>JAZGLO010000050.1:632500-1057500 GCA_036873155.1 Biomphalaria sudanica | reverse complement strand
GTCTAAATAGACTCCATCTCGTTATTAACTGTCTAAATAGACTCCATCTCGTGATTAACTGTCTAAATAACAGACTCCATCTCGTTATTAACTGTCTAAATAACAGACTCCATCTCGTTATTAACTGTCTAAATAGCAGACTCCATCTCGTTATTAACTGTCTAAATAACAGACTCCATCTCGTGATTAACTGTCTAAATAGACTCCATCTCGTTATTAACTGTCTAAATAGACTCCATCTCGTTATTAACTGTCTAAATAGACTCCATCTCGTTATTAACTGTCTAAATAGACTCCATCTCGTGATTAACTGTCTAAATAACAGACTCCATCTCGTGATTAACTGTCTAAATAACAGACTCCATCTCGTTATTAACTGTCTAAATAACAGACTCCATCTCGTTATTAACTGTCTAAATAGACTCCATCTCGTTATTAACTGTCTAAATAGACTCCATCTCGTTATTAACTGTCTAAATAGACTCCATCTCGTTATTAACTGTCTAAATAGCAGACTCCATCTCGTTATTAACTGTCTAACTAACAGACTCCATCTCGTTATTAACTGTCTAAATAGACTCCATCTCGTTATTAACTGTCTAAATAACAGACTCCATCTCGTTATTAACTGTCTAACTAACAGACTCCATCTCGTGATTAACTGTCTAAATAGCAGACTCCATCTCGTGATTAACTGTCTAAATAACAGACTCAATCTCGTTATTTACTGTCTAAATAACAGACTCCATCTCGTGATTAACTGTCTAAATAACAGACTCAATCTCGTTATTTACTGTCTAAATAACAGACTCAATCTCGTTATTTACTGTCTAAATAACAGACTCAATCTCGTTATTTACTGTCTAAATAACAGACTCAATCTCGTTATTAACTGTCTAAATAACAGACTCAATCTCGTTATTAACTGTCTAAATAACAGACTCAATCTCGTTATTTACTGTCTAAATAACAGACTCAATCTCGTTATTTACTGTCTAAATAACAGACTCCATCTCGTTATTTACTGTCTAAATAACAGACTCCATCTCGTTATTTACTGTCTATTTAACAGACTCAATCTCGTTATTAACTGTCTAAATAACAGACTCCATCTCGTTATTTACTGTCTAAATAACAGACTCCATCTCGTTATTAACTGTCTAAATAACAGACTCCATCTCGTTATTTACTGTCTAAATAACAGACTCAATCTCGTTTTTAACTGTCTAAATAACAGACTCCATCTCGTTATTTACTGTCTAAATAACAGACTCAATCTCGTTATTAACTGTCTAAATAACAGACTCAATCTCGTTATTAACTGTCTAAATAACAGACTCCATCTCGTTATTTACTGTCTAAATAACAGACTCAATCTTGTTATTAACTGTCTAAATAACAGACTCCATCTCGTTATTAACTGTCTAAATAACAGACTTAATCACGTTATTAACTGTCTAAATAACAGACTCAATCTCGTTATTAACTGTCTAAATAACAGACTCAATCTCGTTATTAACTGTCTAAATAACAGACTCAATCTCGTTATTAACTGTCTAAATAACAGACTCAATCTCGTTATTAACTGTCTAAATAACAGACTCAATCTCGTTATTAACTGTCTAAATAACAGACTCAATCTCGTTATTAACTGTCTAAATAACAGACTCAATCTCGTTATTAACTGTCTAAATAACAGACTCAATCTCGTTATTAACTGTCTAAATAACAGACTCAATCTCGTTATTAACTGTCTAAATAACAGACTCAATCTCGTTATTTACTGTCTAAATAACAGACTCAATCTCGTTATTTACTGTCTAAATAACAGACTCAATCTCGTTATTTACTGTCTAAATAACAGACTCAATCTCGTTATTTACTGTCTAAATAACAGACTCAATCTCGTTATTTACTGTCTAAATAACAGACTCAATCTCGTTATTTACTGTCTAAATAACAGACTCAATCTCGTTATTTACTGTCTAAATAACAGACTCCATCTCGTTATTTACTGTAAACAATAACAAATTGTTATTTGTTTTAACATTTAAATTGCTCTTAGTAGCATTTTACATCCGTCCTGGCTAGATCGATTTCGTTCCACATTAATTAGTTTGCCCAGCTCTTTAAAAGAATTGATTTTGTTTATCTGTTATAGTTCATTGCGGATAAATGTGCAGTTTTTTACTTGTACAAAGTGTGTCTAATTCCTTGAGTCATGACATTTTGTTCACGTGCTTTAAAAAAAAAAAAAAGAGTCAATGTTGATAATGGAGCGCTGCCAGAGTGGAGCGTGCATCTAGTTTGCGCTGCGCCGTTTAAATTTTAATTAAAATTGTAACAAATGTGGGTGTGTATCGTAACTTCACTTCGAGGTGAGAACAGAGAGAGTTAGCATCTTTACGCTCCCTTACTGCTTAATGGGTTAAATATACTGGATGTAGAGCTGACGAGAAGTCCAGATTGCACAATAGAAACTATACTGTGTCATTAGCGCACCAGAAATATAGTATCTCAGACTACATTCACTTTACTGTCACTCATAATAACGCATTAACTCTTTCTCTCCAAATTGACGATACCATCGTTAATTTGAACTCATTAAATTAATTAATGTATAATTTTATAAACTTTACTTAAATAAAATATAGTTTTTATATAGCGCTACTTTCATGCTTATAGCATGTTCAGAGCACTACGGTCCAATCTCATTTGTTGCCCAGTGGGTGGAGGGGGCATCTGTTACAAGGTTTTCCGTGCTGCTATAGGCGATCAGTAAACAAATCTCTGCCCGAGTCGGGTGTCGAACCTCGAGCCCCCTTCATAGGTAGCCAAGCCAAGCTTAAGTTCAACGGTACTTATCCTCTCGACCATGCACCAAATAAACCACTTTCTGATAATAAACGAAAAAGTTATTGAAACTTAACCATAACAGGGGAGTGAAATACTAATGAGCGAAAGAGTTAACATATTTTCTTTTTACTGTCATTTTATCAAAGTATTGTGTTTTCCTAGAAATGTATCCGTTTGAAAAAATTATTTGTTTATCTTCAAGACATAGTCAGCACAGAAACTCTAGTTCTACTTTGTACATTTTCAATGTAAAAGTTGAATCCCTTGCTGGGTGAATGCTTCTAATCCTTCGGTAGACCACAGTTTTAGCATAGAATGTACATTAAATATAGATCTAGGTCAGTATAATACGCCATATTCGCGTGTCGTTATCTAGATTCTAGAATGTAGATAAAAACTCTGATATCGTAGATCCATCTATTAACCCTTAAAACGCGTGTAGTAGTTTAGCCTCTAAACATCAGAATTGTAATTTCTTTTTGTATGCACTCACTGTAAAACAGCTCAGCACTTTAAGGTCAATATTTAGAAAGCTTATATCAGCTCATTCCCGTCTGTCTGGAAGATATCTTGTACACATTAATTCTCCCATTCTCGGATCAAGTTGAAACTTTGCACACAATTATCATTGTCGAATACAACAAGTGAATCTAAGAAAATATTAACAAATTAACTAATTAATAAGTGGGGATTAATTAATTTTGTTTTACAGAGAAAGGTAGACAATCATCGTAATATTGACACATGACACATATTTGTGCTTTTTTTAAAAAGTATTTTTTTAAATGCTTGTTTTAAAATGTATTTTTATGAGAACTATTATGCTTTTTTTTGGGAAATCGACCCTGGCATTATTATACAATTTGGTCAACATGTTTTGTACAAATATTCATAATATGTAAAGCTTAATAACGCATACAAAACTGAATACATTCATGATTTTAAGAATGATTCTATGTGTAGTTATACATATAGATTATCGTTTATTGGTCATTTATCATATTGTTTAATATTGATTAAGGAAAAAAACTTCTACATTATTGAAAGATATAGTAGCAAGTGCAGAGTTATTTCCCTTAGATACGTTTTTTGTTAAGCATGTTTTTAATTTGCAGGTTCTGTTTTATAGAAGCTTTCCCAGATCATAAAACGTTACAGAGGACCAAAATAAAGAATAGGAGCCATTCTTGTCTGTAAAACTATCAGTACATTTGAAGCGTAGGTCTACGTGAAGGACGAATAACTGCAGAAAGTGGTGTCGTCCTACAATTATGTAAGTTCAGTCCTTGCGATGAAAAGGCCATCTGTTTCTGTGGCCCACGGTTAACCAGGGTGTCATGTGGCCAGCACAACGACCAAACGCCTTTACTTTTCTCCAGCTTATGTCAGGTAGCCATGCTAGACACTTAGTTTGTATATTAGC
This sequence comes from Biomphalaria sudanica, assembly GCA_036873155.1. NCBI lineage: Eukaryota > Metazoa > Mollusca > Gastropoda > Planorbidae > Biomphalaria > Biomphalaria sudanica. Next base: position 1,053,221 of record JAZGLO010000050.1, on the reverse strand, counting down.
TGGGTAGAGACGCACATCCTGTATGGCGATCTAATAGAAGGCAGGAGAGCCGCTGGTCGCCCACTTTTACGTTATACGGATGTATGCAAACGCGACATGAAGCTCTTCAAAATCGACACTGGCAAAAGGGAAGAGGTGGTACTGGACAGATCCACATGGAGAGAGAGCATAAAGGAAGGGTCAAAGATTGCAGATGCCATACACAACAGAAGCAGAAAGAAGGGTGAAAATGCAACGGCGCCTGGTGATTACATATGCCCAACCTGCGATCGCAGCTGTGTATCAAGGGTTGGCCTCTTTAGTCACACAAGAAGTTGCAAAGGGAAAAGAGCGTCTCTCGAAACGTAAAATGCCACAGAGAAGAGACGCACCGCACCATAGTAGACGCATATTGAACGGGACTAGTGACGCTTTGACTTAGTTGGGTTAGAGATTTCTTAGAGACAGAAAATCAGTTGGCGATAGGGTTCTATTGGGTAAAGACGTGTTGTATTGACAGAGACTTAGACTGTGGCCTTTTCATGGATTACATAGCATCTTAATTGTTCATCAGTGTTGAGGACTCATCTCTCTACTTGTTAAACCAATGTTGTCCGTCTGTGTTGTTGCTTAAGTACACTGGAATACACCCGAACAAGAAACGCAGACATTTGCAGAGTAATTTGTCATAATCTGACAAGCGTCAACAGTTAACTGCAAGACAGACATGCTTCCGGCACACCCGTTATACTCAGAGGCGCCCTCATAGAGTAAAAATCCCAAGGATTCGAACCCGGGACCACGCCAAGCGCATTTCCACTCGGCCACTGTGAGTAAATAGTTTGCTCTAATAATATATTATTTTTTGTAATGCCTGATTGGAAATCAAATTTTCTCACTGATAATAAAGATTATTATTATTATTATTATTATTATTATTATTATTATTAAATACTAACATTTGGTCTACTCTTTTATTTGTTTTGGAGGGGGGTATCATCTTTTCTAAGACCCCTCTCCTATGATACTATCTTATATTTACAGGATCAATCTATACATTTATCTGAATAAAAATATCGGCTGTGTGTAAGAGTCGTCTTTCAGTCCCAAGATTTAGGTGTAGTGCAGTATTTCACTCGACTAGCAACCCTAGCTTTGACCTACATATTAGACCTTATAAAACGCAGAGAAAATCAGACTGCTGTCTTTTTCAACCCTTTTGTTTTAAAATGCTGATGTTCATTAATCGCATTGTGCTGAATGAATTGAAACTCACCAGAAAGCGAAGCATTCAAAAGATGGGTTAAACTTGATTTATACTGTAAAGTCTTCATAAGATCTTTTATAAAAGGCTATATACGGGCCATTTTATAAGGGAACATTTTATTGTTTAAATCGTTCGAAAACTTTTTTTTTTTTTACAGTAGTACCCCTTCACATGTCTACACAACAATTGAAAGATTTAGAAATATAGAGCGAAGAAAGTTATTATTGTTTGGAAAAAAATTAGCTAAACGTCAAAAGTATGTGTGTCAACTAAAAATAGTGTCCTTTTCATCATTAAATGTGACGTTGATTCATTTCAAAATAAGTTTCTGTTAATTGCATATAAAAGTCAAGCAACAATCCAGCATCGTTTTTTTTATTACTTTAAGTATATACAATTATACATATTAGATCTGTTGTTCATTCGTTATGCGTTTGGTCTTAGTGAAGGAAAAAACAACATTTTATGTGTTATGAGCATTTCAAACTCAGAACTGACTGTCTTATGGTTTAAGACTAAGACTAAGACTGCTTTATTGATCCTTACGGAAATTTGTTGTGATTACAAGGACTCTTTTCTCAAATAAGGACAACACAACAGAAAAATACACATAAATACAACAGACACAACATAAAGAGTTCATTCAGCGACTACACACAGGTATCTTGGTGCATTTCATGTTCCCTGATCAATGAGTGGCGGTGATAGAGTCTGACCGAGTGAGGTACGAACGAGTTTTTATACCGCTCCGTTCTTGTTTTGATAGACAGCAGTCGCCCACTTCTTGACGACCTGACGTAGTTCTTATGGAGCGGGTGGTCGTTGTCTTCCAAGATTTTTTCAATTTATACAGATTATATCTATGTGTTCATTCGTTATGCGTTTGGTCTTAGTGAAGAGAAAAAAAACATGTTATGTGTCATGAGCATTTCAAACTCAGAACTGACTGTCTTATGGTTTTGTTGAGGCAATAGAGAACTGGGTTTACGGCATAAACACAGTACATGCACCATGTAAGAATCTTGTATGCCCATTTAGGAAAGTCGAGCCCAATCGTAGCATACATTATGTACACAACCCAACCAGGTAGCCAACCAGCTGTGTAAATTACCAGCAACAGGCCGACATAGCGAAATGATTTGACGCAGGATTTATGCTTCGACGTTGCTATGGTGATATCTCTTTTACAGCTGGTGCTTTGGGGAACACACGATGATTCTGAGCTGGTGTTTCGAGTCGAAGTAGCTTGATGATTCAAGGTGGAATTATATGCCTTCTTTTTGTAGGATCGGTTCACGAGATGTAGTATTTCATACAGGACAAGAAAATACATGACCCACATAAGTATCAGTGACGCTAGAAACATGACTCCAAATAGAAACGTGAACAACGCCGACACATCAAAGTTGTTAAAGTTGTGGATGTTATCAGAACACTCGTCCAAGTCTTTCGTTTGGATTAAGTACCACAACACGATGATGCCAAATGGTAGCGACCAACAAGTAGCGACAGTGACATATGCGGTTGTAGCGGAAAGCGACCTATAGACCAACGGTCTACAGACCAATAAAAACATATCTACAGACAAACTTGTTACGTGTAAATTTGTCACCAAAGTCAAACAGTAGTCCACGTAAAAATAGACGCCGCATAAAGAATTGATCTTTAGATATCTGCTGTTTATTAGATCCAGCAAAGATAAAGGCATTTCAAAAAGTCCGTAGATGGCGCCACAAACAGCGAATGACAGCATGCATAGTTTTGTTATAAAGCTGTTCTTTCCGTTGTTTGGCCTAGTCTGTAATCCTCGTTGAAAATCAGCGATCAGTGTCTTCACCATGGCTAACATCATCACTCCATTACTTAATATTGTGAACAGTGTCACTAAAGATATACAAATACAGACCACGACAAGCAAGTGTTTGTCATTGATGTACAATCTGGTATTTGTATACAACTCTGATGAATATTGAAAATGTATTGACGTATTCATGATCTCTTCTAATGATCGACTGATTCAATAACTATCCCAGAAATGATGTAGGCACTAGAGCTATGCCTCACAAACTAGTTACTAAATCAGTTTGCTCATTTGTTTAACTAGAGACAATGTAGGACAACTTGTTCATAGTGCTGACATTCATGCAGTCGTTACCACTGTGAACTGTTATCTCGTGTCTAGTTACGGGGATTGTCGCATCATGGGTGATCGATAACTCTCTACGATACAAATCAGAAACGATTGTAATCATTATTTTAAGTTCTCCATAATCTGACGTGTTAAAAGAAGCTTCAATATTTTAAACATACTAATTGAACAGGCTTTAGGGACTCCAGCTATACCTTGTTGATGTCCAAGGGCTGAGCCGAAGGCTCTTCGAGCCCTAAGTTTGAAAAAAACAAACCTGTTTGGACGCCAAACAGTAAAAAAAAAAAAAACCTGTGAGAACACAGTTCTGTTTGAGAGAGACCCAAGTCAATGCCTATGTAAAGCATTGCTGTTTCCAATGCCTTTTGCCCCCGACGCATGCTTGGCTGCACATGGCCGAAGGCCGAGGGCACCGGGAGAATCCGCCATTTTCCTTCGTTGTACCAAGCTAACTGTGCGGGACCCGCTTTTATGTAACGGTTCCTTTGAGGAACAGCGCATGGATGTGGGACGTGTTTGTGGGGACTTTTTTACAACCCCGCCCGTGCAAGAGGTTGACTCTCGTCTACCTGTGGGTATCCCCACGGGAGTTATGTGTCGCCATTCATTTAGCCTAGCTACCCCCTCAAGTAGCCGTTTCCACCCAGGTGCCACGATGAGGCAGAACGGCGTACCCGGGACCAGCTATATCTGATTATATTATGGAAAAAGTAATGGATGGTGGTCTTTAGTGCTGGCAAAATAAAATCCTCGATAAGAGATGAGATTTACATTATATATTGCAAGGTATGGGAGGGATGCCCATACTTTATAAGTTTATTATGATTGATTATTGCAGTGTTTATCTGAGTTGTCAGCGGAAAAACAATAGGCTTCCGTAGGGTCTGACCTATACAAATTATTAACTAGTTTTTCTACATGTAAATTAATTCCTAAGTAAATTTAGAAAACATCAACGTCAGAATGAAATTTGAACTGATGTGGACTCTGTCAGAGTTCAATTTATATGCTTGTTCTTGTGTTTCTTGGCTCATAGGGGGATTTACTTGATTACTTACAATTATTTATTATTAATAAACTTCGACTCCATGAAATAACAATAATACTTTCCATGAAATAACAATAATGCTTTCCATGAAATAACAATGATACTTTAATACTTTAATAATATCCAATAGAGAACCAAACAATGAATCAACTTCAATAAATATTTAATACACAAAACACCAGTCCAGGAAGTAAACGTCCAACCTTCCTTGACCAGGAGCAAGACCTCACTAGCTCAACACACTCTCTCGCACATTCAACAAAAACCGAATCATTCAGTTCACAACATGTGCAACACTATTCACATTCATAACAAGGGGATATAACAATCATACCAAAATATCAAACTAACATTCATTCTCGCCATACCTCCCCCTGACAGACTCTTAACTTGAAATAAATATCTATCATAAAATGATTTCTACTTGATTTTGATACAAAGACGTTATTAATCTTACTGTGAAACATCGCACAGACTTATTATTGTTAGTCTATATCTATTACAAATTTATGACATGACTGAGCCAAACTAAGTGATTCAATTACACTCAATATAATCTTTGTATTTTTTAAAAAGGTATTTCCTACTATTTTTTAAAAAGGTATTTCTTACTATTTTTTAAAAAGGTATTTCTTACTATTTTTTAAAAAGGTATTTCTTACTATTTTTTAAAAAGGTATTTCTTACAATTTTTTAAAATAGTTTTATTCTTCAATGAAACACTACAATGCTGAATTTAGAATATATTTTTAATATTATTAATTTTTATTTCAACTAATTGGAACTAATGGAGTCTGCAAATATGAATCTATTATCCCTAAATACATCAACTGTGCTAAGTGTTCTGTCAAAGAACAAGTTTAGGAAAAAATGGGTTTTTGAAATATACATATTTTTTTTTCACTTGTCTGGACCAGTTAGAAAAGGGTGGAGGAGAAAGAAAGGGTTATTTGGATGATCGCTTTTTAAATGTATTTATACAAATAAAGGAACGACATGAATTCGAAGTCGTGGGCTTAAGCCTTATCAGGCTTCTCAAGCCAAAATAGTAACCACGCTACTAGAGTCTATGTATTGTTTAAACATAAATACATTTTTGCTTCTAGATAAAAAAAAAGAAGATGCTTACGTCCTACGCGTCATGCATTCAGTCATGCATATTAACCAATGACTTCAATTCTCCCAAGTCACTGGTTTTCCTGGCTAGCTCAGGCAACCCATTCCATGCTCTAATAGCACTAGGGAAGAAGGAGTATTTGTACAAATTTGTCCTAGCATATGGGATGAGGAATGTGCCTTTATCTTTGAGTCTTTCAGAGTATTTTATTACATTTTGTTTTTGTATTTGAATATATGATGCAAGATATGTGGAAAATAAAAACACAAAAAAAAAAACAACAACTTAGAAATGTAAATGTTAAAAATTAATAATCAGGACGACATTTATAATCTTTAAGCAGACAAAATGAAACATACGTTTTAAAAAAAAAAAAGATGCAAGAATTCAGGAAGTCAATACGTGTAGATTGAGTGCAGGACAGATAAAAACATTGAACTGAACTTTCAATAGCGGCACAAGTCTTTTTATACCAAAATGTGGGAAGCGTGGTCGAGAGGCCAAGAACGCTTGAACTTGGTTTGGCTTGGCTACCTAGAAGGGGGCTCGAGGTTCGACATCCGACTCGGGCAGAGTTGTGTTTACTGAGCACCTAAAGGCAGCACGGAAAACCAACTCCTAGATACCCCCTCCCCCCACTGATCCTCAAATGAGCATGCTATAAGCATGAAAGTAGCGCTTTATAAAAGCTATAATAATAATGTGTGTATGTGTTTTTGTTTGCGTGTAGGTTTTAACTGACTGTATTAACAGTTTAACTTTTATCGAAAGTTTAAATCCGAATTAACTTTAATCTCCAGATCAATTAAATAAAGCCTTGTAAGTCAAAAAAAAATTATATAGGAAACTAATAAATATTGGACAGACGCTTTATCTTATTCTTGTTCAATTAAAAAGAAAAACTTAAATCAGAAAGTATAACATTTCTTATCTCTCAATCGTCAACAATTACGAGCAATCTGTGTACAGGAAAATACCAGGAACAGGTAATTGTCTTGCTCGTGAAGAACAGGTGATTTAATTCACTAGTTGAATGAATTACAACAGTTTCTATACGTTTGTTAAGTTCATGCCCATTCTAGAAAGACCGCCATGTTTCATACAGGTAAGAATCGTAATTGCTTATGTAGATAAAAATTCTACTTTAAAAAAAAAAAATAGAAAAAACTTCCTGTGAAAATTAAAGATGAAAAGTTAAATCATCCTCATCTATCCATTAGTCTGTGGAACTGTTGGGGCACCACACAAGATCTGCCAACTGTGTTCGTGCATTTCTCTCTGTCATTTGCCTTGGATAGAACCTCTTTAAGGGCAGGCCTGTCCATTCTTTGATGTTGTCTTCACATCTCTTACATTAAAAAATGAAATCAATTTTAGATTACGTCAACTTGTCCAGTGTTCAATCTAATTAAAATGAAACGTTCTCCTCTATTGGATGCGCGGTGGCTGAGTGATAAAGCGCCTGGCAGCTCGCCGGTGTTATTATTATCAGTTGGTTACACGCACGATTATCCCACCACAAACACAAAGCTAGGGGTCTATAGAGCCGTCATCCTCCCTTCATTGCTCTATGCCTCAGAAACATGGACAGTGTACAGTAAACATGCAAAGAAACTGAACCACTTCCACATGACATGTCTAAGAAAAATACTGAATGTCAAATGGCAAGACAAAATATCAGATACTGAAGTCCTTCGAAGAGCGTGTCTGCAAAGCATACACACAATCCTGATGCAGTCCCAGCTGCGATGGGCAGGTCACGTCTACAGAATGGAAGACCACCGCATCCCTAAACGACTCTTGCATGGCCAACTAAGCGAAGGAAAGCGCTCGCAAGGTGGCCAAAGAAAGCGCTTCAGGGACACCCTCAAAGCTTCTCTGAAGGCGTTCAGCATAGACCCAGCCACCTGGGAGACAGAGGCACATGACAGAGCATCATGGCGTCGCGCTGTGAAAACTGGCGCGCAGGTTGCTGAGGAAAAAAGAACAACGCTGGCAGAAGAAAAACGCCAGAGAAGAAAAGCAAGGCAAACGACACTAGCTCCAGCTGTATAACCTGCCCAGTGTGCGGAACATTCCGGGCTCACATAGGTCTCACCAGCCACATGAGGAAGCATAAAACCCCAGTGCAAAGCCCTCAGCCACCTGGATGACAAAGTGGTCATCATCGAACCACGATGGACGAACTATATATATATATATATATATATATATATATATATATATATATATATATATATATATATATATCCCACCCCCTCTTTTTTTTTCTTTTTTACAGTTTTAGCAATACAGACACTTAAAGTAAATTTGATTTTTATTTTTTTAATTTATAATCTTATTATTATTAAGTTATATTTAAAAAAATGCAGCATATTTGATAAATTCTTGTCATTTTAAAATGGAAAAAAAAATTGACATAATGATTTTAATATTTACCGATTGAGTTGACATATTCAATATTTTGACTTTTTTTTTTTTTCACAGCCTCAGTCCTATTGTTGTTGTCGTGTGGTCCACTGTCAAGTAATTTTTTTTTATCACAACGCTGAAATATTATTGAAAGTTCATTGATATTCAAAATGGACGCTAATAATTTTTTTTGCATAATGTATTTTAAATAAGTATGAACAGTGACATTCGCTTCTTTTTTTGTTTAAATCTAGCTTTGCTCTCTGTTACTCATATCAAAATACAGTAGAACGTCGTTTATCCGAACGTTTATTATCCGGAGCGTCAAATATCCGGACCAGTTTTTTTTTTTTTTTTTTTTTTATCAACCACATGTACTGTAATGCACATATACTGTATGAATACGTTTTCGAACAGGCAATGCTCAACAGTTGTTTCGCGCGAGGCGAAAAGTGACGGAAAAACCCAAGGTGAGGGATATCCCGTTACAATTGTAGTGTCCGGTTGCATATACTGCATGGATCGCTTCGGTTTTCGGTTATCCGAACAATCGCGTATCCGAACGGTGTCCGGTCCCAATTGAGTCGGATAAACGACGTTCTACTGTATACATTTTCTAAGTACGCGACATCAAAAGACAAAACATTGCATCACCATGTTTTATAAAATCTAGAAACTATCTGGATGTTTTGTTGGGTTTTAGTTGAGCTTGTGAGACATGTCTAGGACAACTTTTGTGTCAATGTTAGCGGACATGCCTATGATATATTTTCACTAATAAAAAAGATAATTATATAAAAAAAAAAACACCTGCTCAAATGTGAATAATAAACACATAATCACTTTGCTAGTCTATTATATAATTGTATTGTGAGTAGAACAGTTATTTAAAGAGAAGCTTTGTTTTAATCACAAGAAAAAGACAAAAAAAACAACATTAAAATTTCAAATAGGGTATCATTTTCATTCACATTAAAAAGAATTTTAAAGGGCGACATCAGACCACTGAGGCTAGGTACGAAAACTCGTTTGTTCCTTACCATGACAGACTGTATCAGTTCTTATCATTAAGGAAACGGGAAAAAAAAATATCCAGACGTCTATCTACGATTTACGCGCAGATTCAATAGATAAGTTCTTTCATGTAGATTATCACGTAGTCCGGAAAAAAACAAAGAAATAAAATACATAAATATTAAATCTTAAACAAATGTTTATTTATGTGAACCAAATAGTAATATTTTAACCTTTCCCCGATTGTAAATTTTTCATCCTGACGTCAGAGGCGTAGTGAGAGGGGCATGGGGGGAATGATGCCCCTGGCGCCACCCACAGGGGGCGTCACACGCAGAGAGGCGCCAAAAAAAAATATTGTAGATATTTTAGTTAGGTAATGCATTCCTAGGTTATTTGTATTATATTATTATAAAATACATTGTATTTATGTTCCTATATTTCTATGTGATGTTCATGGAAAATGGGGGGGGGGGTAGGGGCGCCAATGAAACTTATTGCCCCGGGCGCACGTATTGCTCACTACGCCTCTGCCTGACCTAAATATTTTTCTAAAATATAGACATCTTCTCCCCAGTAATCTCATTGGCATGCCTGCGATGTCCAAACGTCAACAGTACTTCGTCTTGCAACGTGAATGTGGCTTGTGCAGCTGATGAAGTAAGGACTGTTTACAATGGAGTGATAGAACTTTCGTACAGATATATGCTACGATAATAATCAAACGGATACATTTAAATGAACTTAAGTACTATCATTTTTTTTTAATGTCTACAAACGTTGGTAAAGAAAGATAATTACGTACTACGCGAATGTTTTAATTTAGTCATTCTACTTAGTCGTTAGTTTCCTGGCAGATTCAGGGAAACTACTCAAAGCTCTGATGGACCTAGATAAGAAAGAGCACTTATACGAAGCAGTCCCTGCATATGGAATAAGAAACGTATATGTATGTGTGTCTGTTTGATTATTTTTATTTGGCTGTGTGTTTTTATTCTTGTACGCTGTGAATCAGTGTTTTATGTATTATTTGTACTTACAGTTTTCTATCTTGGAGTGTCTTAGAGTGTCTAGAAGTGTCTAGGAGTGTCTTATAGTGTCTTGGTGTGTCTTGCAGTGTTTTAGAGTGTCTAGAAGTGTCTTAGAGTGTCTTGGTGTAACTTGGAGTGTTTTAGAGTGTCTAAGAGTGTCTTGGAGTGTCTAGGAGTGTTTTAGAGTGTCTAGGAGTGTCTTAGAGTGTCTAGGAGTGTCTTGGAGTGTTTTAGAGTGTCTAGGATTGTCTTAGAGTGTCTTAGAGTGTCTTTAAGTGTTTTAGAGTGTCTAGGAGTGTCTTAGAGTGTCCAGGAGTGTCTTAGAGTGTCTTAGAGTTATTCTGAGTGTCTTAGAGTTATTATGAGTGTCTTAGAGTGTCTAGGAGTGTCTTAGAGTGTCTTAGAGTTATTATGAGTGTCTTAGAGTGTCTATGAGTGTCTTAGAGTGTCTTAGAGTGTCATGGAGTGTCTTAGAGTGTTTTAGAGTGTCTAAGTGTCTTAGAGTGTATTAGAGTGTCTAGGAGTGTCTTAGAGTTATGCTGAGTGTCTTAGAGTTATTATGAGTGTCTTAGAGTGTCTAGGAGTGTCTTAGAGTGTTTTAGAGTGTCTTAGAGTTATTATGAGTGTCTTAGAGTGTCTAGGAGTGTCTTAGAGTGTCTTAGAGTGTCTTAGAGTTATTATGAGTGTCTTAGAGTGTCTATGAGTGTCTTAGAGTGTCTTAGAGTGTCATGGAGTGTCTTAGAGTGTTTTAGAGTGTCTAAGTGTCTTAGAGTGTATTAGAGTGTCTAGGAGTGTCTTAGAGTTATGCTGAGTGTCTTAGAGTTATTATGAGTGTCTTAGAGTGTCTAGGAGTGTCTTAGAGTGTTTTAGAGTGTCTTAGAGTTATTATGAGTGTCTTAGAGTGTCTATGAGTGTCTTAGAGTGTCTTGGAGTGTTTTAGAGTGTCTAAGTGTCTTAGAGTGTTTTAGAGTGTCTAGGAGTGTCTTAGAGGGTCTTAGAGTGTCTAGGAGTGTCTTAGAGTGTCTTGGTGTGTCTTGGTGTGTTTTAGAATGTCCATGAGTGTCTTAGAGTGTTTAGGAGTGTCTTAGAGTGTTTAGGAGTGTCTTAGAGTGTTTAGGAGTGTCTTAGAGTGTTTAGGAGTGTCTTGGAGTGTCTTGGAGTGTCTTAAAATTTCTTGGAGTGTTTTAGAGTGTCTAGGAGTGTCTTAGAGTGTCTTAAAATGTCTTGGAGTGTCTTAGAGCGTCTTAGAGTGTCTAAGCGTGTCTTGGAGTGTCTCTTAGTTACTGTTGACAGTTCATTTCAAACCACATTTCTAAAAAACGTTATACAAAAGTCTACATTACATGAAAACCTGTCACTTGGCAGAATTTAGGTCATTGGTCAACATGCATGACTAAATGCATGACGCGTAGGACGTAATCATCTTCTTTTTTTAAAGTAATGTCTGTATTATATAAGATAAGAGATAAAATGATGTTTACTGTCACCACCTCAAAGTTGGTGCCATGGTGTAGAAACCCTATTTCAATATTGTGAATGTTATTTCTATATTATGAATGTTATTCACAACTCTTGTTGCACTAAGGTGAACACTTTTGACCTTAAGTGAACCAGAGTTAAGGGCAGTCAGTCAATATAGGGAGTTGGTAGCAAGCACTTGATAGAGTTTCTTAATATAGTCAGTTGAGTTAGTTGCTTAAAGAAGTTGGTTATAGATTAGTTAATAAGTTATTATTTATTCGCCATATTTCTATGGAGGATTAAGGCTGATCACTCCTGAATTGAATTGTGTATCATATTCACGATGTGGTGTTATTACTTAAATTAAACTTATTTGTGTCTGCTACTTCAAGTGTCATTTCCTTATTCTGTGCATTATAATATGAACCCAATGTCACCACCACGCCTACATAGATAAACCCACAATAATATCACAGCATCAAAACATAACCACGGTGACATTTTTGGTGTCAAAAATACAAGCGGTGACATTTACATACTGAACAACTAAACTACTTTTACGTTGAGATTGAATATTGAAACATTATATTAATGTATTTCGCTACATACTAAGCAACTAAAAATGCAAAATACCCCTTTAAATGTTTCTTAATTGACAGCACTGTTACACAGAGAAGCGATCTAGTGGCACATCGAGTGAGTATTACAGTATGGGATGTGTGAAATCTATGGTAAGTATAGCTATAGAGTTAAAATGGTCATTAATACGTCTTGTCAAGACTTATTGTAATCCCTATAAAAGTTAGGGTCAGCAAATGTTTCGTACAAAGCGGAGCATCAAAAAGTAGTCATCCAATGAGGCGGGCTACTATTTTCTGAGTCACCATGCATTTACATGCTTAACAAAACTTAACTAGACCTCTGACTTCATCTACATTATATATTTACAACTGGTTTTCAGTAATAAATATATAAATGAATAAATAGATACATAAAGAAAAAGAAAAAAGTTCCCCTTTCAGACTTTGTGGTCTATAGGGCAGATGATGTAAAGGTCATCTGTTACTGTGGCCTACAGGTAACGAGGGTGTCCAGTGGCCAACACAAAGACCAACAGCCTTTACATTTCCCTCAGAGGCGCCCAAAGATCCCGAAATTAAAAATCTCAGTCTTCACCTGGATTCGAACCAGGGACACCAATTCGAAAGCAAAGCTTGTAAAAAAAAATATTTTCCATGTTTCGGATGTTCCTTCAGATTTCCGCAGAACGACGGAGGATGGGAGCGGCAAGGATTTGAACCCGAGACAACCATAAGTCCAAACGACAGTCCAGCGCAAACCGCACGACCAGGCAGCTTATTTTCGATTTTGAAGAATAATCTGTGAAAGAAATTCATTTGTGATTTTTGTGGAAGGGATTATTTAGGAAGCAGTGCAGAACTTGTTCTCCTATAAAATTCTGTTACTGTTTAGCTCATCAATGCTAGATTTATCTCCTACAACCTACGGATATATATATATTTCGTCTAGCGTTAAGCTAGTGTACATTTTTTAGTCTTTAGGGTATTGGTTAACTTTTTTCTTTATGTTTCTCCAACTCTCTTTTTGTCTCATCTGTCCCTTGACTTTCGTCGTAGGGTGCTGTGACAGTTCGTCGTAGGGTGCTGTGACAGTTCGTCGTAGGGGTGCTGTGACAGTTCGTCGTAGGGTGCTGTGACAGTTCGTCGTAGGGGTGCTGTGACAGTTCGTCGTAGGGTTAGGGTTAGGGTTAGAGTTTGGGAACAGTTCGTCGTAGGGTGTTGTGACAGTTCGTCGTAGGGTGTTGTGACAGTTCGTCGTAGAGATACTGTGACAGTTAATCGTAGGGGTGCTGTGACAGTTAGTCTTAGGGGTGCTGTGACAGTTAGTCTTAGAGGTGCTGTGACAGTTAATCGCAGGGGTGCTGTGTTAGTTAATCTTAGGGGTTCTGTGACAGTTCGCGTAACCAAATCTCTCCACTTTTCACAGTCAGCAGGTGCTCTTAGCAGGATATCACTAGAGGAGAGGCCGGTCCATTCTTTTATGTTAACCAGCCAGATTTTCTTTGGGCGACCCTTTCTTCGTGCCCCCTCCACTGTACCTTGGAAAATGACATTAAGTAGTGAGTCACGTCTTACAAATTGACCAAACTAGCTCAGCTTTCGTCTTTTCACAGTATTGAGAAATGTTTTCATTTTACCAGCCATACCCAGCATTTTTCTAAGGCATTTACTCTCAAAAGCTTGGATTCTTCTTCAGTTCGCAACTTTGACAGCTATATAGGAGTACAGAGACCACTAGCGAAGAGCACATATTTAATTTGACTTGGAAGCTGATATTACTCTTCCAGATTTTCTGACCAAGGCAACGGATGCCAAGCTTAAACGAGTTTTTAATCTCTCTTATGCTCTCTCCTATAATGGTTGCTTAACTGGATTGGCCGTTCAAATCAAATAAAAAAAAAACAATCTGTGACTTTGATTCTTACCATGTCGTTAGTAATAATCTTGTAGATTATTGTGTCATGTTTTCAGTCTATTTACTTGACTATTTTGTCACAGTATTGCCCAAGCACAGATACTGACACGTTGTAATAGGAAAGAAAGACACATTAAGAGAAGATGTCGAGGTAGATGATAAACTAAAGCGAGAAGCTCTGTGTTTCAAATGCTGCTTCACGGACAACTGCAATTTATATCTCTGTGACGATGTGGGTAAGTTCTGTTTAATCTACTTAACCAAAACTTTTCCAAGCCGTCATGATGGCCAAATATCTTTTCGCTGCTTTTCAAATTTAACACTGTCCAAAGCTTAACGACTTTGTTATGGCCATCCTTGCCGTAACATTTTCTGCTCTATAGAAAGGTCTGAAAGGGAACTTTTAGTATTTGCCTTTGTAGAGTGAAAGGTAAAGCTTACAGCCACTTATAAAGCAAGTAAGAAAAAAAAAAGTAAAGTTTCCCTTTCAGATTTTGAGATCTATGGGGCAGATGATGATGCAGATCTGTTTCTTTGGCCCACAGTTAATGAGGGTGTCATGTGGCCAACACAACGACCAACCGCCTTTACTTTCCCCCAACTAATGTCAGGTACCCATTAGAGCTGGGTGGACTCAGAGGCGCCCAAAGATCCCGCAATAAAAAAATCTCAGTCTTCACCAGGATTTGAGCCCGAGACTCCCTGTTCGGAAGCCAAGCGCTTTACCGCTCCGCCACCGCGCCTAAAAAATAAAAATAATTTACCGTTGCAGGTTAGAACAAGTGAAAACAAAAAATTAACAGATATATATGTGAAACCCTGCTGGACTTTCAACAGCTACAAACAAACGAAATTGTATGTGAAATATAATAAAGAGTGATGTTACATGGTTCCATGACAATTCCCCACATCAGTCAATTCCCCACATTCCCAACTCCCCACAATTACAATTCCCCACATCACAATTCCCCACATTGCAATTCCCCAAATTCACAATTCCCCACGTTTATAACTCCCCACATTGGGATAATATTTATTATAACTATAGACTAATGTACTATATAAGACAGTCCATATAATGATACAAAAGCGTGCCCTCCGTTTCCCCACATCGAGCATTATTTTATTTAAAAACGCTACTTGTTAATAAATATGTAAAAATACATTATCCAAGCATGCATTTTTATATACAATTTGCCTTTTAAAAATTTGAAACAGGTAAGTTAAATTCTATTATTTTTTGAATCTTTCTTAAAACATGCTAAAACGTAACATTTTTGATTTTTATCTTTTTTTTAAATTACCAAAATTAGAGTTCTCAAAAATAATAGACTCTACTTATGGTGTAAAAATAAAAACACGAAATAAATCAAATAAAATTCTTTTCGCGCCTTACAACGTATCTACGTGCTCCGCGTCGCGCGCACCAAGTTTGCACGTTTGATAGTCTGTAGCGAACTTACCCTAGTCGGGAGTCCGAAAGTGGTGTCGCCATCTACATTCGGGGCTACGATAGGTACCACGCATTGGTATACCCCCTGTGTTTCTGCTATTTGGCCAACATGCAGTTTCCAAAGTAACCTTTGTGTTTAGTAGTTTCTGTTTACTTTAGTCATTCTTGTCAATTATTAATAGTTTTTGTACTGTACATTTAGTTTAATGATTTTTCTTTTATTAGATAATAGGACCTTATCTAATTCATTATTTTGTACCAAGCATATTTTGTATTAAACTCATTTGTTCATTTGTGTATATCAGTTACTTGTATTTTGTAATCAGTAATGCATTTCAATAAATTGTCATGATATTAACTTTTGGAGATTAATTAATACTATTTGCATTTTAGAATTCCTTCATTATATTATTAATTTAGTGCAATTTATATTATCCCAATGTGGGGAGTTGTAAACGTGGGGAATTGTGAATTTGGGGAATTGCAATGTGGGGAATTGTGATGTGGGGAATTGTAATTGTGGGGAGTTGGGAATGTGGGGAATTGACTGATGTGGGGAATTGTCTGGCCACCATGTTACATACACCTAATAGTTATGTTAAATATACTAAAAATAAGGTTAATAATGCACAAATTTCAATGTTTATAAGAATTATGTTAAATATGCTAACATTTTATGTTAGGGTATATGGTGTGCAATTATGTTTGATAAAACAAAAATGTTAAATATACTGAAATATTAGGTGACATACTTACTTAGAATTAGGTCCTCCCGAGCCGTTCGGAGCATTGGGCAGCCATTAAGATCTGTCATTGGCAATGTCTGAAGCCCCCTCCCACCTGGTGTCCACTGCTCTGAGGTCCTCCATGAAGGTGTGGCGCCAAGTAATACGAGGACGTCCCTGTTTGCGCTTTCCTCGTATTGGCCTCCATGTCATCGCAGCTTTTGGTGTGCGTAATTCATTTTGACGTAGAACATGCCCCGCAAACCTCATGCGACGCTCTCGGTGACATACTAATTCACTGTTATATGTTGTGCATAAAAAATATTGTGCTAAATATACGATTATTTTATGTAAAATATATTATTTTATAATACATATACTAAAAAATTTTTTAACTATACTAAAATAGTATGGTAAATATGGTTCAGATTTATGTTAAATACACTAAAATTTTACGTTCGATAAATGCTTCTTCAACAGATCCTACAGAAAAACCAGAGGCGTTTACCAATGGCACTGAACTAGAAATGCGTCTCGTGGACGGATACACCAAGTACGAAGGAAATGTAGAAGTGTTTCACAATGACACCTGGGGCGGAATTTGTGATGACATTTGGAGTGAGCTCCATGCTCAGATAGTCTGCTCTATGCTAGGGTTCCAAAAGTAAGTTTATTTTATTCTTCGCCTTTCTAAACCCTTTTATTACAAACTCTGTCCGTATGTCTGTCTGGCTGGTAAAAAAGGTGTACACCTTATTTCTCCAAGACACAATCTTGTTGCTGAAATTTCTGACAATTATTTCTTTTACCTGACAACTCAAGTATTAATTTATTTTTTTTTACAAAATTAACCAATAAGTTAATCAACTAGCGTTAATAAATAATTTTTTTGGTATCTCAAATAAGGGAAATAAATTTAACTCTTATATAATACAGACGTTACTTCAAAAAAGAAGATGATTACGTCCTACGTGTCATGCATCTAGTCATGGGTGTTAACCAATGACTTAAATTCTGCCAAGTCACTGGTTTTCCTGGCTGGCTCAGGCAACCCATTCCATGCTCTAATAGCATCAGGGAAGAAGAAGCATTTCTACACATTTGTCCTAGCATATGGAATGAGGAATGTGACTTAAGCTTTATGTCTTTCTGAGTATCTTATTAAGTGGGTGGTATAAAAAGCTCAATTAGTCCTCTTTATAGGTCGTCGTCTGAGTTCTAGTGAACACCAAAAAAAAATATAAAAAAAATAAAATAGGACGATACTAAAGAAACAATAGATAACTAAACATTTTACTCTGTAGATAAGCTCTTGACTTGCATAGTGGTAACCGTGTTGGCCTGAGAAGTCTGAGGTTTTAGCCTACGAGTTCTGTTATGAAAAATAATTATGAACATGGTTTTATGATGTGACAATACATCTACATTCTACAGTATCTTAAATCCATGGATGAGTACTGGATATTTTAAGAACCAACAGACCAACAGAAAATCTATCTTAATAGGTGTGCACATAATTTAATTAATATTTGTGGTCAACCTTTAAACGTTCGAATCCACTTTTAATCTTCATAGCTTTGAACTACCTACTTACTTAGACTTAAGTCCTCCCTACTATGGAGTTGATTTATATATCGACAGATCTAGCGCTTTGGACATTAATAGTAATGGATTCCTCGACACTAGTTACACCCCGTTCTGGCTTGATGATGTCTCGTGTCCTTCCAATGCGACCATTTTATGGGATTGCACTCACAGAGCCTGGGGGGAAAACAACTGCATCTATAGAGAAGAAAAAGCAGGAGTGAAATGTTATCCAGGTATTTAGTTCAACTAACTCTCTGGTAGAAACATTTCGCATGTTCTGATAAGGGATTCTATTGTAAATGTATATTTTGTTTTCTATAGTTATACAGTTTTTTTTTAGGGTAATGCACAAATTGAATACATAATTCTCTTCATGGCTCAACCATGCCTGACACCAAGGAGTCATGGAAAGATCACTCTTTTATTTCTGCAAGTCGGACTAGAGTTACCCCACGTAACTTTTGCGTCGAAAAAAAAGAGGGGTGGGAGAACAAATTATCTTCTCTGTATTCACCCGTCACTAAATAACAGGGTCGGACTTAACCATTGCGGAGCCCTATGCGAAACGGGCCCAGTTTGATTAAGGAAACGCATAATAAGTGAACATTAAGAGTTTGTATAAGAAAATAAATTCGTCTTTGCATTTTATTCAAGATTTATCAAATGTTTCAATCTACTTTCGAGAATTGTTCACGTTAAATAATTCTTCATTAGTTAGAGGCGCGAGAAGCTTCTTTCACCAGATTCCACAACTACGTGTGTTGTATAATGCCGTTTTTGTTTTATGGTGCATAGGGCTGGTATTTTCCCTATTGAATGACACTCCAAAATGACAAATTTGTCTATAATTACGGAGATTTTTATGAGTTTTCAAAAGATTTTAAGGAGATTTCCTGGACTTTTTCGTATAGCCTACTTTGCACTTTCAGGAGATTTCCAGGAGCTCCTAGTAAATCAGCAGGCCGAGGAAAATCTTTTATAAGTTATAAAATGGATTAATTTAATAATTTCTACACCTAGAGATAGCGCGGGTCCTATGGAAGTACGGGGGCCCCATTGCGGTCGCATAGGTTGCAGTGGCCTAAAGCCGGCCCTGCAAAATAGCGGCGTATGCTACGCCGCAGGTCGACTAATAAACATTATTATTATTATTATTAGGACACGATTAGGATTTCGGCGCGAAAAGCTATAGTGAAGATACATGAAACGAGGGTAACACTCAAATAGCCAAATGACACAAGCAAAAGGTCAAAGGGTAAAGTGACGCAACTATTAAAAAACAAGACTAGGATTTCGGCGCGAAAAGCTATAGTGAAGATACATGAAACGAGGGTAACACTCAAATAGCCAAATGACACTAGCAAAAGGTCAAAGGGTAAAGTGACGCAACTATTAAATAGCAAGATTAGGATTTAAAGCAGCGGTTCTCAACCTTTTAAGCTCGGCGACCCCTTTTTACAATTTCTCACTTTGCCTCGACCCCCTCCCCTTACACACACACAGCAATAGAAGGAGTAGACAATAACAATCCATATATTCGATGGTCTTAGGCGAAACCCTGCCAGATCGTCAATCGACCCCAAAAGGGGTCGCGACCCACAGGTTGAGAACCCCTGATTTAAAGTGTAACAAAAGTAAACACAGAATACTCTTTGCAGCTTTATAAGAAAGGTCGGTTTTAGTTGAACGACATTCGACGGTTCCCTTCATAACGTATTAAACGTCTTGTTGGATATCGTTCATCAGGGTCGAGTACCTTTATAGTGTTGTCCTTTCGCCTGTATTACTGGCTATTCGAGGTCCTCACTACCTCAAAGCATGGAAGAACCAACACAAGAGGATCTTGTATGGAGAAACACACCTTCGTTTATGTCGTTGTACGCATAATGCAGTAGACAGGAGAAGAATATGCCAAACAGAGTAGGTGCGAGCACACATCCCTGCTTGACACCACTGCAAACCTCAAAAGGTGCTGATTGGGCTCCATTGAATTTGACAGTACATTTAGTTTCTTCGTGAAAACACTCAATGAACTGCAGTAGTTTGGGAGGGCAACCTATTTTCCTCAGGAGTTTGAAAAGGCCACTTCTGCTGACCATGTCAAAAGCTTTAGTCAGATCAACAAAAACGATGTAAAGGGGTCTGTCTCTCTCTCTCTGAATTTCTCCTGCAGTAGTCGTAGAGAACATATCATGTCTACAGTGGATCTACCACTCCTGAATCCACACTGAGACTCTGGGTAGACTCTAGAAGCTATCACTTGCAGCCTGGATAGTGCCACTCTAGCAAAGATCTTGCTCACTATACTGAAGAGAGAGATACCCCTGTAATTGTTGCAGTCACTCCGACCCCCTTTGTACTTGTATATTGTGACTATAGTTGCGTCACGCATGTCCTGTGGGACATGACCTGTTTCCCAACAGCGGCAGAGGAGAATATAGAGTTCAGGGAGCAGGAGTGATTCGTTGACTTTCACTACTTCCACTGGGATACCATCACTCCCAGGAGATTTTCTATTTTTTTATGCAGTTAATTGCTTTTTTAAGGTCACTGAGGCTCGGAAGATCATCTAGGCATTCCAGTACTGGAAGATCTGGTAGAGAAGCCAGGGCGACATCGTCTACTGTGTTCTGTGTGGCATAGACTTCGAGGTAGTGTTCTGTCCAACGTTCTAGCTGCTTGGTTTGATCTGTAATTTTTTCTCCTGATATGGATAGAAGGGGGGCAGGCTTAGACACTGTTGGACCCAGGGCCGCTTTAATGCCATCAAATAGAGCTTTGCTATTTCCTGAGTGGAGACTGTCTTGGATTCTGTTGCAGGTATACCTCCAAAAGTTGTTAGCACATTTTCTAGCCATTTGTTTCGCCTCTTTATTAGCACTTTTGAAGGCCTCCAAAGATCTTGTACTTGGCTTTGTCTTGAGAGCGAGTTGTGCAGATCGCTTTTTCTCGATGCAAGGTTCCATTTGTGCTAGATTCGCCTCAAACCAGTCTACATTTTTGTGTTTTTGAAGCCCAAAGGCGGTGATTGCCGAACTGTAGATTACATCTCTTAATTCCTCCCATCTGATAGAGATGTCTTCTTCATCACTTAACGAGGGGATTGAACTGTTCAATAGCTCGCCAAAGAGTGCACACTTCTCTGGTTCACCTACATGGTTGACGTTAATTCGCCTAGTTCTGGGTTGAGTGGAAGTATAAGCCTTCTTGAGAAGTAGTTTGATTTTGCTTAGCACTAGTGAATGGTCTGAGTTGCAGTCCGCACTATGGTATGAACGGGTGTGGATGACACTTTTTAGATCCATCCTTCGGGTGATGCAGAGGTCAAGCTGGTGCCACCTTTTTGAGCGTGGGTGCTGCCAAGAGACTTTATGGAGTTCCTTGCCAGAGAAGAATGTATTTGTTACACACAGTTCATGAGAGCTACAGAACTCGAGTAGCCTTTGGCCATTGTCATTGATTTTGCCAACACCATGAGGTCCCAAGCATTGTGGCCATGCATCATTTCCATCACCAACACGGGCATTAAAGTCTCCATTTATATAGAGGTGCTCGGATTTTGGAATACTTTTAATTACGTCCTCTAGAGCTTGATAGAATCTGTCTTTGTCCTCTTCCGGTGCAGCAAGGGTTGGTGAGTAAACACAGATTATATTAACTTTGCCTTGCGGTGATGCAAATTTCATGTGTGCTACTCTTTCATTGCCAATGGGAAACATCGCGATGCAGGGGACGAGACTGTTTCTTATTGCGAAGCCGACGCCATGTATTCTAGGGCTTTGTTCTGGTTTTCCTTGCCAGTAGAATGTATAGTTGCTTTCTGTAAGAGATCCGCTGTCTGCCAGTCTGGTTTCTTGCAGGCAGGCCACATCAATGTTTAGTCTGCTGAGTTCTCTGTCGATGATAGCTGTTTGACGCATGTCGGTGACGAGTTCAGGGTCAGAATTGAAGCCAGGACACATTGTCCGTATGTTCCAGCTTGCTAAACGCATTAATGTTGAGGGTTTTCTTTTGATTGTATTTGCAGGTGCGGGTGAGCTGCTTGCTTTTTGATTTTGTCTTAGCACCAAGCACCCAGTGGTGCGGCAAGCTGTGTCAGGATAGCACTTTACTGTCCGAGGGCTGCTCGGCTTAAGGCAGGCAGTAGCTATCCAGTGAGGCTAAAAAGCCCCTCCTACCATCAAGAGTGGTCCCTGGCGTTCCAGCTTACGCCAATCAGCTAGGAACTTATCACCGGTAACTACCACTCCCCGTGTTTTTCCAAAGACATTACTGTCAGAGATGGAGTGACCTCTCCATTGCTGGGGGAAAGCCTGGGCGGTAAATTTGCGAGTGCTGGGCTGCCCACACGTCAGCACACGCCTCTCTTCCTTACTGACCGGGTCCAAAGGGATGGCGAGCCATCACAATTTGGGGACAGGTGGCTGCAGGAGTTTGCCAGAGAGCAGTAGTCTTACTACTGTCCCCCCGCCTACGGGGCTCCAGGACCGGATTTTCTGTTAGGGTTTACTCCCTTAGCCTTAGACCTTACAGGGACACACACACAAGGTAGTGCGGCTATTGACCTATAGCTAGGGGTTTGGTTTGTGGGCAACAGGGCGTGTCCGCACGCCGACGGGCCATGCCTGCCTCACATCTTGGGGCCAAACCTCCTCCGAGACCCTTGCAGTTTAGCATGAGGCTTCGCAGCCTCAGTTTCCATCTGCCACCACGAGGAGGTACTGCATAGGACTTGCTGTGGAGAGGCTATGTACTGGCAAGAGAGACTTACAAAACTGCTCCCCTTTCACAGATGCTAGCCAGCAGTGGCAACAAGTCAAGCTACCACACTAGACGCTTCACACAGCCATTTGATAGTCATATATTTTTTTTTTTTTATTTGTAAACTAGCTAGAACACTATATATGTAAATGCTCTTTTTTTAAGTTGGTAAATCAGATTTTGTTGTTATAAAAATCTGGCTATGTCTATAGCACTGTTACCAAAATTATGACTAAGAAATAATTTGAACGTAGTGTTTATCTTTAGTGATGGTTTCTTTATATTGTAAACTAATTCACCGGAAGTCATTCTACTAACACTACCCTGCAACCAAGGACGCCCGATGTACGGGACTTATTTAATTGAATAATATAGTCGTGGTGCGCACAGTTGGCAGTCCTGTATATATATATATAGTCTATGAATAAATCTAGTTCTAAGTCTATCAGTTCACAAGTAAATAGATCTCACATTTATTGACTGAAATCTCAGAAACCTTTTTCTCATGTTTTTTTTTTCTTACTTAAGCGAGCGAACCTGCTCTGTGGCATAGAACTTCTTAAATACATTTGATCAATTGCAACTTCCAATATGACCTCTTAGCGGAACAAACTGTCATGGGCATTACTGTTAAAGTATCATTTCTTAATGACCAACTTCTAGAGCACAATTTTTAGAGTGTCTTATAAACTATTAGATTAAAGAAGCGCCCATCTCAATATGCTGAACCAAACAACAAAAAATACATGTCTTGTACCAAGTCATAGAAATCTGCTGCTTTTAGGATACGGCCAACAGAATCATGTCAGAACAAGATTAACTTGTGGCTACCGTCATAAACGTAATGCGCAGGCAGATGATGTTGTTGAAGCAATGCCTAAAGGCCATTGTTCTGTCCACTCGTATTGGAGGAACCATCATAGCAATGGCCTTGCAATTTATTTAAGGATAAATTGTGATTTTTCATACTTTTTTTTCGCGGCGCCCGAAGGGGGAATAGCCGCTATTATTTTTTTATGGTATGTCCGTCCCGTTTGAATCTCGTAAACTAGAAAAGATTGAAAATCCAACATCACAATATTTTAGATCTTTCAAAGTTCTGATGCAACAGCTACTTTTTTTCTTTTCTGAAAGCGAAATTTTAATTTTTAAAATTAACTATGCAAGCATTTTTTTCATTAAAATACACCATTTTTACAACTATTTACTATCAATAATAAAACGTATCGCATACTATTAATCCATACAGTACACGGATAAGTATGGATAGTGCAACTACTAATACAGCATTATCAAAAACACGTTTGACATAAGCAAGTGTCTTCATTTTGCATTGATAGAGAAAGGGTTTTAGTTGTTAATAGTTTGTAGTTCATAGTTTCTGATATTCTTTCTGAAAATATTGAAACCTGCCTATTTACACCTGCCATAGCGGACCAATTCTCGCAAATTTTGAGTCTGTGTTTACACGCCAACTGTGTAGCCTTTGTTTTCAGTCTATTTTGGCTGTCACAAATTTGAAAACCTAGAAATGACTCTGATTGATATTTCTTTAACTCTTTCTCTCCATAATTATTTAACACATTCTGGTGGAATCAAGGTTGGTATCGTCAGTTAGGAGAGAAAGAGTTAAATATTCCGTCATCGGAGATTACTAAACAATATCGGGGGGAAAATGCTAATTCAATTGCATTTTATATGTCTTGAGTGCTGTCAACAATGATAGAGAAAAATGGTGCGGGTTTGATCTCCAATACTATTTTGCTACAATTGTAATGCCCAATAGGTCTATTTTCTGGTTTTGAATCAGTTGGGGAGGCAATTAGTTCTGTTATTAGTTTTTTTAAGAAGTTCATGAAACTTTGCGAAGTCCAAATTAAATATACAAAACGCTGTACATTTCATGACTTCCAAATATAAGTGTATAATTTGAATATTATCCTTTGTCAGTGCGTTTTGTTTTCTTAATATGGAAAATCAAGACAGACAAGTAGGTCCACAATTTTCACTATTCATACCAGCCTATTCAAATGTGGGCCCCAATAGGTCATAAGTCCATTTAATTAAGACACACAAGCATGCCCACAATCTTCATTACTCATACCAGCCTCTTCAAATGTGGGCCCCAATAGGTCATAAGTCCATTTAATTAAGACACACAAGCATGCCCACAATCTTCATTACTCATACCAGCCTCTTCAAATGTGGGCCCCAATAGGTCATAAGTCCATTTAATTAAGACACACAAGCATGCCCACAATCTTCATTACTCATACCAGCCTCTTCAAATGTGGGCCCCAATAGATCATATGTCCAAGCGCTATGAACCCCTTCGCGCTAAGGTTACTGCGCCACGTGATGTAGGTTCCTAATGGTCGTGGGCCCGAGTTCATTGAACCCCTTCGCGCCATGAGGTATGCTACAACAGAGATGCGTCGCACGATCACAAGTGGTGTAATACACCCCAGAGATTTGTTATGTCCCCTTTCCGACCTTGCGATCTATGGGCAGATGATGTAAAAGTCTGGGGGGGGTTGCCCCGTGGTTAACGAGGGTGTCCTGTGGCCAGTGCAACGACCAACCGCCTTTATTTTTCCCCGACTAATGTCAGGTATCCATTAGAGCTAGGTGGTCTCAGAGGCGCCCAAAAAATCCCGAAATTAAAATTTCCAGTCTCCATCAGGATTTGAATCATGGACCCTCAGGCTCGGGTGCCAAGCGCTTTAGCACTCAGCCACAGAGATACTAACAGAAAATCAGACCTCACCTAAAAATTAGAAACTCATTTCTAAAAATAAAAGTGAAATAGGAATTTCACTTTTTTGCTAATTTGACATCCAATAGGCTGAAATAGAACATATCAAGCCTAATATTCAAAAAGTCTGTAAAAAAAAAAAAAGAAAATCGAGATTGTTAGATTAATATTTGTGCTAATTAAAATCTAAGACCTAGACGAGTCTTAACAGCTTGATAAAATGCAGTCCAAAGCCTTAAGGTTTGTCTGTAAAACCTATATTTAAATGCTGCGGAAATAATGAAAAATCTATTCTGCCCTCCTTCAGTCGTAGAACACTTTTTCATATGCAGCCCTATCTTGGAGAGACACTCCCGTCCACATATATAGCAGGTCAATTGGCTTTCGTTTGGTGGAAGAGGAGCCAGCAAATTTTCGTATGACACGATTTTCTTCAAGAGCTGAAGCCCACACAAAGAAAACTAGTGGTATTGTCTACCTACGGCTTCAAACATAAGCTCCAAACTAGTGGACACTAAGACCACCAGGCTAAGAATTTAACTACTGATCTTGGACACATGGCATTTGAGACCCCCACATATTATTCCTCTAAGTGCGAGTTCAACAAGTACTGGTGGCTCGGTTTAATTAAACTCTGGAATAATAAGTTTAAGTCTACATTGAGTTTCAAGGTATTAACTCAAGTAAAAACAAAAGCTAATTTATATGATTGTGTTTACAGTTTTCACGAGGATGCCTAGGCGATCTTAAAAACAATTGATTCTAGAATTGTTGTGGTCACTAGCTCGAAACATGTACTCAAAATATGTACTACAGGCAAAGCACTGAACCGTGACCCCACATCTTCTGAATGTAGCACGCAAGTATCTTCTAAACTTAGGACGAAAGTATCTTCTGAACTTAGGACGAAAGTATCTTCTGAACGTAGGACGAAAGTATCTTCTAAACTTAGGACGAAAGTATCTTCTGAACTTAGGACGAAAGTATCTTCTAAACTTAGGACGAAAGTATCTTCTGAACTTAGGACGAAAGTATCTTCTGAACTTAGGACGAAAGTATCTTCTGAACTTAGGGCGAAAGTATCTTCTGAACTTAGGACGAAAGTATCTTCTGAACTTAGGACGCAAGTATCTTCTTAACTTAGGACGCAAGTATCTTGTGAATTTAGGACGCAAGTATCTTCTAAACTTAAGACGAAAGTATCTTCTGAACTTAGGACGCAAGTATCTTCTTAACTTAGGACGCAAGTATCTTCTTAACTTAGGACGCAAGTATCTTGTGAATTTAGGACGCAAGTATCTTCTAAACTTAGGACGAAAGTATCTTCTGAACTTAGGACGAAAGTATCTTTTAAACGTAGGACGCAAGTATCTTCTAAACTTAGGACGAAAGTATCTTCTAAACTTAGGACGAAAGTATCTTCTGAACTTAGGACGAAAGTATCTTCTGAACGTAGGACGAAAGTATCTTCTAAACTTAAGACGAAAGTATCTTCTGAACTTAGGACGAAAGTATCTTCTGAACTTAGGACGCAAGTATCTTCTGAACTTAGGATGAAAGTATCTTTTAAACGTAGGACGCAAGTATGAACTTAGGACGAAAGTATCTTCAGAACTTAGGACGAAAGTATCTTCAGAACTTAGGACGAAAGTATCTTCTGAACTTAGGACGAAAGTATCTTCTGAACGTAGGACGAAAGTATCTTCTAAACTTAAGACGAAAGTATCTTCTGAACTTAGGACGAAAGTATCTTCTGAACTTAGGACGCAAGTATCTTCTGAACTTAGGATGAAAGTATCTTTTAAACGTAGGACGCAAGTATGAACTTAGGACGAAAGTATCTTCTGAACTTAGGACGAAAGTATCTTTTAAACGTAGGACGCAAGTATGAACTTAGGACGCAAGTATCTTCTGAACTTAGGACGCAAGTATCTTCAGAACTTAGGACGAAAGTATCTTTTAAACGTAGGACGCAAGTATGAACTTAGGACGAAAGTATCTTCAGATCTTAGGACGAAAGTATCTTCAGATCTTAGGACGAAAGTATCTTTTGAACCTAGGACGCAAGTATGAACTTAGGACGAAAGTATCTTCTGAATTTAGGACGAAAGTATCTTCTGAACGTAGGACGCAAGTTTTGGAAGGAACGTCTATTTGAATTTTCAATAAAAACAAAATTATGAGAGAGAACAAAATTACTGTGAAATTATAATTGAGAAGCCTTGTGAGGCGTTTAATGGTGCTTAGGGTCACAACCAATTGTTGAGTAAGCTCTTCAACTATAATTTAATGCAAGCTAAGAGATTAGTGTGGATTTATGTATAGCTGGACTGATTATCTCTCCCTGCTCTTTCCATGTCAGTAATGTCCATTGTTTTAATAGAGATTTTCAACAAACACGCGATAACCATCTGATTTGTCAGTTTAAACCCTAGTCTACGGTTCAAACGAACATTAAGTGTGATGTGTTCTGAATCATTAATCAAAATAAACAACTATTAAAGCAGAAGCTTAGTATAACTCTTTTTTTGTAAGGAGAGGTGAATACAATAAAATATCGAATGAAGCTAATTGGATGATATGATTTTGTTGTGAAGATTAATGT
This sequence comes from Biomphalaria sudanica, assembly GCA_036873155.1. Taxonomy (NCBI): domain Eukaryota; kingdom Metazoa; phylum Mollusca; class Gastropoda; family Planorbidae; genus Biomphalaria; species Biomphalaria sudanica. The sequence continues at coordinate 1,025,361 of JAZGLO010000050.1, read as the reverse complement.
CACATAGCAGGCTGTTCACGTTACAAAAAGGGTACAAATAACATACATCAAAATCTTTTAAATGTCAATTTATCTAGCTGTCTAGCTGCTTCTCTCTGCAAACACTGCACATACGATGAACTAGGTCAAGAACGTGACAAATATATCTTCCAGTAACGTGACAAATATATATTCCAGTAACGTGACAGATATATCTTCCAGTAACGTGACAAATATATCTTCCAGTAACGTGACAAATATATCTTCCAGTAACGTGACAGATATATCTTCCAGTAACGTGACAAATATATCTTCCATTAACGTGACAAATATATCTTCCATTAACGTGACAAATATATCTTCCAGTAACGTGACAAATATATCTTCCAGTAACGTGACAAATATATCTTCCAGTAACGTGACAAATATATCTTCCAGTAACGTGACAAATATATCTTCCAGTAACGTGACAAATATATCTTCCAGTGACGTGACAAAATATATCTTCCAGTGACGTGACAAAATATATCTTCCAGTGACGTGACAAAATATATCTTTTAGTGACTTGACAAATATATCTTCCAGTGACTTGACAAATATATCTTCCAGTGACTTGACAAATATATCTTCCAGTAACGTGACAAATATATCTTCCAGTAACGTGACAGATATATCTTCCAGTAACGTGACAGATATATCTTCCAGTAACGTGACAAATATATCTCTCAGTAACGTGACAAATATATCTTCCAGTAACGTGACAAATATATCTCTCAGTAACGTGACAAATATATCTTCCAGTAACGTGACAGATATATCTTCCAGTAACGTGATCGATATATCTTCCAGGAACGTGACAAATATATCTTCCAGCAACGTGACAAATATATTTTCCAGTAACGTGACAATATAACTTTCAGTAACGTGACAAATATATTTTACAGTAGCGTGGCAAATATATCTTCCAGTAACGTGACAAATATATATTCCAATAACGTGACAAATGTAGCTCCTTATAACTTGACAAATATAACTTCTAATAGCCTAATATATCTCCTAAAAACGTGACAAATATAGCTTCCAGCAACGTGACCTGTGTCACATGTCAGCTAATCGCACAAAGGACTACCCCTACCCAATACTGCCACTATTTTTACCAGACCCAGTGAGTTGATATAAGCTTCGTAAGTATACGTTAGCTAACTTTGATAATTGTCTTTAGATTCACTTTTGTTCAGTATTATTTTGCATTTAATTTTTAACACTCCTAATTGAGGAATTACAATAAGAGTTACCAATTAGTGTAATTTATGATACAAAGTTGTAATTCATAATGTTTTGGTGTCTTTTACATAAGAAAATATGTAACTAATGTGAAGTATTTAACTTTTTTGCACTCGTTCATAATGTTTCCAAACAATGCAATTAGCTTACGTCTGTCTGAACAAAAAAAGTAAATACATGTAATTTCCATGGCACACAATATCGGAACAATTCTTTCTTTTACAACACAAGAGTCAACTTCAAATAATAAACCAATTAGTTCATACTATTGGCAATTTATTATTTTATTTTGGTTATCTCGAACAAGGGAGGAAACTTTACTTGACAAAAGTAGTGAGTTAGTCCCCTTTAAAGGTCTCCGCTCGAAATTGTAATAACTATACAATCTTCTCTAGTCATCAGTAACTCACAAGAGCAGATTGGTTGTCACGTCGGACCGATAACGCGTGAGCCGCGAGTTCGAATTCCGGTCATTTCCCTATTTTAATGCTTTGGAAACCGGTTACTGTCAAATCCACCCAGATATTTATTTATTACTTCCCTTTCCCCAACTGGTTATAAAATGGTGCTTAACAACAACTATTGGTAAATACAATAATATATACCATCATAAATCGCACTGATTAATTATTGTTCATCTACATCTACTAGGCATGGAATCGCACGACTGATCCAAACAAATGAACTCCAATGGGTGACAAGGCTGGAAGGATCAGTCCTCCCGTAGAGCCTTGGCGTGAAACTCTGCTGTTAGGCATAGTGCCTTTAAGCTCCAATACAGGTCAAGTGACTCTGTTGACAAACTACCCCGCAGCTCAAGTCCAAACTAATAGATACAACTACACTTGGGAAAAACTTTGTTGTTTTTTTTTAATAGTATTTATATGTTATTAATAATAATAATAATAATAATAATCTTTAATCCTTTATTGTCCGTGTGGAAATTTGTCTAACAATTTGTGCATTACACCAAACAAAAAACATTATAACTATAAGAAACCAAAGTGTACATTCACTCCAGACTCACTCATAATTTACATGTGACAAAGTTTATACCAGATTGTTCTTATTTAATGATTTGATTGCCAGGGGAACAAAAGAGTGTTTGTGTCTGTTTGTCTTTGCTATCGGTGTCTTGTATCTCTTTTGTGATGGTAAAATAACAAAAACCTGACACAAAGGGTGATTCTTTATTTCGAGAATCTTGTTAGCTTTTTTATAGATGTTTGTCTCAAACAACTGCCCAAATGGGGTTTGTTTTTTGCCAATGATTTTACCAGCAGCATTTAGGATTCTATAAAGTTTATTTTTATTTTTAATGCTCAGATTGCCATACCAGGCAGTGATATTGAAACTTAAAATATTGCAGATATGAGCGTGATAAAACATAGCCAAGGCCTTTTCGCTAACATTAAACGAGGACAGTTTTTTTTTAGTAATCGTAATATTTGCTGCCCTTTTTTGCTGATATAATCAGTATTGCAGTAAAATTTAGTTTATTGTCTAGGATAGTATCAAGGTATTTAAAGGTTTGCACAATTTCAATAGTCTCTCCAGCTACAGAAACATCATTTTCCTTCTTTTCCCTACGAAATTCGATTATCATTTCTTTGTTTTTTTTTTACATTTAATAATAATAAATTATCTTGACAGTATTTTTCAATGTGTTCTATTTCTTTGAAATACTCATTTACGTCTGAGCTCTCTGAGAGCAGGGCAAGAAGAACCGCATCATCAGCGAATTTTGTGAAGGAGCAAAAAGGACTAACGGATTGAAAATCATTGGTGTACAAAATGAACCACAATGGCGATGTCACAGCCCCCTTGTTATACTTATTTGTATTTTTTTGTAAGAGAAAGATTGTTCACATATATATTTGTAGTCTATTTAAAAGCTTAGCAGCAGAAAAGTTGTTTTTTTAGTTGTATAAATGCAGCTTCTAGCAAATATCCATAAAAATCCCGCGTAAGAACTGGAACTTCTCTTTCAGGTTATAATTTGCTTGGAGATGTGTCCTTTGGAGCTGAATCAGGGTCTGGACTAAATTGTGAGCTGAGGGTATTGAAAACTAGTTCCAAGTTCTTGACGTCTATAAATGTGTTTTCAAATTCCACAATCTTGTACTTTTCAACCATTTCACTAGAAATATTTGTACCTTTCCGTAAAGAAAATGAAAAAAAAAGCTGTTTCCACTTGCTTACCAGGAATAATTAATTATTTAACATTTTGAGGAGCTCTGAGTTACACGTTTATTAGAAGTTTATATATACGCACTGTTATTGACATGAAGAAAACATATCTTTCTGTCCTGCCAATAATTACATAACTTTAAATTTACAGTACTGGTCAAGCAATGGAATATCGTTGACATTGGTACATTATCTTATCTTATAAAATACAAACGTTACTTCAAAAAAGATGATTACGCTTCAAATCTAGTCATGCATGTTAACTAATGACTTCTGCAAAGTCATTGGTTTTCCAGGCTGGCTCAGGCAACCCATTTCATGCTCTTATATCACTACTGAAGAAGGAAAATTTGTATATCTTTGTTCTAGCATATGGAAGAAGGAATATGCCTTTATATTTGTGTCTTTCTGAGTTTTATATTAGGTTTTGATTTTGTATTTGAAGATTATGGATAGGATGTTTTATGTACAGTTGCTACGGTTCCTTTGAAGTCTTCTATCTTGATTGGTTTCTGTCAACCGGATACTTGAAACATGGTCAATCTACTCATGGCATGAACAAAAGCCTTGGCTGGCTTGGTCACGTTCATGGAATGCTACAAGGTCGACATTCACATTCTGTATGGCGATCTAACAAAAGCCAGGAAAGCCGCTGGTCGTCCACTCTTAAGGTAAACTGAAGAGTGCAAAAACTCGACATGAAGTTCTTCAAAATAAACACTAACAGCGGGGGATAGATCAACGTTGAGACCAAGATACATAAAAAAGCTAAAAAGATTCTAGAAATAAAAAATCATCCTTTGGATCAGGATTTTGTGATTTTACCATCCCAAAATAGATACAGGACCCCGATAGCAAAGACAGACACAAAAGCTCTTTTGTTCCCCTGGCAAACAAATCATGGGACTACAGTAGAACGTCGTTTATCCGACTCAATTGGGACCGGACACCGTTCGGATACGCGATTGTTCGGATAACCGAAAACCGAAGCGATCCATGCAGTTTATGCAACCGGACACTATACGAATATTGAAAATCATCACATGCGGGACACGTGCGTGAAGAACGAGCAAAATAGGTGACAAATGTCGCAATTTTACCTTTATTGTGGAAAATAATCACTTATTTTTCGCTGTACCATTGTACATGTGGTTGATAAAAAAAAAAAAACTGGTCCGGATATTTGACGCTCCGGATAATAAACGTTCGGATAAACGACGTTCTACTGTATCTGGTATAAACTTTTCACTTGTCAACTATGAGTGAGTCTGTGTGTGAGCGTACGTTTTGGTTTGCTATAATTATAATGTTTTAATTTGGTGAAATGCACACATTTTAAGTCGAATTTCCTTAAAGATAATAAAGATTATTATTATCATTATGCTAGAAACCAACGAGTATTCATTCTTTCTATTAAAGTTGGAGTAAGTCGTACTCTAAGATCTTTATTTTTCTTTAATTCTAAAAACAAAAGTGAAAGCGATCTTGACCCATTGTTGCGACACTTCTAAATTTTGCTTGAACCATTGTTGCGACACTTCTAAATTTTGCTTGAACCATTGTTGCGACACTTCTAAACTTTCTACAGTCTTTCAAAATTGATCTTCATCTATATCCGCTGCTTTCATGGGACCATAGAATCACAAAGGCTAATCATCCACTTACTTCAGTAAAAAGCGGGCGACGAGGGGGGACTGCCTGTGACTCTGTGAAGCATCACGATGTTCTGTTCCATTCTGTCAGAAGCTGTCCACATCAGGCTAGGCTATATCTCCTATTGTCTAACCAGCTTCTTTTCTTCTGGCGACCTTTTTCGGCCAAATGCTGGTCTAGTCTAAATGTCTAAATGTCTAGATGTCTAAATGTCTAGATGTCTAAATGTCTAGATGTCTAAATGTCTAGATGTCTAGATGTCTAAATGTCTAGATGTCTAAATGTCTAGATGTCTAAATGTCTAGATGTCTAAATGTCTAGATGTCTAAATGTCTAGATGTCTAAATGTCTAGATGTCTAAATGTCTAGATGTCTAAATGTCTAGATGTCTAGATGTCTAAATGTCTAGATGTCTAGATGTCTAAATGTCTAGATGTCTAAATGTCTAGATGTCTAAATGTCTAGATGTCTAAATGTCTAGATGTCTAAATGTCTAGATGTCTAAATGTCTAGATGTCTAAATGTCTAGATGTCTAGATGTCTAAATGTCTCTTCCACTTTTGTCTTCTTTGTTTCGCCTGCTTATAGTTAAGTAATGCCTAGTAGTTATTAACCATTGAAATGATGTTCAGTGTGGGATATGTGGCCGATAGGCTAAGTACGCTTGAGCTTGTCCACATATCAAGGAAGCTTGATGTTCTACACCCGACTCGAGCAAAGTTGTTTACTGAGCGCCCTAAAGGCAGCACGGAAAACCTTTTCCTTCTCACTGGTTCACAAAAGCGCACTGAGCATGCTATAATCATGAAAGTTATATGTATAAAAGTCGTTTTTAAAAAATATCTGATAAACTTTTCACATTCATTTTTGTGAATCCTAGTTCACGTAATAGGGTCTACCTCTCACCATCATTGGTAAACAAAGACATTACTAATAACCTCATTATGATGTGTTTAATAGAAGTAGTCATTGGAGACATATGTCGCGTAGTTTAGACAAGTGTCTTTTGCTTTCTCCCAACTCTGTTTGGTTTTTTCCTCTACTCGTAGTACTTGTACGGGGCGAGACTGTCTTGTAGTTTTGTTTTGAATTGTTTTTGCTACGTCACAAAGTCCGGTGACAATTATTGGTCATTCGTTGTCCTGAGACAGTTCACCCTCTGAATTTGGTTGCAACGGATGGTGTGTCCTTGTCCGTAAAAGATTATAAATCTGTACTAGTTTCTTGGACTTATATTACTCAGTAGGATTTTGGGGACCCCTGTTTTAGGGTGAGTTATTTCGTTGTGATATCTCTTATTGTATGTTATATGAGGTTGTCGCTGTTTCTAGTTTTGGAATAGAGGTTGAGTTTTGTGTTATTTCGTTTATAGGGTGCCAGCGTTGGAGTTGTATGTACTAAACTCGAGTCTATGCCAATGTGGGCGTCGCTTGTCGTCTCAGAAATATATAAATATTTTACAGTCTTCAGTGTCATTGTCAGATTGGCGATCACCGACGGCGTTGATTGTCAGAGCAGCTACGCATCAGTTGATATCAGCTGAGGTCTAACTTTATTATTGCCGAGGTTGGCAGTTTTTGTGACGCCAGTCGGTGTGCGTCTGGCGGACTACGAAACCAGTGTGACAAGTTAATAGCAGTACCAGGGTGCTTATGTGAATTATTGAATAATATCTATCTATATGTTATATCTATTCATCATTCTATCATTCTCATTGTACATATACATATATCAGTATCATACAATTAAATTATTTTTTTTGTCATTTAAACCATCCACATAGTTGGTCACACTATGTACGACTGTGTGTGAATGATGTTTTTGTCAGGTTGAACCTCGGGACCTTAATTGTGTACAGGTATTTAACAATATGAATAATTCCTGAACCTTACAACATAGAGTTTTTAACAGAATAAAAAAGTAAGATTGCTAACTTTTTAAAAACTCTTTTAAAGTCTGTACAACCTTTCTTTAAGTTTATTCACGATCACAGCTTACTTATGAGTGCTAGATAGACTGAGAAAGGTTTATAAACTTCAAATTACACGAACTGTAAGTTAAAGGGACTAAGGTGAATTTTGTTTCCCTTTAACAAAACTCGACATTGGCTGCGCCTGAGAATGAATACTTGTTCTTTTCTAATAAAATAATAATAATAATCTAAAATACAATAGAAATCGCCCCATAGGTCGCAAGGTTTGAACGGGAAATTTTACTTGTATTATTTTATCACCTGAAGGGCTTCTACCAATTGAGACTTGAGACCTCTTCGAGGACCTAATAATAATATAATAATAATAATAATAATCTTTATTGTCTTACGATTTGTGCATTACACCAAACAAAAAACATTATAAGAAACCAAAGTGTACATTCACACCAGACTCACTCATAATTTACATTTGACAAAGTTTATATCGATTGTTCTTATTTAATGATTTGAATGCTAGGGGAATAAAAGAGTGTTTTGTGTCTGTTTGTCTTTGCCATCGGTGTCTTGTATCGCTTTTGTGATGGTAAAATCATAAAATCCTGACACAAAGGGTGATTCTTTATTTTGAGAATCTTGTTAGTTTTTTATAGATGTTTGTCTCAAACAACTGCCCAAATGGGATTTGTTGTGTTTTTTTTGCCAATGATTTTACCAGCATCATTTAGGATTCTATAAAGTTTATTTTATTTTTAATGTTCAGATTGCCATACCAGGCAGTGATATTGAAACTTAAAGTATTGCAGATGTGAGCGTGATAAAACATAGCCAAGGCCTTTTCGCTAACTTTAAACGAGGACAGTTTTCTTAGTAATCGTAATCTTTGCTGCCCTTTTTTGCTGATATAATCAGTATTTGCAGTAAGATTGAGTTTATTGTCTAAAAAATACCAAGAACTATTCTTGTTACAGGTCAGAGAGCCTTAGACTATTTCTGTTTGAACATTTTAAGAACATCAGAGAGTTCCATTTCACTTTTAATGAGTTTAAAATTATGACAGTGTCAGAGTTCATTTGTAACACGTCTCAACTATTAAAGATCTAAAACTAAAGCGATAATTATAGCCAAATGTATTTCCTCCCTGTTAAACTAGAGGCCACTAATCAACTTTAGTATTTCGAATTTTCAATATTCTAAAATTAAGAAACACAATTTAGAGTTGCTGATGGCTTTTCTACTATACAATTTTATTATAATTAAGAGAGTCGATTGTGATGTGTCTGTTTACGTGTTTAGGTGTGAGGAAGTAGCAGACATCTAATCTCCAAAAGTCTCTATCAGCTCTGAAAAAGAAAAAAATACACATTACATTGATCAAAGAAATCATTATGTATGTCTCGTTTGTTGTTTTCATAAACAATGTTGATTTATGATAAAATATGCAAATTTAATCAAAACTACATGTTATATTTCTATATTTTCGAATCATGCTGTAACGTATTGAGGAACATCGCAGAGTGCTCTCCCCTTTTCAAATAATTCCCCTTAACTTCAACATCTACATAAAATAATATCAGGGACGATAACCGAAAGAAAATGTATTATAAAATGAAAAAGTCGATTATAAAGTGAAAAAGTCGATTATAAAATGAAAAAGTCGATTATAAAATGAAAAAGTCGATTATAAAATGAAAAAGTCGATTATAAAAAGATTTTAAACTCAAAAAGTCCAACAACGATTCGCAGTTGGTAAGCATTGAAGATTAAAACAGCTTTTGCTAATTTTAGCACAGATATCAGAAGTTCGAATGATCAAGCACTTAACTTATATGCTTGCGAGTCTTGGACGCCGACTGCGGTAATAGAGAGGAACATCCAAGCAATGGAATTGAGATGCTGCAGAAGATCCTAGGTATCACATACAAAGATCGCATCACAAACAAAGAGATTAAGAGACAGGATTATTACACCGATTGGACCCCACGATGACCTCTAGCTACTGTCAAAAAACGCAAACTAAATTTCTATGGCCATAAGTACAAAATGGGCTCCACCTTAGGGGTCGCTGAGACCTTTCTTCAAGTAACAGTACCAGGAAAAAGAAGAGGCAGACAGAGAAAGCGATGAGTGGACAACATAAAAGAATGGACGGGCCTGCCATTGGAAGCGGCTCTGAACAAGGCAAAAGACAGGGAGGAATGGAGAAAGACAGTCGACGAATCTTGCTTGATGGCCCAACGGTCCAACAGACTAAGAGATAGGTAAAAAAAAAAAAAGGTAATGTCAAAATAATACAAATACTAAGACTGCTCTAAATAATACTATTTGACAGATAGTATAGACATCTTCTGGAACCTAAACATACCTAGGGATATTTTCAAGAAGAGATCTTTTAAAAAGAAAAATCGAAAAAATCTTGGAAGACAACGGCCACCCGCTCCATCAGAGCCACGTCAGGTCGTCGCGAAGTGGGCGACTGCTGTCAATCAAAACAAGAACGGAGCGGTACAAAAGCTCGTTCGTACCTCACTCGGTCAGACTCTATCACCGCCACTCATTGATCAGGGAACATGAAATGCACCAAGATACCTGTGTGTAGTCGCTGAATGAACTCTTTATGTTGTGTCTGTTGTATTTGTGTGTATTTTTCTGTTGTGTTGTCTTTATATGAGAAAAGAGTCCTTGTAATCACAGCAAATTTCCGTAAGGATCAATAAAGCAGTCTTAGTCTTAGTCTTAGTCTTTATCGCCACAGATCTGCCACATCACAAAGTATTCTCAAAACGTATTTAACTCTTTCTTCCCGTAATTATTTTCCTAGTTCCGATATAGATACATTCATTTTGCTCATTTGTATCTCACTATCCAGTTAGGATTCAACTTTAATAACTTGTTTTGTTTGTTATAATAAAAATTCCTCTTTGAATGCCCCTTCCTAATCCACCTTAGGCAGACCCTACTTCCACTACAGCCCAACATAACCAACACCCTGTACGGCAGTGCTGAACAACTGAAGAAAACAGCACACTTTTTTTTTCCTTGGCACAGTCTGCAAAAGAGCTGACAGCTCAGCAGCAATAAAGCTGGCTAGAAGAAGACGAAGAAGAAGTTATCAGAAAATGTTCTATTTGGAATCGAATTCTAGGGAAATGCATGCTCTTTTTACACAACACATATTTAAATTTATAATCCGAAACCAATTTTGTTATATGAGAGTTCAAATCAACGTTGTCATCGTTAATTAGGAGAGAAAGAGTTAAAGGCAAATGGACTTAAAACTAGCGAACATAAAACCAGAGTTGACAAGTTTATAAATGCACTTAATAACGACAAGGAAATATAAAACTTACAGCTCACCTGCACGCAAAAACGATTGCAGTAACCAAAAAAATGTCACAAAACTTTCCTTTTATTTGACACCTGAGAGGTAGAGACAATTCGACTGAATAAGCTGGTCAGTTGTCTCTCTTGCCTGCCTTGCGGACTGAGGAGTGACGTCGCATCACGACCCATCAAGACTGTACTATGGGGTAATACATTACAAGCGTAAACATGCACACTACAATTGTATGCTATCTAGCCTACTATCTAGCTAATATGTGCCATCGAAAAAAATGACATTGTATTAATTACTATGTAAAATTAGAAAATTTAAAGAAAGTTACTTCATTAGTACAATTTGTAGAACAAAACTTCATTGTTGGATAATACTTTCCATGTAGAGTTACAAATACATAGTAATAATAATAATAGGAATACCCTATTAGTTTTGTGTTGCCTGTCCGTCCGTCCGTCTGTGACGTGGCAACGAGCATTTGGTCTAAACTGCCCACAGGTTGCGACGTCACAGATCAGTGTTGAGGCCTTCTAAAACGATTGGTCTCGGTCCGTCCCGTTTAGATCTAAAAACTAGAAAAAAAATATTGAAAATCCGATATCATAATATTTTAAATCTTCCAAAGTTCTGATTGAAAAGCTGTTTTTTTTTTCTTTTCTGAAAGCGAAAGGTTTAATTTTTAAAACCTAACTATGCAAGCAGTTGTAGTTTTTTTTCCTCATAAAAATACACAATGTTTACAACTATTCACTATTAATATTAAAAGACATGGAATACAATATTAATAAGGAAAGATTTTTTTTCAGTATAGTTTAAGCATATTTATGTAAACTTTTTTAAAAAATAATTTTATAATAAATTTAGTGAGAATATTTTGTCTTACATGTTGTGCACATTTTAAATGAAATGTTTTGTTTCAAAAGAGAAGGAATGCATTTAGTATGTAATCTAAGTCGAATATAATTTAAAACAACAATTAGCCCAAATAGCAGTGTTTCACAAGTACAGTTAAACTATGGGTCCCACCATCTGATAAAGGAATACGATTCTTCCTTGAGGCCTTGATTCAAACCAATTATATCATCATTCAATAACATCAGTTAGGTCAGGCTCCCATTGAAACATCTTCATAGCTATCAGTTCATTGAATGCCTATTAATAATGTAATACTATTATAATAATAAATCTCCATGTCCTGTTGTCAGTAGGACAAACAATACTATCCCCTTCGTCTAAAGTCGAAACATGTCCTGCATTTTTATAATACGAATATATATATATATATACACACACAATATGTATTCATTCTTTTCTTTTTAATTTAAAAAAAAAGTTACATGTCACATTGCACTGTGGCTTATGCAACAGAAGACACATTAATTATCAATATATATTTTATGTTTTTAACTTAGTTTGTTACCGCATGCATAAATGTTCAATAAAAATGCAAAATATTCAACTTCCGGACGTTATATAAATCTTATCTTCCTCTTGTTGTTTTTATTTAACTCTTATCATATCTTATATCATACAGACGTTATTAAAAAAAAAAAAAAAGAAGATGATTACGTCCTACGCGTCATGCATCTAGTCACGCATGTTAACCGATGACCTAAATTCTTAATAGCGAATAGTTTTTTTAAAAGTGAAAAGACATCTCTATTTAAAGAAACAAAACGGTTCGCTCTCAAAAGATAATAAGTACTCGTTGAACCAGATCATTGCAAGCTGCAAAATATCATGAAATCGATCTTAACGTGACAGACTGACAAACAGATCACACAAAACTGATAGTTGCTTTTCTCGTTTTTAAATTGGGTTGGGGGGGGGCTAAAAACAAGCATAGACTATCAATATTGTATTATATATAAGATAAGATATTGTATACTTACGGTTTATTGTAATATCCTCCTAATGAACACGAAAAGAAAAGAAAATAATCATTTGACAATATTAAATATGCATAGTAATATAATAATAATAAGGCTTGTCTTGGAGTCCAAAGATTAATGAGGAATGCAATATTTACTGTGACTGCGCAGCCCCAGCTGCGACCTGCATATTTTGCCACAGGCAGGACAAGCATAACCATTGTCCGCAGGTGGTCGATTTAGATTTTCTTTACGCCATCTGCGTTTGTCCTCGGCAGCGGATTTTCTTTTGGTCTCAAATGTGTATCCCGCTGTTTTCGTGAGTGATCTCCAGCTGCCTCGTTCTGAGGCCGCATGCCACCAGGTGCTCTCTCTTCTATGTCAGCTAAGGATGTTGACGCCTAAGCAGGTCTTTGAAGCGTTTCCGTGGGGCACCTCTCTTACGTCGACCACCTTTTAGCTCACCAAAAAAAAAAAAGACTCCCTTTAGCATACGTTCGTCTCCCATACGAGATACGTGCCCTGCTCAGCGCAACTGTCGGACTATAAGAAGTCCCTCTATACTGTCCAAGGACATCGCTGTTTGTAGTGCGGGTTTGCCACCGTATGTCCATGTTGGTAGGAAATGACGTGAAGCAGGGCTGTGTACGGGTCAAATGAGGCAGCGATTGCACGAAGGCATCTACATCCGGTTTTGTTCAGACGGCAATGTGTTCAATCTTCGACTATCTACTATCCCATACAAAAACCAAGGAGATGGTCATAACGGAGCTTCTCTATGCCGATGATTGCGCCCTGCTAGCCCTGCTAGCTCGCAATGAACATGATCTCCAGAACGCGATAAACGAATTCGCATACGCTGCCGCCTCTTTCGGTTTATCTATAAACCTCGGGAAAACTGAAGTCATGTTCCAGAACTCACCCACAATGATATTAATATAGATACGTGATAATAGATATACACACGTATTTTTAAAAAAAGCAAATCTTTAATTGTTCCGTTTTATGAAAAAAAATAATAGAGAGTAAAACTAAAATGTTAACATGCATGACTAGATGAATGACTAGATGCATGACTAGATGCATGACTAGATGCATGACGCGAAGAACGTAATCCTCTTCTTGTTTGAAGTAAAGTCTGTATTAGGCCTATATAAGGTCGAGCGCCAGACTTCCAAACCATGGAGTCCTTAAGTTCAAAACTCGGTCGATTAATTTTGTTCAGTTGTGTTCTAAGTACTCTCCCTTCTCATTACTGAATGTCTAGCTGACATGTGCTGAAACCCAAAAAAAAAGGCCTTTGTGCTAAAGACTTTGCGAACTGGCGACAGAAGTTACAGATCATTGATCCTCTTATCTTATAGATTACAGACGTGTCTTCATAAGAGACTATTATGACATCCTACGCATTTCATGTGTCCATCTTGTCATGCATGTTAATCAGTGTCAAACTCTGCGCTAAGTCGATGTTTTTCCTGGCTGATTCAGGCAACCCATTCATTCTCTAACGGCACTAGGGAAGTAGGAGCACTTGAAAGAATTGTTTCTAGCATATAGAATAAGAAATCTTTGTGTTTTTTGCTGAATATTTAATTAGATTTTTGTTTCTTTTTCTGTGTGCTTTCACTAAAACATGGGCCTACCCTGGACATACTTCCTAACAAATACCATTATCCTTCTGCCTAACAAATAACATTATCCTGCTGTCTAACAAATAACATTATCCTGCTGCCTAACAAATAACATTATCCTGCTGACTAACAAATAACATTATCCTGCTGACTAACAAATAACATTATCCTGCTGACTAACAAATAACATTATCCTGCTGCCTAACAAATAACATGATCCTGCTGCCTAACAAATAACATTATCCTGCTGCCTAACAAATAACATTATCCTGCTGACTAACAAATAACATTATCCTGCTGCCTAACAAATAACATTATCCTGCTGACTAACAAATAACATTATCCTGCTGCCTAACAAATAACATTATCCTGCTGCCTAACAAATAACATTATCCTGCTGACTAACAAATACCATTATCCTGCTGCCTAACAAATAACATTATCCTGCTGACTAACAAATAACATTATCCTGCTGCCTAACAAATAACATTATCCTGCTGCCTAACAAATAACATTATCCTGCTGACTAACAAATACCATTATCCTGCTGCCTAACAAATAACATTATCCTGCTGACTAACAAATAACATTATCCTGCTGCCTAACAAATAACATTATCCTGCTGGTATCACGTGACAAAACTGATCGTTATTTGTCAAACTTAAGGGCGTAACAAAGTTTCTTCCAGGAAGCGCAATAAGGATCAGATGGTCTCTGAAAGAGACAGCTGGAGAACTTTACGTAGGCCACGAGACACATTTAAGGCCCAAAAAAGTCCTCACCTAAGTAGAAAACTTTAACAGACCTCTATTGGGCAACAGCTTTGACTGCATTAGGATGTGCAAAATATGCAGGTCACAAATGAGTTCAATTATAAAATGGCTATGAGCAAATTATTTATAGATAATTCCGTTCGAATGTTGAAAGTAATTATGGAAATAAAATTGTACACGAGAAGAGTCTATAACATAATGAATATGTTCTCGTCCAAGACTTTCTAACCTTTTAGGGGCAACATTGTGACGTATTGAGTTGCCCAAACACCAGAACTTGCCTCTCTTCTATGCTGACCGAGTTCGAAAGACTGGAGCATATTTGCTGTTTGGGCTTAGGGGCGGAAGGAGATTACAAGAAAGATGTTTTACCCTTCACCTACGGGACCCCAATACCGAATAGTCAGTTTGGGTTTACTCCCTTAGACATAGACCTTACTATGACCTATTTAACTTACCCCACTGAAATGATGGTGTCACACAGGCCAATAGGATACATAGTGTAGCTGGCAGTACGAAAGCTTGCATTCTAGTTTGTTTCTTTGTTGTTTTTTCGTGTCTTTTTTTCTGTTGAGTTTTTGATTTGAAACTGTAAAGAAAGAGACAGAGATGAGAACATTTATTTTAACTAAGAAACTTAACGTGGTTGAGTGGAGGTAAAGTGCTTGGCTTCCCAACCGGGGGTCCTGAGTTCGAATCCTAGTGAAGAATGAGATTTCTAATCTCGCGATCTTTTGGGGGCCTTTGAGTCCACCCAGCATTAAGGGTACCAATTTGAAACTGTCTGGTACAGTTGAGCCATAGGCTTTTGAAACTCTAGGCCAATAAAAGCGAACAAGAGCTTCCTTTCACCAGCCTGAATGAACAGTGTCTGGAAGAGGGTCTTACTAGTGTCTATGTTCACACTGTCATTTCCAGTGGCACGGTCTCTCAGGGAGCCACTGCCATTTTCCTATTCTATACCAGGCTAACCAAGGTCTTGGGAGTTGTTTTTTTAATCCCGCACAGTGCAATGGGAATGCTCTCGCGTGCCCTGGTTAATGGGTACCTGCAGTGGCGTAGCTAACAATGTGCGGGTGGTGCGGGCCGCACGGGGCATCAAGGGGTGGGGGGCATCAATCTGAGGACAAACTTTCTCAGTAAAACTACACATTGTAATTACATAAACAAAAACAAACAGATGTATTTGTTTTGGTAATTTGTCATGTTTATATTCTTTCTTGAATTAATTTAAATGTAAGCTGTAGACCAGTTTCAATATATTTTTACCATATTTGTTTCAATATTGAAGGCAACGCACTTTTACACTATTATTTTATTTTAAACCTTACATGATATAACTGGTGCACTGGTTAAAGGCAAGTTTATAATGGTTTTTTTAGTTGCTAATTAGTAAAGGTTCAATCTCTTTTGAGGACCAGCGAGGCGATCGGGTATCTATGAGAAGATTTTCCAACCTTATTGGCATTCGAATTCAAGCCCCCTTGTAAGGTGGCCAAGCCGTAGCCAAGCGGTTTTATCCTATCAGCCACGCATCACTTGCTCAGAGAGAACTTGAAATTTGTCTGTGACAATCCAACAATAATGACAACAATGCTCAAGATTTAAATAAACAAGAGAGGAAAATGTGGAGAGATTATGTGTAGAGAATCTTGGACATCAGGCGTTTTCTCTTAAAACAGAATCTGGCACTCCGTGGGCATTGCAAACGAGTTGAAGAAGAATTGGCAGCACAAAAACATAGAAATATCCTGGAGTGAAATTACTATCCAAGTATGATTCATTCCAGAGAGACAGAATAGGTACATTTTCCAAACAAAATAAAAGCGAATTAATTGTAATATAAGTGCTCACTAAAACCATACAGAAAGTTTAAAAAGCAAATATTTCTCGATTATTTTCCGCAGTACACCTAAAATCTGGTTCCAAATTTTATAGAACATTGTCGCGCTGAACATCATAGACGTATATGGCACACAAAAAATGCCAGGCGAAAAAAAAGATTTTCTATCAACACACAAGAAAGAGCTACTGATGGAAATACCTCCCTTGGAAAGTATTATTAATAAAATAATAGCCCAATAAGAACAACGTCATGATAAATATGAATTTTAGTCACTTTTATTGAATCCTAGAAGGAAATCAATCTCGATGGTTTTCCCAGCGACATAGACAAAAACGATTTTTTTGTTCTGTGGGCTTTAAGTCATTGTAGCAGTTTCTGCAGATGTCTCCAAACTCCCAAAGCAAGAATCTATTGAGCTTTAGAGTTTTATATTTTAAAAAAAATATGTCAGTCCCCGAATATCTTGATTCGCATATGTTGTTTTTTTTTTTGTACTGTTATGGTAAGCAAGAAAGCAAAGTTTTTCCAATCTTACTTTAGTAAAGAAATACTTACGATCAACGATAACGAATTGACGCCTCACTAATTTTGGCTATTTCGTCTATTGAACAAGACATAGTGGGAAAAACTGATTTCGATAAATTTAAGATAGCTCTCACGTGAGATTCACTTGTATCATCTTTTTGTTAAATCGATTTTTTGCGAAATAGCAATGCTTAAATAATGACTTACTTAATTTCAAAATTAGAAACTTTTCGCTGTATTAAATTTTGTTTTTGTTTTTTGGAGGGCATCACGGGGAACTGCCGTACAGGGATCAAATACCCTAGCTACGCCACTGGGTACCTGACGTTCGTTGGGAAAAAGTAAAGGCGGTTGATCGTTGTGCTGGTCACATAACACCCTGCTCGTTAACTAAGGGCTACAGAAACACATGAACTTTACATCATCTGACCTGTAAATCGCAAGGTTTGAGCAGGGAAACTTAACAAAAATGTGTTAAACGATAATTACATAATTAATTGGGGAAAAGGAACCAATTGTGTGGGTGAAATGGTATTGAAGAGAAATAAACAACAATGGTTACTAAGGAACAAAAACATTAAAACGAGACACACGACCATTCTAAAAAAGTTTCAACAAAGAACAAACAATGGCATATCAACTTATCTTATGTTACTAGTATTACCCACCGTCCACGCCCGTTGATTTGACCCCAGCCTTTACAATATAGCGTTTATTTTGTCATGGACCCCCCCCCCTCCCCCTTTTTTTTTAATACTTATTTATTAGAACTCATAATATCTTCTTATACTAATGGGTAACACTAGGACCTGGTTCAAGGCAGAGAGGAAAGGTGGGGGCTCAACAAATGTAAATATTTCTTTACCATTAAAAAATGAACTTTTTTGTTTAACTGTAGTAATTCTTCTGTTTGTAATTAGCAACTAATTACTGCATATTCATGCAATCCTTAAAAAGTACAGTCTCTTATGGAAATTCCCCTAAGGGCCTCAACTTATTTGTGTCTAGTCTACAGGTCCACAAGAGTAACTATAGAAACAGTAGCTTTAAAATATTGACGGTTAGTCTACAGGTCCACAAGAGTAACGTAACTATAGAAACAGTAACTTAAAAATATTAAAGGTTAGTCTACAGGTCCACAAGAGTAACGTAACTATAGAAACAGTAACTTTAAAATATTGAAGGTTAGTCTACAGGTCCACAAGAGTAACGTAACTATAGAAACAGTAACTTTAAAATATTAAAGGTTAGTCTACAGGTCCACAAGAGTAACGTAACTATAGAAACAGTAACTTAAAAATATTAAAGGTTAGTCTACAGGTCCACAAGAGTAACGTAACTATAGAAACAGTAGCTTTAAAATATTGAAGATTAGTCTACAGGTCCACAAGAGTAACGTAACTATAGAAACAGTAACTTTAAAATATTGAAGGTTAGTCTACAGGTCCACAAGAGTAACGTAACTATAGAAACAGTATTTTGTTAATTATTGAAGGTTAGTCAACAGTTCCACAATAGTAACGTAACTATAGAAACAGTATTTTGTAAATTATTGAAGGTTAGTCAACAGTACCACAATAGTAACGTAACTATATATACAGTATTTTGTAAATTATTGAAGGTTAGTCAACAGTACCACAATAGTAACGTAACTATATAAACAGTATTTTGTAAATTATTGAAGGTTAGTCAACAGTACCACAATAGTCACATAACTATAGAAACAGTAGCTTTAAAATATTGAATGTTAGTCAACAGTTCCACAATAGTAACGTAACTATAGAAACAGTATTTTGTAAATTATTGAAGGTTAGTCAACAGTTCCACAATAGTAACGTAACTATAGAAACAGTATTTTGTAAATTATTGAAGGTTAGTCAACAGTACCACAATAGTAACGTAACTATATAAACAGTATTTTGTAAATTATTGAAGGTTAGTCAACAGTACCACAATAGTCACGTAACTATAGAAACAGTAGCTTTAAAATATTGAAAGTTAGTCAACAGTTCCACAATAGTCACGTAACTATAGAAACAGTATTTTGTAAATAATGGAGATTACAGAAAGCTGTCTTTGAAAAAGCTCATTACAGAAGTGGAGCCCAGTAAACCCCAAATTATCCCTTTTGACACTTTGGAAAGATTTCTCCTAACAGACAGGCGTGGACAAAACACCCCCCCCACACACACACCAAACTCCTGTCTGAAGGTTCCAGAATAGCTGCCAGTACTCCGATCTTGCATTATATACGTAGCGTCATCCAGTCCCGAAGACTGCGCACCTAAGGGTTATGTCACTTCCATATTCCGTAACCGCCTTTATCCGTGTAATGACCGCCTTTATCTGTGTAATGACCGCCTTTAACCGTGTAATGACCGCCTTTAACCGTGTAATGACCGCCTTTAACCGTGTAATGACCGCCTTTATCCGTGTAATGACCGCCTTTAACCGTGTAATGACCGCCTTTAACCGTGTAATGACCGCCTTTAACCGTGTAATGACCGCCTTTCCGGCCAGGATTTGCTTGATGGCTGTATCCTTCATAGACGGCGTTACGGACTTTTTTGACCTGGTCATCAGGTTTGTCTTTCACCTCCCCCCCCCCCCCACCCACCTCGGAACTCCATGGGTAGAATAAATGTTTATTTTGTACTTACTTTCAACTTCAACCTTTGCTCCCAGAATGCAGCACTGATAGTTTAAGGTAGAGGGATGGTCTTTTTTCAAAATGATGCCTACATGTGTGGTCAGGTGGTGCAGCAAGTAATCAGATTTGAGAGCAGGTGTGACCAATAAGCTCAACGGATTGGGGAAAGCAGCGGCGGCTAAATCTATGGTGTACCTCGGAGATCAGTCAAGAAACATTCTGCATCCGCGTCAAAAATAAGATCCGATTTCTAGAAAGTAGTCCAACAGATATAAGCTCATTAACTACCCGTAAGCCTGCCTTTGTTATAGATAAGTTCTAAAAAAATGAAATCGAAAACTATTATACACGATATTGTAGGAAAAAAAGAGAACATACATTTCAGTGTGACAAAATATAGATATTTTTTTTAGCATTTAGTTGATGTTATAAACAAATTTAAAGACTTACATTGAAAACTAAAAGGCTAGAACCAATTGTTTACTTGCTTAGTAAATGCTATAAGTGGATTCAAAATGAAGTTAAAACTATATACACGACTGGCCTTTAAATCAATATCCACACTTAAAAGAACAAAGCGAATGTGTTAGCCTTTGATATTAATGTTTATCCTTTTTGTTTGAAACAATCTATTTTCAATTAAAAGGGGTCTCGGTTCGAATCTTGGTGAAGACTGGAATTTTGAATTTTGGGATTTTTAGGGCGCTTCTTGGTCCACCCAACTCTATTGGGTACATAAATTTTGTTCGTGTTAAGGTAAAGTAGGCCTAAAGGATTGGTCATTGTGTCCATGACACGATGCTCGTTAACCGGTGGCCAAAGAAACTGATGACCTTAACATTATCTAGCCGATAGCAAGTGGGACCTTTACTTGCTTGTTAAACAAACATTCCTACTAATACAGAGACTGACCTGGGTGATTTCAAAATGAAACTTTATTAAAATTTTATCTCAAATATTCTTAGTCCTAAAAGTATTTACACAGTAATGATTGCCAACAATTAAACATTTCATATTTTACGGTGTAGGCATTTTCCATATGCATATAGTTTTGAACCGTTGCAATTAAGTGTTTGTTTAGCAAAGCCTAACTCTTAATGCAAATTTTTTAAATTTGAAATTTAGTTTTTGACTGTTGCTACAAATTTTACTTTTACCTTTACCTATCTCTTAGTCTGTTGGACCGTTGGGGCACCACGCAAGATTCGTCGACCGTCTTTCTCCATTCCTCCCTTTTTTTTTGCCTTGTTTAGAACCTCTCTCAATGTCAGGCCCGTCCATTCTTTAATGTTGCCCTCCCATCGCTTTCTCTGTCTGGCTTTTCCTCTTTTTTCCTGCTACTGTTCCCTGAAGGAAGGTCTTAGCGAGCACCGATGACCTTGTAATATGGCCATAGATTTTGAGCTTGCGTTTTTTTAGTTACCAGATCATCATGGGGTCCAATCGCTGCAGTAACACTGTCTCTAATCTCTTGATGTAAGGACACTATTACTTGTAAGAAGTAACTAAAATGAGAGTAAAGACACTATTACTTGTTAAAGGTGTTACATACAATCAATCTTCTAGTAATTTAGAGAGGGGATGAGGACCTACTATTATATTTTTAAATGGACCGCATGACCTTAAATCGCCACTAAATGTTTTAGTAAGTAATTATATTTTTTTGATGTAACTCTTCAATCTATAAGATAAGAAGAGATGGAGGGCCTGCCATAAATCTTCTGAAAAAAAAAATGAGCACCACATTTAAGACACTACACAACCATACATCCCACTTGATAACACCTGAGGGACGTTTAGTAGTTCTTAGTGTAATAATCGATTATTTAGTAGGCTTATTAACTACAAATTACCAAAACATTTAAGAGTCTAGATAATAGATATATCACGCCATCTTAACAGGATATATATTAAGCTAAACCCATGTTAAAATGCGGATAAATCTTGACATATGTCTTGTCATTTCGTCTCAAACCGATAAGATAAGCCCCGCATTAAACACAAGACCCATACATCCTTCTTTGATGTTCAGTAGTGCTCAGAGTCATGACCGATTAGTCAGTAAGCTCCCTAACTACAATTTTATGTGAGTAAACTAAACAATAAAGAGGCTATGTCTCAATCAGTTGTATATTGATGATGTATTATACCGTGGCAAAACAAGCCTCTTACGGAAAGGTTTTTAACTATACTGGTGTTTCTCAGCTGCTTCCGAAATGGCAAATCAAGCACTGAACAAGTTTATGACACGCGAAACATCGTCGAGCAAAGCCTGAAATACCAACATAGGATGTTAGGCAAAGTGAATTAGGTGGCCCCCCAAATGAAATAGAAAAATAAAAATAAACAGTAGAAAAAATACGCCATTTATTTCAAACATAGTCGACTACAAAACAAACATTCTTAAGTCTTCCACCATATAAAATCTTTTTTTATCAGCCAGGCATAGGTCCGGTATTATGATGGTTATTTTTCATGTTGTGAAGTCTTTTATCAGCTGATACGATGTTTACTGTTGTTTTTGCACAGTCCATCTACAATTGTTCGACATTATTTATCTACACATTTTTGCTCTTCTGCTTTATCAGCAGTTTGACAGTTTCGTATTCATGAGAATATTGTTACGTATCTAGGCATTGTTTTTTTTTTTTGACCTGTTGCGGTCGAGAGACGGGGAGGTTGTCTGCCCCTTGTGTAATAAGTTTTTTTTTTATTCGTCAAGCCACACCGACAGTGACCGGTCCTTGACCTGTGTGTGTACCTCTGGTTGAAAGGAGGGTGTTGTTTTTTTCTTCTGTCTCTTTGAAGAGCGTTCTAGATCTGGGTGTTGATGACTTTCTAGAAATTACGAGAGATCGACGCGCGGTAGATTATATAAGACCGCTCGCGTAACGTTGACGGACAGACATACGGAGACAGCCGTGGGACAGAATAGCGGAGACATTGCGCGACCCGTGCGTGGTATACCATTTATCGTGTAAGTTAATATTTTTTTATGTAAGGCCTTGCTTGCTTGTATTTGTAATTACATTTTCAAACTCTTGTATTGTAATATTTTTACATGCCATTTTTGTAAAAGGGTTTTGGTCAACACATCAATTCTGTATTGAGTAAATGTTTATTTTTTTTTCTTTCTTGTAACTTTATATTTGATTAAACATTAAGTTGATAGTTTACCTTCCGATTTCTTGTGTCATTTTTTTTTTGTTATACATTGTAAGTCTTTGATTAAATTCAGACTTATTATAAGTGACACAACTGCTATTCTATTGTCACGTTCCCCTAGGCAAGCCATTTAAAAGTAGAATTCAATTCGTAATACGTGACAAAAGAAGTTTTTGAGGGCTTTCGTCCCGGATATTTTTCTGAACCTATTTTTGTCTTACTTGAGTAATTTTGTAAAGGCGAAGTTGACTTTAACAAAATTTTTTTTTTGTGTCAAAGAGTCGGAAGTAAAGTATCAATAGTATTGACCAAACTCTCTTAAGGTTTTTTGTTGTACTGATTTTGTACTGTATATTTACATTGTATACATTTTTTGCTTGTAATAGTTGTTAGTTAGTCATGGATATTCAGGTTTTTCTTGCAAATCCCTCTGTGGAAGAGCTTGATGCTTTTACTAGGAAGGAACTGGTCCTTATTTCTAAACATTTAGGGTTAAAAATAAAATCAAATGCCCTTAAACAAGAAATCAGAGATAACATTGTAATCCATTATGTAGATGAGGAAGTGTTTTCTGAAGACCTTTTAGAAACCCTTAGACCCGATGAGGGTAAATCAGATGTAGAACTTCAGATAAAATTAAAACAAATGGAAATAGAAGCCCAGTTAGCTTTAAAAGAGAAGGAAATTATCTTGGGGAAACAAAAAGAATTAGAGCTTGCAGCGGCTAGAGAGCAAGAAATTAAACAAAAAGAATTAGAGCTTGCAGCGGCTAGAGAGCAGAAAGAAATGGAAATAGAAGCCCAGAAGGAAATTAAACAAAAAGAATTAGAGCAGAAAGAAATGGAAATGAAATTACAAATAGAGTTAAAAAAATTAGAGTTAGCTGCTAATGTAAGACCAGATTCTTCCCCTGCCAGTCATACTGCTGAAGCAACAAAATTTTTGAAAATAATTCCACGCTTTAATGAAGCCACAATTGACAATTATTTTCCACAATTTGAACTTGCTGTGAAAAATTTTAATGTACCTGAAACTTTGTGGCCCACTTTGCTGCAAACAGTTTTGACTGGTAGAGCTGCAGAGGTATTTTGTTCTTTGACCATTGAACAACAAAAAGATTATAATGTTGTTAAGGCCTTAATTCTTAAGGCATATGAACTTGTTCCGGAAGCTTACCGAAAGCAGTTCAGGGATTGTCGCAAATCGGATGGCCAAACCCATGTAGAATTCCTGCGGGAAAAGGAGCGACACTTTGAGAAATGGCTCACTTCCAGGGAAATCGGCACCGACTTTGCAAAATTCAAGAACCTAATGCTGATGGAAGAGTTCAAGAGTTGTGTGCGGCTGGACGTCCGTACGCATATAGCTGATCGTGGCGAGGAAGATGTGCACAAGGCTGCAGTGTTGGCAGACGATTATATAATATCACATCAATTTGCCAAGTATACGACGGATGTCAAGCCAAAACAAGTCAAACAGCCTGAGTCCACTGCTAGCAACTCCATCAAGAACAGCAGTACAAATGACAGAAAACCTACTACAAGTAAAGCTACTTGTTCCTACTGCAAACGAGAAGGCCATAAAATTGACGATTGCTGGAAACTGAAGAAGAGAAACGAAAAAGCTCCTTCAAAAGTCAGCGCTTGCACAGTACAGTGGTCGTCGAGGTTTACTCCCTCATCCTCAAGTCATATCAAGAATACCTCGACACCACCTGTTTCAAATGTATTGACTGTACAAGACTCTCCGAAAATGTCTCCACGGTGTTCAAATGACTCAACAGTGAGTTCTTCAAATTCATCTTTACGATGTTCCAATGACTCAAACAAGAGTTTTTCAAATACATCAAGCCGATGTTCCAATGACTCAAACAAGAGTTTACCTAATACATCACCCCGATGTTCCAATGACTCTATCCAGAGTTCCCATAATACATCACCCCGATGTTCCAATGACTCTATCCAGAGTTCCCATAAGACATCACCCCGATGTTTCAATGACTCTATCCAGAGTTCCCATAATACATCATCCCGATGTTCCCATGACTCTATCCAGAGTTCCCATAAGACATCACCCCGATGTTCCAATGACTCCATCAAGAGTTCTCCAAATACATCCACAAGATGTTCTACTGACTCAAGAAAGAGTTTCTCCACTGCGTCTCCTAGAGATGTCAATGACTCCAGCGAGAGTTCGACCCAAGTCCAGTCTGCATCAACCAAAATTGATGTTTTATTAGAGGATTTTAAGCCTTTCATTTCGGAAGGATTCGTATCACTACCCGGTGATTCTACAAGTCTACGACCTATCACCATTTTGAGAGACACAGGTGCCTCACAATCGTTACTTTTAGAGGGTATCTTGCCCTTGTCTAAATCATCATCGACTGGGAAGAGCATCCTGTTACGAGGCGTAGAGCTTGGATGTATAGATGTGCCTCTACATCTAATCGACATAAAGTCAAATCTCATTACTGGACCGGTTGTTGTAGGTGTCCGACCAACATTACCATTGGAAGGCATCTCATTGCTGTTAGGCAATGACTTAGCAGGTGGAAAGGTGATAGCCGAACCCATCGTCACTCAAACACCCGACTTATCTGCCACACCCGAGGAAGACCTAGAGTTATATCCAGCGTGTGCAGTAACAAGGGCAATGAGGTTGAGAGCATCTCAAGAAGAGAACGTCATCAAAGCCAACAGTAACCAAGATGATGTGGACTTGAGCACCACATTCTTTGCTTCTCTTGAAGAAGAACCAACGCCAAATTCTGAAAAGCCGGCATCAACTCGAAAACAGTTGATTGAGGACCAAAAGAAGGATCCAGAGCTCGCCAAACTCCGAGAAACCGCAATGACATCACAAGAGGCAGAGCTAGCATCAACGTGCTACTACATCCAAGATGATATGCTCTTCAGGAAATGGAAACCTCCAGACGCATCAAACGAAGAAGAATGGAGAATATGCCATCAAATCGTGTTACCAGAAAGATACCGAGCGTACATCATGAATCTGGCTCATGACACACCAATGTCAGGTCATCTCGGCATCCACAAGACATACCACAAGATTATGTCACACTTCTTCTGGCCACGTTTGAAGAAAGATGTCATCCAGTACTGCCGATCCTGTCATGCCTGTCAGATGGTTGGCAAGCCAAATCAAAAGATCCCTGTTGCTCCTCTGAAGCCGATTCCAGCCTTTGAAGAACCTTTCAGCAGAGTACTTATTGACTGTGTTGGTCCTCTCCCAAGGACAAAAGCTGGCAACCAATACCTGTTGACCATTATGTGTGCTTCAACTCGTTTTCCTGAGGCTATTCCTCTAAGGAACATAAAAGCATCAAACATTGTGAAGGCCTTAATCAAGTTCTTTACTCTATTTGGTCTACCAAAGTCCATCCAATCGGACCAAGGAACGAATTTCACGGCCAATCTTTTCAAGCAAGTCATGACTCAGTTGGGCATCAAACACTGCATGTCGAGTGCGTATCATGCCGAGTCGCAAGGCGCTCTTGAGCGATTCCATCAGACTCTCAAGAACATGATCCGAACCTATTGCTTTGAGCACGAAAAAGACTGGGACGAAGGAATCCACATGCTACTGTTTGCAACCCGTGAATCCGTCCAGGAATCGTTGGGATTCAGCCCTTTTGACTTAGTCTTTGGCCATTCGGTGCGCGGTCCCTTGAAATGTATAAAAGAGACTTTGTTGTCACCAACAGCCACTGAAGGACTTTTAGACTATGTAAGTAAGTTTAAAACTAGACTTTATGATGCTTGTGTTCTGGCCAAAAATAACTTACAAAACACCCAATCCAGCATGAAACGCTGGTATGATAGAAAGGCCCGTGTTAGAGAATTTTCTCCCGGGGATAAGGTGCTTGTATTTTTGCCCATACCAGGTCAACCCTTGCAAGCCAGATATTTTGGTCCCTATGAAATTGAGACCAAAATTAGTGACCTCAATTACACAATCAAAACCCCTGACCGTAGGAAAAAGACTCAGCTATGTCATATAAACATGCTGAAGCCTTATGTATCTCGGCCAGATCACTCAGATAAGAGTAATTGTGTTTTAAATACAGTCAAAAGTTGTTCAAATAGCCATGTTTCTCCTATTGATGATGATATTGTAAAGGAGAAATTTGGACAATACAAAATCCTTAATTCTTTTGTATTACAGAATTTGGATGTAAAACTGTCTCATCTGTCTTCGACAGAAAGGCCAGTTATCCTGAAGCTCATTAATGAATTTAATGACATTTTTTCTGATGTACCAAAACAGACTAATGTTATAATGCATGATGTAGATGTTGGCGAGGTTACTCCAGTCAAGCAGCATCCTTACAGGGTTAACCCTGAAAAACTTGCCATACTTAGGTCAGAAATCAAGTATATACTTGAAAATGACCTCATTGAACCAAGTTCCAGTAGCTGGAGCTCCCCATGTGTCTTGATACCTAAACAGGACAAGACTTATCGTTTTTGTACAGACTACCGTAAGGTAAATGCTGTCACAAAGACCGATTCGTTTCCTATCCCTAGGATAGACGATCTCATAGATCGTATTGGTGACGCTAAGTACATCACCAAAATAGACCTACTTTCAGGTTATTGGCAGGTTCCCCTGACTGATAGGGCAAAGGAAATCTCCGCCTTTGTCACCCCTGATGGTCTGTACCAATACAAAGTGATGCCATTTGGCATGAAGAATGCTCCTGCCACTTTCCAGAGAATGATAAATGCCCTGCTTGCTGACATGGAGAATTGCCACGCATACATAGACGATGTAGTAATTTTTAGCCAAGATTTTTCTAGCCATTGTAAACAACTGCATTGTCTTTTTACTAAACTGTTACATGCAAAAATTACTGTAAACCTGAGTAAGAGTGATTTTTGCCAGGCTTCCATCCAATACTTAGGCCATATTGTAGGACAAGGCCAGGTGAAACCTGTAATGGCCAAAGTAGAAGCTATCCAAGCTTTCCCTATCCCTGCTGATCGGAAACAACTCCGAAGATTTTTGGGAATGTCTGGATATTATAGAAAATTTTGCGAAAATTTTTCTGTCATTGCCAGTCCTTTAACAAACCTCCTGAGAAAGAACGTCCGATTTACTTGGACGGATGAATGTCAGAAAGCCTTTAACCAGATCAAGCAGATATTATCTAGCTCTCCCATTTTGATGGCTCCTGACTTCGGAAAACCTTTTAGGTTAGCTATTGACGCCAGTGACACAGGTGTTGGGTCAGTCCTTTACCAAGAAGATAATTTCCAAGTAGAGCACCCTATTTGTTTCTTTTCCAAGAAATTTACTAGACATCAAAGAAATTATTCTACTGTGGAAACAGAATGTCTTGGGTTGATTCTTTCTATACAACACTTTGATTTTTATATCAGTGGGTCCAGATGGCCACTGGTTGTATTTACTGACCATAATCCCCTTACATTTATCCACAAAATGTCTGGCAAGAACCAACGACTTCTCAGGTGGAGTTTATTTTTACAAGAGTACAACCTAGATCTTAAACACATAAAAGGCAGCGAAAATGTTATCGCCGATGCCTTATCTAGATTGTAAAAAGTATTTTGATGTATATTTTTATATATATATATATCATGATAAATACATTCTGTAATGTAAATATTTTTTTTTTAATTCTAAAAAGATTTCCATTTCGTGGAAATGTAAACTTTTTATTTTTAGGAGGGAGGTGTTACGTATCTAGGCATTGTTTTTTTTTTTGACCTGTTGCGGTCGAGAGACGGGGAGGTTGTCTGCCCCTTGTGTAATAAGTTTTTTTTTTATTCGTCAAGCCACACCGACAGTGACCGGTCCTTGACCTGTGTGTGTACCTCTGGTTGAAAGGAGGGTGTTGTTTTTTTCTTCTGTCTCTTTGAAGAGCGTTCTAGATCTGGGTGTTGATGACTTTCTAGAAATTACGAGAGATCGACGCGCGGTAGATTATATAAGACCGCTCGCGTAACGTTGACGGACAGACATACGGAGACAGCCGTGGGACAGAATAGCGGAGACATTGCGCGACCCGTGCGTGGTATACCATTTATCGTGTAAGTTAATATTTTTTTATGTAAGGCCTTGCTTGCTTGTATTTGTAATTACATTTTCAAACTCTTGTATTGTAATATTTTTACATGCCATTTTTGTAAAAGGGTTTTGGTCAACACATCAATTCTGTATTGAGTAAATGTTTATTTTTTTTTCTTTCTTGTAACTTTATATTTGATTAAACATTAAGTTGATAGTTTACCTTCCGATTTCTTGTGTCATTTTTTTTTTGTTATACATTGTAAGTCTTTGATTAAATTCAGACTTATTATAAGTGACACAACTGCTATTCTATTGTCACGTTCCCCTAGGCAAGCCATTTAAAAGTAGAATTCAATTCGTAATACGTGACAATATATTTTGGGTTGGTCAATTTATTTCCCATAAGCTCGCTTCACGTGTCACATAGTTTAAGTACATTTTCTGTTATCCAGTGTGGTTTTTTTTACAAAGCTTATATCAACTCACTCTATCTGTCTGTCTGGTAAAAAGTGTGTACACATTATTTCTCCCACACCCATTCTGGGATCTAGCTGAAATTTCGCACAATTGTTCATTGACATAGACAAAACATGAATCAATACAAAAAAAAAAGTAACCAACTAGACAATTAGACTATTGAGTACTGGTAATTCATTATTTTGTTTAATAGCAACAAGGGAAACTAATACTTCAGTATTCACAGGAATGGCTAAATTTGTTGGGGTTAGTCCCCTTAAATAATTGTTAACACACGTTCTCGGATCAAGTTGATACTTTCAACAATTATTTATTGCACCTAACAAAACAGGAATCAATAAACAAAAATACTCGATTTTCAATTGAATATTGGTAATTCATTATTTTGTTTGATATCGAATAAGGGGAAAAGCTTGTACATTATTGCTAGATATAGTTTTAATTACGGAGTTCTTTCCCTTCATTTATTAAAAAAAGTGATTTTTTTCATTATAAAATATTTAATGTCAGAGAAGAGAGGGGCGAAAATAGTGTACGGGCTAATAAAAAAACAAAACTCTTTATATTTTGCACTAACTACAGAAATTTCTTTTTGGTTTGTTATATCGAAGTTTAAGAATATCTATAATTATAATTATATACTGAATCAACTAAGATCGATTTTTGGAGTCTATAAAGTTAAAATCGATTAGCGTATGACTGCATGTCGTCATGGACGTGTTAACACAGTACCAAGTGTGTTCCTTTGTTTGCAGTGTAAGCATGTTTTGATACTTTTGATTTGAATGTGTTTCACAGTAGTTATAGTTTCTACTATTTCATACCTTTCACAGTTTGTTGGTTGTATTTTGTAAGTATTAAATAAATGCTATGTTATATATAATGCATTCTAATTATGAAAAATTAAGTATGTTATAATCTGTTTTTACGCTGTATGTGTATGTTATAATCTGTGTTCACGCTGTATGTGTATGTTACCGGCAAAGTAAACAATCTACACATTGGTAGTTTATTTTGGAAACGACCGCGCTACGAATGTCTAGAAAAGGTATCAGCAAACTATAAAATGTCCAAATGAGACAGAAATGTATAAATGAAATACATTCACTTAAAGGGGAATACAGTATGAGCAACGAGATATTTTAAGGTTAAAAATATTCGCCTTCACCTATTCCTTAGTTTGGTGGACCGTTGGGGCACCATGCAAGATCTGTCGACCGTCTTACTCCATCATTGAACATCTTTCAATGGCAAGCACGTTCATTCTTTTGCGTTGTCTTCCCATCGCTTTCTTTGTCTGCCTCTTCTTCTTTTTCCTGGTACTGTTCCCTGAAGAAAGCCCCAAAGACCTTGTAATATTGCCATAGAGTTTTAGTTTGCGTATTTTTTTTACAATATTATTATAGACATATATACTTGCTCCATCCACCAGCTTTGCCTGTGGTAATGGATGTTAGTACTCCACAAACTATAAAATGCTTCCAAATGGTATGCGTCTGAAATAGCCTCTGACAACCAGTCCAACGCCTGGCCTTCACGCGTGACTCAGATATTGAGAATCCGGCGGAACTGTTTTCACTTACAAGAGAAGGGACAAAGGCGAGTAATAAGCGCTCTAACCAGTAAGCTTCGGGAAGGAGGGGCTTGTTAGCCTTGGTTGGTTACCCATCTAGGAGAAGGAAAACTCTGAATCTAAACCTCTGTTGCCTTGCAGCTTTACCCAATCATGGGCAAGGCTTCGGGAGTCAACCTTGAGGATAAATTAGGAGCTGGCGACCCTTAGGCAGTTTGCAGCACCCAGTGCTACACCCTGGCAGAACCTGCGACGCCGCTGACCCCAAAATGTATCGGCACTGCCGTTCCTTTGGATACATCAGCTTCGTGGAAGGTGTCAAGACTCATTTCTTCTCTAATATACGTATGTGTATTACTAAATGTACCCAAGTCCTGGGCAATACCACAACGACACATACAACGATAGAACAAATATTCAGAATGCCAACTCACAGACATATAACATGTTTATTACATTATCTGTACTATAATACAGAATCAGTTCAGACAATTGAAATATCCAGTATCAATTAAAAATATATCAGCTTAATATTCCATAGACTGAATAGTGACAACACAGAGAAATAATTAGAGTCTACACTTCGACTATATCTATATCCTAAAGTCCAACTGTCCTGGACTAGGAACAAAACCACACTGCCCTATTATGAGTTACATTATTTTCAACAAAAACATCTCACCAAATCAAAACAACCCAAAACAATAACAGTTTTAAAGTCAACAACCTGAATTGCCCCCCTTCTCCTCTACAGTAAACAGGAGACCCAGGCTGACCAGAACTCAGTCCTGACATTTCTCCCCCGTCTAATTTTTGTCTGTTTCTGGGTTCATTTAAAACAGACAAACTTCCAATAAAGAGATTTCCAAAACGTACATATATCAACATGCAAACAAAAGTAATCTTGGTACTAAAACATAGCCTACAGTTTGTAAAAAAAAACAACAACAAAAAACGATGTATCCACATGAAATGTCAATACTATACACAACCTGCTAGGCAATAATAATTATATGTATATATATATATATCAGCATGTAAACAAAAACAAATAGTCAGTGGAACAAGCATATTTAAATGTTATATACAACATACTAAGCAATTATAATTATACTTATATATATATATCAACATGTAAACAAAAATTAGTGTGCAAACATATATTCTACCTTTTGTAAAAGGCGTTTAATTACATATCCCCAATCCTAGCGAACAAATAACTTTGAAATGAATAAATATTAAATTTCAGTTATCTGTAATCAATGTTATGTTGGTCTATTCTGTTAGTCTAGATAGAAAGTCAGCAATTACATTTAGTTTGCCCTTTAGATGTTCTACATCAAAGTTAAATGATTGTAATAGTAGAGCCCAACGACAAATTCTATTATTCCCATATGTTGCGCTCTTCAAAAAGGCCAGTGGTCTATGGTCACACTGAATTGTGAATTTAGCGCCATATAAATATCTGGACAAGCGTTGCACCCCCCAAACAATGGCAAGGCATTCTCTCTCAATCACTGAATACCGTTGTTCTCTGGGCAACAGTTTTCTGCTTAAGAACTTTACAGGATGGAATATTCCTTCTACTTCCTGCAAAAGACAACATGATATGGCTATGTCCGACGCGTCTGTTTGCACAACAAATGGTCTATTAACGTCTGGTAATTTCAGTATAGGATCCCGTGTCATACACATTTGAATTTTTCTTAATGCCCGGTCACATTCTGGAGTCCAATTGACCCTCGTCGGTGTCCCTTTTTTTAACAATCCAGTAATTGGAAATACTATTTCCGCGAACGCTGGAATAAATCTGCTATAAAAATTAGTAATACCTAGCAAACATCGAACCTCTTTTTTCGTTTTTGGTGCTTTTATATTCAATACCTTGTCTCTGTTATTGGGTTCTGGGTATATGTTTCCTTCACCTACAATATTACCCAAGAAAGTTATTTTAGGATACGCGATTTCAAGTTTGCTTGGCTTGATAGTAAACCCATATTCTTTTAGCCTGGACAACACTTTCTCTAGTGCTATTAAGTGTGATGACCAATCATGCCCGAATACACAAATGTCATCAAAATAGAACACAACATTTTCCAGTCCTTTAAGAATGGTCCTAACAGTGCGATTAAAAAAACTAGGAGAATTAAGCAGACCAAACGGTAGATATTTAAATTGAAAGTGACCACTTGGTACCCTGAATGCAGTGTATTTCCTACTATTCTCTTCTATTGGTATTTGCCAGAAGCCTTTTGTTAGATCTATCTTTGTAAAAAATTTGGCACTATTAAGTGGTAAGAAAAGATCTTCTTGGTCTGGAATAGCCTCCGCGTCAAATTTGGTAACCGCGTTTAATTTCCGAAAATCTATGCAAGTACGTACTGTTGAATCTTTTTTCTTAACCAAAACAACAGGAAATGCATAGGGCGATTGAGACTCTTCAATAATGCCCATTTGAATCATGTTCTCTATCTCCTGGTCTAAGACATCTCTCATATGAATAGGAACTGCGTATGGCCTCAGTGTAATAGGCTTTTCTGTTGTGAGCTCAATGTTGAATGCTTTAACCTTCGCTTTACCCGGTATATCAGTAATTATATCTTTATACTTCTCAACTAGCGTCTGAATCCGTTCTCTTTGGGATTCGGTTAATTCAGTATTGATATTAATATGTTCTCTGGAATTAGTACTCTCAAGAGTAGGTAACTCAGTAACTTCATCCTCTTGGTTATCATCTTCCTGGTCGGTTACAAGGGACGCTATGCACGCATGTAATAATTCTTCCCCTTGACCCCCATACAAGACATGTGACGCAGTTCCCGAGAGTTGTAGATCACTATTTTCCTTAACCGTACATTCCGTGTTGTTTTTTCCATGATATTTTACAAGTCTGTTAACATGAAGAATTTTTACTCGATTGCCTTTCTTTATTTTTACATTAAACTTCTTAATTCTTTTTTCTACTTTATAGGGCCCCTCCCAGTGCAAGGCTAACTTATTCTGTCTCTGTGGTTTCAGTAAAAGCACAGAATCACCTGTTTGAATATCTTTTTCTTTGCTATTTCTATCATAATACCTTTTATAACTTTCCTTACATTTTGAGCTATTTTTCTGAGCTATTTGACAAGCCACAGCCAGCCTACTTTTTAGGTCTAATAAATAGTCAAACACATTCTTTATTTCTGGTTCTACCTGTTGATTAGTAAAAAGATCTTTTAGAATTGACATAGGCCCCCTGACTTTCCTTCCATACAACATTTCATAAGGGGAAATGTTAGTTAACTCATTTGGTACCTCTCTGTACGCAAACAGAAGTGCATTTATAACTCTATCCCAATTCTTAGGTTCTGCTTCGGCCGTCTTTCTCAGCATGCACTTCAAAGTCCCGTTAAAGCGTCCTAGTTCTACCTTTCCAGCTTTTCCTGGGTGTCTACCTCTTTGACAAAGGTCACAACATTTAATGCATGTTTTTATATCTTTATCTACCCCAGGCCAAAAGAAATGCGAATATATCCGATACCTGGTTCTATTTATAGACATATGTCCAGCTAAAGGTGTAGAATGTGCTATTTCTAATATTAGTTCACGTCTATTCGTAGGGATTACAAGTTGTCGTTCTATTACCCCAGGGCTATCTTTTCTCTCAAATTCTTTGTAAAGTAGACCTTCTTCCACAATAAATGATACCAATCCCTTTTTCTTATCTTCGACCGTTCCTGCTTTCGCTTTTTCCCATAATCTAACTAACGAACTATCATTTCTTTGATCCTCTCTAAAATCACTGTCCAATTCCATCCACTTACTTAAACCAATCCTGTCCTTATCTTCCGATTTGACCCTAGTGTCTTCTGCTTTCGCCATTGCCCTAGTAACAGCATTCCCATATAAAAATGCTTTAGCCTGATCATCATTTCCAATAATAATATCTGCTATTGGGTCCTTGAACATGGCCGCTACAAAGACTCCTTTTAAAAATGGAGTATCAATGTCTATCCACGCAAGTGGATACTGAAAAGTTTGTCCATCTATTGATTTTAAAGTGAAAAACCCATCTATCTTCTGACTTTCTTCTATCAAACTTTCTCGGACCCCAATTATGCTCGCCCCTGTATCTCGTAGAACAGATACCCTTCGATCTCCTAAAAATCCCTCAACTATTTTCAATCCACCAACTGATTTATCTTTATAATCTAAAAAATTATATGTATCAGTGTGACATGCAAACAATCCCACTTGTTGCCCCCTTTCTGGTAATACTCTTAGTCATTGCTGTGTTGGACCTCTATTCTCATTTATCTTTACCCGACACCATCGAGCAATGTGTCCGCCCTTTCCACATCTATAGCATATCACTTGTGTCCCCTCTGTGTTTATATTATTCGGGCGACGACTGTTAGATTGACCAGTGGCACCAAATGCTACATATGGGATATCGTTACTAGTTACTTTGTTACTTCCCTTTACAATATGTGTAGAGCCTTTCGTGGCATCTCTAAATTGATCAATACAGTCTAAGACCTCTTGGGCTGAAGTAGGCTTTCGTAGCAAAATATCTTTCAGGGCCTCAGAAGATAGCACACTGTAAAGTCTGTCTTTCATTATCAGGTCAATTATACCGTCTACTGTCATTGGGGTTTGTGATGTTTTAAGCCAGTTGTCAAATGTCCTTTTCAAATGGACATAAAAATCTTTCATATCGTCCATCTTTGGGGAAAGTTCATGCCAAAGTGTCCGACAGGCTTCTTCCGTGAGTTGGGCTTGTTTTAGGAGCTCCCCCTTAACAAGATCATAGTCAGTGTTATGTATCAGTTTTGTTTGTATCATAAACAATTTTAATTTTTCATTTAATTTGTGAGTGAGGACAAGTGGCCATCTTGTCTTGGGAATGTCGTTAGCAGTAGCAGTTGTTTCGAACAGTTCTAAGTAGAATAACAAGTCCTCTTTGTCTGTCATGCATTTTAGGTTTTTGTCTAACTGTTTACTCTGTTTGGGGTTGTCGTTAACTGTCATGTCTTTCTTATCCATTTCATGTTGTCTTGCTAGTTGTTTGTCCTCCATCTCTCTTATATGTCTTCTCTCCTCCGCTTCCCTTGTCAGTCTATCTAAGTCAATTTTCTGTTGGGCATCTATAAATTTCTTTAACGTTTTGCCCTTAAACCCCAACATCTGAGCCTGGGCTACTATCTCCTCAAATGGACGAGGTATAAACTCTGACATTTTCCTAGAGCAGTGTCCTTTATTACAATATTAGCTCACAAAATGATATACATACAAAAACAATTAAAGCAAAATTAAAATAATACTAATACCTCTGCTCCTACTAATGTTGTTCAACTGGTACTCCAACATGTTAAAGACAATAGTCCAAGGTTATCCAATAAGGTGATTTCTCTTAGTCTATTTCAGGAAGATAATCCAACAGGTAATCCCAACATGGCTTTATACCTACGCGTGGTACCGGTGCTTGGAATGTACCACAAAAGTTAAATTCATATACGTATTAGATCCAGCAGCAGCTTCTTCAGTATAATCCAAATAGAATGTACCACAAAAGTTAAATTCATATAAGTATTAGATCCAGCAGCAGCTTCTTCTGTATAATCCAAGGAATGAGCGTAATGGTAATCCAATTATGAGGGACGAACTTGCCCTTGCATATACCTTTATGTTTAGACGTACTAAGGGGTGCTACTATTACTTGCTAATAGTGAACACAGTAGGCCTGTTAAATCATTATTATTAGATAGTAACAGCCTAAAATACAGACGACGAGTTTCCGCTCCTTATGGGTGTGTGGGTGCAGCAGATACTTCAGGTTACAGTACTCAGAGATATATACTGTCTGGATACAGCAGATACTTCAGGTTACAGTACTCAGAGATATATACTGTCTGGATACAGCAGATACTTCAGGTTAATTTACTCAGAGATATATACTGTCTGGATACAGCAGATACTTCAGGTTACAGTACTCAGAGATATATACTGTCTTTATACAGCAGATACTTTAGGTTACAGTACTCAGAGATATATACTGTCTGGATGCAGTAGATACTTCAGGTTACAGTACTCAGAGATATATACTGTCTGGATACAGCAGATACTTCAGGTTATAGTACTCAGAGATATACTCTATCTGGATGCAGCAGATGCTTCACTGGAGATTGATGCATCCATCGCATGTAGTTGTTTTGGACGAGCCCCCAAAATGTCAAGACTCATTTCTTCTCTAATATACGTATGTGTATTACTAAATGTACCCAAGTCCTGGGCAATACCACAACGACACATACAACGATAGAACAAATATTCAGAATGCCAACTCACAGACATATAACATGTTTATTACATTATCTGTACTATAATACAGAATCAGTTCAGACATTTGAAATATCCAGTATCAATTAAAAATATATCAGCTTAATATTCCATAGACTGAATAGTGACAACACAGAGAAATAATTAGAGTCTACACTTCGACTATATCTATATCCTAAAGTCCAACTGTCCTGGACTAGGAACAAAACCACACTGCCCTATTATGAGTTACATTATTTTCAACAAAAACATCTCACCAAATCAAAACAACCCAAAACAATAACAGTTTTAAAGTCAACAACCTGAATTGCCCCCCTTCTCCTCTACAGTAAACAGGAGACCCAGGCTGACCAGAACTCAGTCCTGACAGAAGGGGTGAACTGATGTGTGGGCGACATCGTTCCGACCATAGCTAATGCCCAGGCATTCATCTCATTTCCATAAGATGATACATAGTCGCTTCGCTACTGAATGAAGCCATAGAATCTAATTCATTCCACATTCTTTTTTCTTTGTAAGCACAAAGACACGCATTCATTGAACTCAAAGTTTGTAACTTAAAAGAAAAAGAAGGAAACAGCAGATTGTTTCTAGAACCTCTTGGCTTCCGAACCCGGGGGTCCTGGGTTCGACTCCTTGGTGAAGACTGGAATTTTCAATTTCAATATCTTTGGGCGCCTCTGAGTCCACCCAGCTCTAATGGGTACCTGTTGGTGAAAAAAGTAAAGGCGGTTGGTCGTTGTGCTGGCCACATGACACCCTAGTTAACCGTAGACCACAGAAACAACATCTGCATTATAGACCATAAGATCTGAAACAAGAACTTTACCTTTTTTTTTTTTTGCCAAGTGTTTTAGTTGCTATGGACGTCTATTTTTAATGAGCATGTTCTCATTGCCAGTTTATTCATGTTTGTTTCTTCTAGTACAACTCACACATAGGTAAAATGTGGAGGGAAGCTCTTCAATCATATTGTCTTGTCTTTATAACCAATCGCACTATTGAGCGTTGTAAATGATTGTAATGTTTCATATATGCTTGTTTGTTTTACATGTTTCGGATGTTCCTTCAGAGTTGAAGATAGTTTACTTCCTAGTCCAAACCTCCCGCAGGACGACGGGTGATGGGAGCGGGCAGGGTTTGAACCCTTGACCGTCGATAAATCCTAAAGGCAGTCCAGCGCGCAAACCGCACGACCAGGCAGCCATCCGATATTTTTTACTGGATAGCCTTAATGTATAGTTCGTAACTAAACTTACTATTATTTTTCATTATCATCACATAAATACATTTCTGCACATTGTATTCAATGGTTCAGTTCTAGTTATCCTATTCACCGCTAAAACATCACTCTTGAATAATTTGTTATTGGGTTCTAATAATTGATGGTAATAATTGATGTCATTTTAAAGGTCTTTCTGAAGCGCTCTAGGACATGTACAGTAGACCTTCAGCTGTATAATCCTGATAAAACATCTAAATGGACAGGAACGGGCTGGAGATTGCAGAATATATCGAGGAAGTGAACAATGACCTAAGTGAAGGAGCTAAAATTCAGTTTTGTGGATCGACATTTTTATACAAACACTACGCCATTTATATTGGTGAGTGTATTAATTTTAGTAAAAAAACAACAGATTTTTGAACTAAATGAATCAGGGTAGTCTACATTCTATAAGCTATATAATAGTGTAGGAAAGAAAAAGAAAATAAAGCGATATGGCAAAATGTGGAAGGTAAAGTTTTCCCTAAGGAAAAATGTAAGAAAACAAACAATAGATAAGGTGAAAGATATTTTGAGATAAATAAACAAACTTATACAAAGACAAGGGCGATGTAGTGAAACAGTTATTTCCAACTGTGAAATAATGGGGAGTTAACTATTTTTGAGCTGTTGTAAAGACAAAAGTGATTTCCCTTAAGGTCTTGTAAAGTATGTTTAGTTACCAGTTGCTCCTGAGCTACCAGCTTGACCACAGGACATGTGTTGTGAACTGTATATATTTTTTCTGTTAGTTAATGGTCGTGTATCTTTGGGGTACCAGGGAGAAGTGTGCTCTGCTCTGGAGATCTTTGGGCTAAGTTTATAGCTAACAAATAGTTTAACTCCCCCATTATGTCACACCAACCAAATCATATTTTACATAGCTTATATTAACTAATTCTGTCTGCCTGGGACACGTTATTTCTGCAAATTTTTTTTCTTTTAACTGACAACAAAAGATTCAATTTAAAAATAAACCTATTAGTTAATTGACTATTGGTAGGCCTAATTAATTATTTTGTTTATCTCGAACAAGGGAAAATATGTGGTATGTGAATATCGTGGTATACACTGTATTAGTTCACTTTAAGTCATGAACACAAACATAAAATAGGTAATTGATTAATTGATTAAATAGATACAATAGATAACTGCGTCCATGTTCTTCGCTAGAGTGGTTTACCTTGTTGGCTTGAGAAGCCTGAAGAGGCCCACGAATTCAAATTCAGGTCCTTCTCTTGTTTTATATAAATTCATTTAAAAAGCGATCACCCAGATACCTCGATCTTTCTCCCCCCCCTCCCCCCCCCACACCTTTTCCAACTGGTCCAGACAAGGTTGTTGTTAGTCTAGATCTATTACAAGTTTATGACTGATCCAAAATAATTTGATACACTTCATATGAGCTTTGTTTTTTGTTTTTTTTTAAGTTTTCTTTTTTTTTTTTTATTTGCTTGTTTGTGCTACAAGCGGATGAGTCAAGAAATTTGATTTTACAGACCAAACATACATAAAAATAATCATACACTTTTTACAATTTATAGATTATCGATACTTCCGTATTTCAAACCTTGAAAGTACCAGAGATGCTTTCTTGAAAATTCCCAATAGTATAAATAACAATGATATTGCAAAGTTGTAATCGCTGTAAGTACCAAGTACTCTTTGGGGTACAAGAATAAAAACATATAGGGAAACTTCAAGGAAGTGACGGTCAGCCATCTTTCAAACTTTCGCCCCTTCCTTCTAATGTATTATCTTATCTTATCTTATCTTATATAATACAGGCGTTACTTCAAAAAAGAAGATGATTACGTCCTACGCGTCATGCATTTAGTCATGCATATTAACCAATGACTTAAATTCTGCCAAGTCACTTTTTTTCCTGGCTAGCTCAGGCAACCCATTCCATGCTCTAATAGCGCTAGGGAAGAAGGAGTATTTGTACAAATTTGTCCTAGCATATGAGACATGAGAATATGATTTTATATTTGCGTCTTTTATTAAATTTTGTTTTTGTATTTGAAGATTATAGTTCAGTGCTTTATGTATAATTGCTACTTTACTTTTAAGTCTTCTATCCCGAAGGCTTTCTAAATTTAGTGATTCTACTAAAGGTGTTACTATAATCAAATGTGAATATATATATTATTAGCATGTATTATAATGTGTTTTTTTATTTTATTATTCTTTTATTGAAAAGGAAACATTTTAAAAAATTTACCATAATGTATTACCTGGGGTGCACGAATATATATATATATATATATAAAAGTTCCCCTTCAGGCCTTGTGGTCTATAGGGCAGATCATGGAAAGGTCATCTATTTCTGTGGCCTACGGTTAAAAAGGGTGTAATGTGGCCAGCACTACGACCAACCGCCTTTACTTTTTCCCAACTAATGTCAGGTACCCATTAGAGCTGGGTGGACTCAAAGGCTCCCAAAGAGCCTGAAATTAAAAATCCTAGTCATCAAGAGGATTCGAACACTGGATCCTCGAAAGGCAAGCACTTTACCACTCAGCCACCGCGCCTCCGGGTGAACGAATATAACTTTTGAATTTTAATATTTTTTAAATTTCATTTTCAAAACAAAAAGTTTCTTGGACATTTTCATGTTTACCCTAGCCCTGTTTTTTTTTTCTGTTTTTTCTTTCAGGAAACAATGAAATAATTCATTTCAAGCACAATGGTTTTGTATTTGTTGTTGAAAGAAGCAATTTAATTACTGAAGCTAACACTGGCCCACCTCAGATTTGCAACGAATTAGATAATAATTTTACGTAAGTGGGCTTATATTATAAGATTTTTAAAATTCTAAAAAGAACTCTTTAATAATAATTAAGCTAAATAGTTGTTTAATATAATGTGCAATCCACAATCAAAACAATTCTTACTTATATATTTAAGTGCATTACCACCGGTTGATATCGTCAACATAGCTTGCAGCTACTTGGGGAGAGAAGACTACAGTCTACTATTCTTTAATTGTGAACATCTCTCCAACATTTGCCGCTATGGCAAAAAGATTTGCGAGCAGGTATTTTGTTTTCTAATATCAAATATAGTTTTAAGAATATATATAAATAACTCAATTTAGAAAGCCTTCAGGATAGAAGACCAAAAGTAAAGTAGCAATTATGCATAAAACACTGAACCATAATTTTCAAATACAAAAACAAAATATAATAAAATACACAGAAAGACACAAACGTAGGGTGCACGACCTATTCCATACGCTAGGACAAATTTGTACAAATACTCCTTCTTCCCTAGCGCTATTAGAGCATGGTATGGGTTGCCTGAGCTAGCCAGGAAAACCATTGACTTAGAAAAATTTAGGTCATTGGTTAACATGCATGACTAAATGCATGACGCGTAGGACGTAATCATCTTCTTTTTTTAAGTAACGTCTGTATTAATTAAGATATATATATATACGTATTGTTATGACTTTGCCATGCGCACCGCCA
Organism: Biomphalaria sudanica; assembly: GCA_036873155.1. Classification (NCBI taxonomy): domain Eukaryota; kingdom Metazoa; phylum Mollusca; class Gastropoda; family Planorbidae; genus Biomphalaria; species Biomphalaria sudanica. The sequence continues at coordinate 983,368 of JAZGLO010000050.1, read as the reverse complement.
TCCAAGATAGTGCAGAAAGAAGGTGCGCACTATCAGTGACCAGACAAGTCGGGTGTTGACATAGGTGACAAATGATTTCCGCCCAAGTTGAGAGCCAATATGGAGAGATTGTGCCTAAGATAGATGTTGTTTGTGTACCTGTGATGTCTTGTCAATAAATATCGATATGCCTCGTTGAGTATATATATATATATATATATATATATATATGTATATATATATATATATATTGTAAATATTGTTCATTTTATTCTAAAACTTGTTTGGTTGTTGTTTTTTTCAGATTTTCACATACACGCTGTGGGCTGTGGTTTTAATGTTTGTTTTTGTTTTTCCATTCAAATATTTCGGTTACTTAACAGCTTACTTGTTCATCTTGTTAGTGATTGGATTTTCACTTTTGTGTCATCGCAAACTTTTTTACTACCTAGCCCGATATAGATCAGGTCAAGTTATCGATTGCTTTGTTCTTCTAGTTGTATTATTTATATTTTATATGCTCGGGGATTTGTTGAATAGGATATTATCATACCTTATAATTATAACTTACTTAAGACTAGATTTTATTTTTCCAATTATTATAATGTGTAAGCTAATACCAGATTATTTTTTAAATATGTATTTTCTGTAATTTAAAGCCTGATTGTCCAATGTCTCTTATCTAAGTTCAATTAATTATATTTTTTATTATCATCTTAAGGATAATGATAAATAACTTTATTCACTATGTATAACAAAAAAGAAAATCCTTGTTTTATTCTATAATTCTTAATATGTATGTTATACTGAGCTTGTTATTTTTTAAAGATATGTATGTTATACTGAGCTTGTTATTTTTTAAAGAGATATGTATGTTATACTGAACTTGTTATTTTTTAAAGAGATATGTATGTTATACTGAACTTGTTATTTTTTAAAGAGATATGTATGTCATACTGAACTTGTTATTTTTTAAAGAGATATGTATGTTATACTGAGCTTGTTATTTTTTAAAGAGATATATATGTTATACTGAGCTTGTTATTTTTTAAAGAGATATGTATGTTATACTGAACTTGTTATTTTTTAAAGAGATATGTATGTTATACTGAACTTGTTATTTTTTAAAGAGATATGTATGTTATACTGAACTTGTTATTCTTTAAAAGAGATATCAAAATTAGTTTTTGGCGTCTGTCTGTCCGTCAGTCCGTTTTATTTAAATCTCAAAAACTAAACGGTTACCTTTGATTCTATTTTTTTAAATTTTTTTTTTATTAAGTTTTCGTTACGCACATATAAATCAATTGAAAGGAAATTTCAATTAGCGTGATTCATTAGGTATTAACTGCAGCCAAAACAGATACTCACTAGTGTTGCAAAAGAAATCGCTCACACCTGCAATGTTGTAAGTTTCAACATCGAAAGCAGCTTAATAAATCCTAAATGCTGCTAGTAAGCTCATTGGTAACTAGAAAGCGTGGTCAAGAAGCTAAGAACGCTTAAACTTGGTTAACTATGAAGGGGGCTCGTGGTACTGAACGCTTAATGGCAGCACGGAAAACCTTCTCCCACTGGGAAGGAAAACCCCCCCCCACTCACTGGTCCACAAATGAGATTGGATCATAGCGCTCTGAGCAAGCTAAAAGCATGAAAGCAGCATAAAAGCAATAATTATTAAACAAACCGCACTTGGACACTTTGACACCTATTGTAGAACAAAAAAATTCTAAATAAATCTAAACAGATTTTAAATATTATAGAACGGAATGTTATGAAGTTAATGGGATTTGAATATTTGGTCCCCATAGAAGAGATTCAAGTCACGTGCAGAATCGCTTGTTACCTATATATTAAATAATATTAAATAATTTTTTAATCCAACTTTCTGGAGTAATTTTCAAATGTAAAAGTTAAATGAATCTGTAGTACGAATGTTAAATTTGTATGCTTATATGTTGTTATTTGCAATTTGTAAGACACATTTCCCCAAAGATAATAAAGATTGTTATTATTATAATTATTATTATTATTGTTATCTGTAGTGGTGATAGATTACTATTAGTGGTAGTATTAATAATGGTAAATGTAGTAGTGGTAGTAGTGGTAGTAGTAGCAGTAGTGGTGGTGCTTGCTGCAACCACATTTTATTAAAACTTCAGTAAAAAACAATTAATTAATTATTGATTTCATCAATTTTTTAAAACCATTTAATTATCAATTCCATTGTATTTTACTTTTCAATAGCACTATTTAATATCCCCTTTTGTATAGGTCCGTCCCTTGCAAAGCTAAGACTATGTTTGAACCATAGACTATATATATATATATATATATATATATATATATATATATACAGGACTGCCAACTGTGCCAACTGCGCACCACGACTATATTATTCAATTAAATAAGTCCCGAACACCGAGGAGTCCTTGGTTGCAGTGTAGTGTATGAAGAATGACTTCCGGTGAATTAGTTTACTATATAAAGAAACCATCACTAAAGATAAACACTACGTTCAAAATATTTCTTATTTTGGTAACAGTGTTGTTGACATAGCCAGATTTTTATAACAACAAAATCTAATTTACCAACTTAAAAAAGATCATTTACATTAAGCCATTTTTTACCAAAAACAAATGATAGTAGTGTGTATGGTCGTATATGTAGATATAGTTTATAGCCATAAGGTCACTAAGTCTGGGTCAAAGTTTACATGTTTACTACGTGTACAATTAATTTTTATTGAAGTAGAAACAATGATTCTAGAATTCTTAGGTGAAGACAATTTGGAACAATCAATTTTTTTTATGGCTTTTAGAATAATTGGATGTTATTTAGGATTTAATTAGTTTAAAAAATTAATAACTTTCAGAGCTTATGCATATTTTTCAATTAGTCATAAATACACTATTGCTTGTTATTTTTAATGGCTTCATTCTCCATTAATATATATATATATATATATATTGCATACTGCATGCTATCTTTAAAAAAAACTACAAATAAATTTTAAAAAATAGGTATAGAATCTAGATGTAAATAAAAGTTTGGTAAAAATGTGAGTGTGTAGGCCCAGGGACTCACTATTGTTATTTTTTTTTAGACTGACTCCCTCACAGACTTAACTTGTATCACCCATTATAGGCCTATAGGCTACTTAGGTAATAAATGACACTCTCAAAACTGTATTGACTCTCTCATTAATCGCTTATTTAACTCATACTAATAATATACAATGTAAAAAGAAATTGTGAAATGCGATGAAAAGAGAAATATATTATCCAAGCTGGCATCATCATTCAAACATCGTGAATGTCATAAAATAAGTTTATACCGGAAGTACCCCGTCTCACATTTTGGTGTTGAACGAAACTTATGCTTAGTTACCCTTAGTGTTGGCAGTCCTGTATATATATAGTCTATGGTTTCAACATAAAGTATGCATTGATTTCTTTTCTTTTCCTCACAGAAGTTGTCTGGCCTTTACTCAAACATCGCAAAAAGGAATTTCATTATTTTTTAATAATTCATAATTAATAATTAACCTATTTTCTAAAGTACAAAATTACATAATGGATACTTGAAAATTTTATAATGTGTTATATAGTGTTATAAACCTGGTGGTGGCACAGATGGGGTTAGTGGTGTGTGTGTAGTCTGCCGACGCAAATCGCCTCAGGCCAGCGATAGACGAGCGGTCAACCGTGACGAATTACAACGGTCAGCCGAGACGAGTGTCAACATGGAGGTTCGAGTAGGATCGGCGCCGTGAACAGAGCTCAGGAGCGTCACCAGGGATGTAGTCATATGACCACCCAGAATGTTCGGCCCGGTTCTAGAAGGCCAGCAGGGACCCTTATCTCTCATTTGTCTTTGATATAATTTCATTCGGATGTTCCTTCTGGAAATATTGAATCCTGCCTGGGTGGACCACTTCGGGGACCACTAACTTAGGAACAAAAATAAACATTATTACCACTGCTAACAGCGTGTGATAATCTATTTGGTGTAATAAATAATTGGAGGCTGGATGGCTGAGCGGTAAAGCGCTTGGCTTGCGAACCGGGGGTCCCGGGTGCGAATCTTCGTGAAGGCTGGGCTTTTAAATTTTGGGATCTGTGGGCGCCACTGAGTACCTGACATTAGTCGGGGAGATGTAAAGGAGGTTGGTTGTTGTGTTGGCCACATTGACACCTTCGTTAACCGTAGGCCACAGAAACAGCTGACCATCGTCTATCTGCTCAATGGACCACAAGGTCTGAAAGGGAACTTAACTTTAGTAAATAATTAATTGTTTTTTTCATAGAATATAGATCTGTTAGGATAATTTTATATTTTAAAAAAATACATACACTAAAGTCGACTTAAACTAGAATTATTAGTTTTAATAGAACTGATATAAAGAATATAGATCTTTTAGAAGTAACGCCTGCATTTTACATTTGATATTAGCGATAATATTATACCAATCTATAGACCTTCCTTGCTTACGTGAGGATTTCTGGAATACACAGATTTGAAGTTCATTTATCGATTTGTTAAAATTCTGTTTTAATAACTTATTATACATTTCGCTCTAAAGAAAGAAGTTACAAGAGCATATCGTATTGGCTTCATTCAGCCGTAACGACTATAATATATGTCGTATATACTATAAGAAACGTGCGTTGCAGTTTACTAAGTATTATTGACGCAAGTTTATCTTCTTAAAATTAAGAAAGCATTTCAAACTGGGTATGTATATGTGTATGCTCGTTTGAATTTATACGTGCAAAAAGAAAATAACCATTAATTTACAGCAGGACTATAGAATAAAGGCAATGTAAATGTTTTTACAGTAGAACGTCGTTTATCCGACTCAATTGGGACCGGACACCGTTCGGATACGCGATTGTTCGGATAACCGAAAACCGAAGCGATCCATGCAGTATATGCAACCGGACACTATACGAATATTGAAAATCATCACATGCGGGACACGTGCGTGAAGAACGAGCAAAATAGGTGACAAATGTCGCAATTTTACCTTTATTGTGGAAAATAATCACTTATTTTTCGTATTCATACAGTATATGTGCATCACAGTGCATGTGGTTGATAAAAAAAAAAAAAAAAAACTGGTCCGGATATTTGACGCTCCGGATAATAAACGTTCGGATAAACGACGTTCTACTGTATTTGGTAAGTCTGCATTCACATTGGATATTTTTTAAAAGCTTTGATTCATGTCCATTCCAGATCTGTACACTAATAGTTAATCACAGCAATCTGCCATGTTTACCTTTTTTTGATATTTGAGACCCCTTCACGTTTTGTAAACAATTAAAATTCAGTTAGAGAAAAAAGTGAGACGGCGGGTATGAACAGTTTGCGCTGGTCATGAGATCAAAACTAAAGAAAAACGGAGAATAATGAAAAGAAATGAAAAGAAATTGTGTAATAATTAGACAAGACAAACAATGTCAAGCAGTGGCGTAGCTAGTGTGGGGGCGGGGAGGAGGGTGGAATTTGAAAATCCCCCCGGACCCCAAATTGAGGGGGGGGGCGCCATATTAGTGTTTTTAAACATTAAATACTAAATAGTACGCAAAATGCAGGGGCCCCAAAGAGGTCAAGCCCCCCCCCCGGCCCATAAATGATGGAAAATTCCAAGCTACGCCCCTGATGTCAAGAAAGTTATGTGTTGTCAACTCATTTATAAAAAGCAAAATATTAAAAAATTCTTTTTTAAAAAAAAAAGCTTATCGAAGGAGAAAAACTCCGCACTTGCTATTATATCTATCGATATTGTAGAAGTTATTTCCCTTATTTGATATCAAGCAAAATATTTTTAAATTGGTTAATTTGTTTTTCTTAGGTACAATAAAGCAATGTTTAAGGTTTCAACTTGATCCCAGAACGGGTCTGAGAGAAATAACGTGTACGAAGTCCGTCATATGTAGCTACATCTGTGTATGACTAGGCGGGATGATTAATTTTTCATTGTTGGTATCAAACTAAATAATTAATTATCAGTAATTATTTCACTAATTGACTATTCGACTAATTTTTTAGCGGCCTCCGAAAGGGGAAAAGACGCTATTAGTTTTGTGTGACCTGTCTGTCCGTCCATCTCACTTAGATCTCAGAAACTTGAAGAGAAAATGAAAATCGGACATCATGATATTTTACGGCTAATTTTTTTCCTAAAGTGAACTATCTAATTTTTTAAATTATATATGCAAGCAGAGTTTTCAAAAAAATTAAACCACTTTTCAATGAAAAACATCAGGTGAAGTAATTCTTATTAAAAAGTCACAGGCTTATTCATCAATAAATCAAACTTCATTCATAGATTCGCGCATTGATACAAAAAAATTTGCATCAATGTCACAATGGAAAAGTATCAATGGATCATTATAAAATAGATTTTCCATTATTTAACTAACTCATGGAATAGAATACTGATTCAAATGTTGTTTTTAAAAAGATTTTAATACGAACTTCGTTTCAGTTGTACTTTAAAAAAAAACAACTACTTTTTACCGCGCAGTTTTCACACATCCTCATTAGGCTATACACTTGACAACAATCTGAATCTAAATTACAACAAATAGAGGCCAAAATTAGGAACACTCATAGGATGTAATCATCTTCTTTTTTGAAGTAGCATCTGTATTTTATAAGATAATATAGATAAGATAAGACAGACAGACACATGGATGGATGGATGGATGGATGGATGGATGGGTGGATGGATGGATGGATGGATGGATGGATAGATGAATGGGTGGATGGATGGATGGATAGATGAATGGGTGGATGGATGGATGGATGGATGGATGGAAAGATAGATAGATAGATAGATATATAGATAGATAGATTAGAAAGAGTTGTATATTTCAGACTATATGTATATTCTCCAGCTAATTTGAGCTACCTTTGTTTTATTCAGAGCATGTTCATTTTCGCTGTTGGTGAACGAGTTAGTACTGAAAAAAAGATGACATATAGATATAGAAACCAAACCATCAAATCAAAGCTAAAAAAAGAACAGAAATATTAGAATGTCGTAGAAAGACATTTAAATTTTGGGATCTGTGGGCGCCACTGAGTACCTGACATTAGTCGGGGAGATGTAAAGGAGGTTGGTTGTTGTGTTGGCCACATTGACACCTTCGTTAACCGTAGGCCACAGAAACAGCTGACCATCGTCTATCTGCTCAATGGACCACAAGGTCTGAAAGGGAACTTAACTTTAGTAAATAATTAATTGTTTTTTTCATAGAATATAGATCTGTTAGGATAATTTTATATTTTAAAAAAATACATACACTAAAGTCGACTTAAACTAGAATTATTAGTTTTAATAGAACTGATATAAAGAATATAGATCTTTTAGAAGTAACGCCTGCATTTTACATTTGATATTAGCGATAATATTATACCAATCTATAGACCTTCCTTGCTTACGTGAGGATTTCTGGAATACACAGATTTGAAGTTCATTTATCGATTTGTTAAAATTCTGTTTTAATAACTTATTATACATTTCGCTCTAAAGAAAGAAGTTACAAGAGCATATCGTATTGGCTTCATTCAGCCGTAACGACTATAATATATGTCGTATATACTATAAGAAACGTGCGTTGCAGTTTACTAAGTATTATTGACGCAAGTTTATCTTCTTAAAATTAAGAAAGCATTTCAAACTGGGTATGTATATGTGTATGCTCGTTTGAATTTATACGTGCAAAAAGAAAATAACCATTAATTTACAGCAGGACTATAGAATAAAGGCAATGTAAATGTTTTTACAGTAGAACGTCGTTTATCCGACTCAATTGGGACCGGACACCGTTCGGATACGCGATTGTTCGGATAACCGAAAACCGAAGCGATCCATGCAGTATATGCAACCGGACACTATACGAATATTGAAAATCATCACATGCGGGACACGTGCGTGAAGAACGAGCAAAATAGGTGACAAATGTCGCAATTTTACCTTTATTGTGGAAAATAATCACTTATTTTTCGTATTCATACAGTATATGTGCATCACAGTGCATGTGGTTGATAAAAAAAAAACAAAAAAAACTGGTCCGGATATTTGACGCTCCGGATAATAAACGTTCGGATAAACGACGTTCTACTGTATTTGGTAAGTCTGCATTCACATTGGATATTTTTAAAAGCTTTGATTCATGTCCATTCCAGATCTGTACACTAATAGTTAATCACAGCAATCTGCCATGTTTACCTTTTTTTGATATTTGAGACCCCTTCACGTTTTGTAAACAATTAAAATTCAGTTAGAGAAAAAAGTGAGACGGCGGGTATGAACAGTTTGCGCTGGTCATGAGATCAAAACTAAAGAAAAACGGAGAATAATGAAAAGAAATGAAAAGAAATTGTGTAATAATTAGACAAGACAAACAATGTCAAGCAGTGGCGTAGCTAGTGTGGGGGCGGGGAGGAGGGTGGAATTTGAAAATCCCCCCGGACCCCAAATTGAGGGGGGGGGGCGCCATATTAGTGTTTTTAAACATTAAATACTAAATAGTACGCAAAATGCAGGGGCCCCAAAGAGGTCAAGCCCCCCCCCGGCCCATAAATGATGGAAAATTCCAAGCTACGCCCCTGATGTCAAGAAAGTTATGTGTTGTCAACTCATTTATAAAAAGCAAAATATTAAAAAATTCTTTTTTAAAAAAAAAAGCTTATCGAAGGAGAAAAACTCCGCACTTGCTCTTATATCTATCGATATTGTAGAAGTTATTTCCCTTATTTGATATCAAGCAAAATATTTTTAAATTGGTTAATTTGTTTTTCTTAGGTACAATAAAGCAATGTTTAAGGTTTCAACTTGATCCCAGAACGGGTCTGAGAGAAATAACGTGTACGAAGTCCGTCATATGTAGCTACATCTGTGTATGACTAGGCGGGATGATTAATTTTTCATTGTTGGTATCAAACTAAATAATTAATTATCAGTAATTATTTCACTAATTGACTATTCGACTAATTTTTTAGCGGCCTCCGAAAGGGGAAAAGACGCTATTAGTTTTGTGTGACCTGTCTGTCCGTCTGTCCGTCCATCTCACTTAGATCTCAGAAACTTGAAGAGAAAATGAAAATCGGACATCATGATATTTTACGGCTAATTTTTTTCCTAAAGTGAACTATCTAATTTTTTAAATTATATATGCAAGCAGAGTTTTCAAAAAAATTAAACCACTTTTCAATGAAAAACATCAGGTGAAGTAATTCTTATTAAAAAGTCACAGGCTTATTCATCAATAAATCAAACTTCATTCATAGATTCGCGCATTGATACAAAAAAATTTGCATCAATGTCACAATGGAAAAGTATCAATGGATCATTATAAAATAGATTTTCCATTATTTAACTAACTCATGGAATAGAATACTGATTCAAATGTTGTTTTTAAAAAGATTTTAATACGAACTTCGTTTCAGTTGTACTTTAAAAAAAAACAACTACTTTTTACCGCGCAGTTTTCACACATCCTCATTAGGCTATACACTTGACAACAATCTGAATCTAAATTACAACAAATAGAGGCCAAAATTAGGAACACTCATAGGATGTAATCATCTTCTTTTTTGAAGTAGCATCTGTATTTTATAAGATAATATAGATAAGATAAGACAGACAGACACATGGATGGATGGATGGATGGATGGATGGATGGGTGGATGGATGGATGGATGGATGGATAGATGAATGGGTGGATGGATGGATGGATAGATGAATGGGTGGATGGATGGATGGATGGATGGATGGAAAGATAGATAGATAGATAGATATATAGATAGATAGATTAGAAAGAGTTGTATATTTCAGACTATATGTATATTCTCCAGCTAATTTGAGCTACCTTTGTTTTATTCAGAGCATGTTCATTTTCGCTGTTGGTGAACGAGTTAGTACTGAAAAAAAGATGACATATAGATATAGAAACCAAACCATCAAATCAAAGCTAAAAAAAGAACAGAAATATTAGAATGTCGTAGAAAGACATTTAAATTTTGGGATCTGTGGGCGCCACTGAGTACCTGACATTAGTCGGGGAGATGTAAAGGAGGTTGGTTGTTGTGTTGGCCACATTGACACCTTCGTTAACCGTAGGCCACAGAAACAGCTGACCATCGTCTATCTGCTCAATGGACCACAAGGTCTGAAAGGGAACTTAACTTTAGTAAATAATTAATTGTTTTTTTCATAGAATATAGATCTGTTAGGATAATTTTATATTTTAAAAAAATACATACACTAAAGTCGACTTAAACTAGAATTATTAGTTTTAATAGAACTGATATAAAGAATATAGATCTTTTAGAAGTAACGCCTGCATTTTACATTTGATATTAGCGATAATATTATACCAATCTATAGACCTTCCTTGCTTACGTGAGGATTTCTGGAATACACAGATTTGAAGTTCATTTATCGATTTGTTAAAATTCTGTTTTAATAACTTATTATACATTTCGCTCTAAAGAAAGAAGTTACAAGAGCATATCGTATTGGCTTCATTCAGCCGTAACGACTATAATATATGTCGTATATACTATAAGAAACGTGCGTTGCAGTTTACTAAGTATTATTGACGCAAGTTTATCTTCTTAAAATTAAGAAAGCATTTCAAACTGGGTATGTATATGTGTATGCTCGTTTGAATTTATACGTGCAAAAAGAAAATAACCATTAATTTACAGCAGGACTATAGAATAAAGGCAATGTAAATGTTTTTACAGTAGAACGTCGTTTATCCGACTCAATTGGGACCGGACACCGTTCGGATACGCGATTGTTCGGATAACCGAAAACCGAAGCGATCCATGCAGTATATGCAACCGGACACTATACGAATATTGAAAATCATCACATGCGGGACACGTGCGTGAAGAACGAGCAAAATAGGTGACAAATGTCGCAATTTTACCTTTATTGTGGAAAATAATCACTTATTTTTCGTATTCATACAGTATATGTGCATCACAGTGCATGTGGTTGATAAAAAAAAAAAAAAAAAAACTGGTCCGGATATTTGACGCTCCGGATAATAAACGTTCGGATAAACGACGTTCTACTGTATTTGGTAAGTCTGCATTCACATTGGATATTTTTAAAAGCTTTGATTCATGTCCATTCCAGATCTGTACACTAATAGTTAATCACAGCAATCTGCCATGTTTACCTTTTTTTGATATTTGAGACCCCTTCACGTTTTGTAAACAATTAAAATTCAGTTAGAGAAAAAAGTGAGACGGCGGGTATGAACAGTTTGCGCTGGTCATGAGATCAAAACTAAAGAAAAACGGAGAATAATGAAAAGAAATGAAAAGAAATTGTGTAATAATTAGACAAGACAAACAATGTCAAGCAGTGGCGTAGCTAGTGTGGGGGCGGGGAGGAGGGTGGAATTTGAAAATCCCCCCGGACCCCAAATTGAGGGGGGGGGGGGGGGCGCCATATTAGTGTTTTTAAACATTAAATACTAAATAGTACGCAAAATGCAGGGGCCCCAAAGAGGTCAAGCCCCCCCCCGGCCCATAAATGATGGAAAATTCCAAGCTACGCCCCTGATGTCAAGAAAGTTATGTGTTGTCAACTCATTTATAAAAAGCAAAATATTAAAAAATTCTTTTTTAAAAAAAAAAGCTTATCGAAGGAGAAAAACTCCGCACTTGCTATTATATCTATCGATATTGTAGAAGTTATTTCCCTTATTTGATATCAAGCAAAATATTTTTAAATTGGTTAATTTGTTTTTCTTAGGTACAATAAAGCAATGTTTAAGGTTTCAACTTGATCCCAGAACGGGTCTGAGAGAAATAACGTGTACGAAGTCCGTCATATGTAGCTACATCTGTGTATGACTAGGCGGGATGATTAATTTTTCATTGTTGGTATCAAACTAAATAATTAATTATCAGTAATTATTTCACTAATTGACTATTCGACTAATTTTTTAGCGGCCTCCGAAAGGGGAAAAGACGCTATTAGTTTTGTGTGACCTGTCTGTCCGTCTGTCCGTCCATCTCACTTAGATCTCAGAAACTTGAAGAGAAAATGAAAATCGGACATCATGATATTTTACGGCTAATTTTTTCCTAAAGTGAACTATCTAATTTTTTAAATTATATATGCAAGCAGAGTTTTCAAAAAAATTAAACCACTTTTCAATGAAAAACATCAGGTGAAGTAATTCTTATTAAAAAGTCACAGGCTTATTCATCAATAAATCAAACTTCATTCATAGATTCGCGCATTGATACAAAAAAATTTGCATCAATGTCACAATGGAAAAGTATCAATGGATCATTATAAAATAGATTTTCCATTATTTAACTAACTCATGGAATAGAATACTGATTCAAATGTTGTTTTTAAAAAGATTTTAATACGAACTTCGTTTCAGTTGTACTTTAAAAAAAAACAACTACTTTTTACCGCGCAGTTTTCACACATCCTCATTAGGCTATACACTTGACAACAATCTGAATCTAAATTACAACAAATAGAGGCCAAAATTAGGAACACTCATAGGATGTAATCATCTTCTTTTTTGAAGTAGCATCTGTATTTTATAAGATAATATAGATAAGATAAGACAGACAGACACATGGATGGATGGATGGATGGATGGATGGATGGGTGGATGGATGGATGGATGGATGGATAGATGAATGGGTGGATGGATGGATGGATAGATGAATGGGTGGATGGATGGATGGATGGATGGATGGAAAGATAGATAGATAGATAGATATATAGATAGATAGATTAGAAAGAGTTGTATATTTCAGACTATATGTATATTCTCCAGCTAATTTGAGCTACCTTTGTTTTATTCAGAGCATGTTCATTTTCGCTGTTGGTGAACGAGTTAGTACTGAAAAAAAGATGACATATAGATATAGAAACCAAACCATCAAATCAAAGCTAAAAAAAGAACAGAAATATTAGAATGTCGTAGAAAGACATTTCCAAAATGGACAAGCCGAAACAACAGAAATACAGCACTAAGTTCAAGAAAGGAGATATGCTTCGGTGTTTGATAGGCACTGAAAAACATTGGGGAATTTATATTGGTAAGGACTTGTGTTACGTATTGTCACAAGTCGAGTCTGTGACCTATTTCGACCAGTTTCTAGAAGCTCGAGGTCAAACCAGTGCAAGTGTCCAGCGTAAACAAGTTAATTTTAGGTATCCAATCAAAGAAAGAGGTTAAGGAAAAAATAGCACACGTCAGCTTCTAGAAGGTCAAAGTTACTAAAATAATTATCTGAGAAGGTTCCATGATTCTGGAACGTACGATTAAGAAAGGTATAAATTAAGGGAAAGTCAGTTAGACGGGGTCCTCGCTCAGTCCTCGATTAGTAATGTTTATAAGCTTTGTGATATTAGCGGGTCCATTAGTTTGAAGTTTTATTAGTTGAAGTTGAAGTTATACTAAGTGAAGTTTTATGTTTCATTTAAGTTTTATTTATGAAGTATCAAGTCAAGTTGTTATTGAATTGAGAAGTTAATTTGATGTGAAAGTTGAAGAAGTATTATTAAAGAAGTTTAAATAAAATACAGAGAGATGTTTCTTTCTTCATTTCACTGAATTGTCAAGTTTGATAATATAATCCCCGGCAAGTGTGTTCATCACAGGTATACGTTTTTCTATTTCAGTTTGTTAAATAGTGTCGCTACGGAAACAAAAAAATCGTAATGCCTAGACATAAACCACAGACCTATATATATTATAATATCTATAGGTCTGTGACATAAACATACAAAAATACATTTCTACAATTATTCTGCAGCAACATTAGTTAAACATAACAAAAAATTAGATATAGAGATTGGTCGTAGAAGAGAACAATCTATGTTTTCATATTATTTATTCCATCTTGTAAGTTCATTTTTAAGAAAGGTTCTTACATGCAATTTGTGCTTTCATTCTTATAGTTATAATATTTTTGTTTGGTGTAATGCACAAATTGTAAGACTAATTTCCATACGGACAATAAAGGTTATTATTATTATTATTACATTAAAAAAGTGTATAATCCTGTAATGACTAATAATGTAACTTTGTTTTAGGATATAATCGAATAGTTCACGCAGTAAGGTGCACAGAACATTGCAAGGGGGGTTCTAAAATTGTTAATATCAACAAAATTCAAGATGTAGCCGAACCAGAGACTTTCGAAGTAGACAATAGCCGAGACTCAACCTTCAAGTAAGTTATTTAATGCTTGAATAGTTTCTAAGAAGCTTTTACTTGAAAAGAGAACATATAATTTATCTTAAAGCCAACGTTAGGTAAGGATTTAATAATTTCTGTTGTAGAGTGAAAGTCAGTGTGTACAGTATAGAAACACTACTTACCAATCAACACCTCTGCTGGGTCGGTAACTTATTCCGCATAGGGGCGACCGCATGCCGGAAGCGTTTTTTTTTTTTCTGTTTTTTTTTGTTGTTTTTTTTTGCTTTAAGAAAAACGGTGGATTAGGGTAAGCGCTAAAAATGTCAACTCAGGCGCCATTTTGCCCTTATTGACATAGAGGTAAGTAGCTGGCAGCAGATGGACTCTGATAGAGACAGTTGGAGAGCTCTCACGAAGGCCATGAGAGACACATTTGAGACCCAGAGGAAAGCTGTGGGTCGAAGACAGGCGCAGAAGGCGTAAAGAAATCTTAAACAGACCCCCGACGGACAACGACTTTGTCTGCATCAGATTTGGAAAAATGTGCATGTTGCAAATGGGTTTGCGTAGCCATGTGAAACACAGCTCTCATACTTAATCTTCGTAATCGTTATGTAGTATCTTACTAACCCTCATTACACCTCAACACACAACCACACACATTGGAAAGGAGAATCCTAGACATGGAAACGAGACGTTATAGAAGGATTCTAGATATCACCTACAACGACCACACTACAAATGAGTAAATTGTAAACAGGCTGTAGGTCCTCACGATGACCTGCTGATTACAATCAGAAATTGTAAGCTTAAGGTCCTCGCAAAGATCGTCCTTCAGGGAACAGTGACAGTAAAAAAAAGTAGAAGAGGCAGACAGAGAAAAGGCATCAAAGAATGCAAGGGCCTGTCATTGAAAAAGTTTCTAGTCAACACAAAAGACAGTGAGTAATGGATCAGGGCACACTGAACATGCTATTAGAGCATAGAACTAGATGATGTCTCTTATTAAAGCAATACGAGGATGATGGGGTTGATACCTTAAGTTATGCCAAGCTACAAATTATAACATAGTTACATTTGTCTCATTTTAAAAAGTCTTATTTAATTTTCTATCACGTAGAGTAATGTCAGCCTAACCTTTACATACACGAAATGTTCAATAATTTTGCATACGTTTGCAGTTATACTTACTGTCCAGACAGAGTGGTCGAACGTGCCCTTGTACAGATTGGAACTAAAACCTCTCGAAACAGCCTTCAGTTTGCTAAATATTGTCGCTACGGAAGTGGTACACGAGAATGGGTGGTGAGTTATTAGGTTATTACCATACATAGGTTATATCAACTTGCTCTGTCTGTCTGTCTGTCTGTCAGCTAAGTATTTTGTACACGTTAATTTCTCCCTCTTCCCATTCTTAGACCAAGCTCTAACTCTGCACAATTATTCTTTTTTTTTTTTAAATTATCTTTTATATAGCAAAATCTTTCATGCTTATAGCGTGCTCATTGCGTTATGGTCCAATCTCATATAGGTCAGTGGGGGTGGAGGGGTACCTGGGAAGGTTTTCCGTGTTTCCTGCAGGCGCTCAGACGGTAACATAACATGAATCAATCGAAAAAATTGACTAATAGAATTCATTTTATCGATTAGTTGTAATTGATTTTTATATAGATTTTACAGAAAGAAAAACTTAGCAGGATAAGGGGAGACTAGCCTCGTACAGTGAATACGATTTCTTATATCAAGTGGAGATAAACCTTGGTTAGAGACTTGGACAATAAGAACGGAAAGATAGCTAGTGTATAATAAAATAATAGAATGTTAGTGCAATGCTTATATCTAAGACTTGAAATATTTCTGTCTTTGTTGTTGTGATTAAAACTACATGAAATACAGCGAATTCCAGGGATCTTGTTACCTTCACTAATACTATAGTTAAATAGCGAATATTTAAATGTTACGCTAATTAACCTAGATGTAAAATGTAGAGAATGGAGTAGAGCAGATCCAATAGTTATTCTTCATAACGCTAGAATAGTTCATTAGTCGGGTTTAGCTTCTATAATTTTAGAATTAAACTTCACACTAGAGTTATCACCCCTCTTTCACTTTTCCTCAATCCAATGGGAATATTCTTTTCTAAATTAAAGAAAAACCAAACTGTTCTTATAGAGTGATAAAAGTGTGAATTGCAAGGGTGGGAAAATTAATTAAAAAAAACTATATGTCTGTCTAATCGTCAGAGGAAATTTCACAATCATGGCTTTTTTTTTTGGTGAAATTAAAAGAACTGGGAACTTCCTAGCATCTTAGAAATTTCTTGTAGAATTTGATGAAGTTACTAAACACATCTTACATAGAAGTGAATATGTGAAGACACATTATTTGTCACCAGAAATTCAAAATGAGTTCATAAACTTGATGGACAATAAAGTTAGGGAATCAATTGTTGGGAAAGTCAAGCAAGTTTGTTACATTTCTCTGATGCTTGATTCCACTCCAGATGTTTCTCATCAAGAACAAGGTATCCCTAATACTTCGTCATTCATTGGTGACTTTGAAATTTTGAAACCTGATGCACAATATTAGGAAGAATTTGTTCTGAAAACTCTTAAAGACATTGGACTAGGTCACTAGACTTTGATATGTGCAGTCACAATGAGTGGCCGTCTGTCTGGCCTGCAGAAACGTCTCTTAGACATAAATCCAAAAGCAACATTTCTGAACTGTGATAATCACTCTCTGAACCTGGCAGCTCTTCATTTTGCTGAGATAGATCCAGCAATTGTCACCTTTTTCGGAACTGTACATGAAATTGTTCAACTTTTTTTCCAATTCTCCCCAGAGATGGGCCAAACTAAAAGAAGCTGGAGCCTAAAGTTTAAAAAAGGAGAGTAATACAAGGTGGTCCGCAAGAGAAGAAGAGGCTACGTGAAAAACCACCAAGCTGTTGAAGAAACTTTCTGAATCAACCACTGAAAGAAAGGACACTAGAAGCAGTGCATAGACTCTTCTTCATGCAGTGGAAAATTATGACTCTTTTTGCTTATCTGGAATTCTGGTCAAATCTCCTGCGCCCAATTAATATAGTTCAGAAGAAACTGCAAACGTCTGGACTGCACATACGGGAAGCTGCAGAAGAAATTAAAACCCTGTCATGCTTTCTGTAAAATGATGAGAAATGGAAAAAAACTGGTAAGTCAATCCATCGAAAAAGCAAAAGAAGGTAGTGAATGATATGGATTTCCTGGAAGCAAAACAACCAGAAGAAAGAAAAGACTTGATGTGGAGTTGAGTTCTAATGTAGGACTATCAATAGAACTGCAATTCAAGCGTGTTGCGACAGAAGTACTGGACAGACTTCATATGGAGATGTAGGACAGACTCCAAAGGCTGGAAAACCATGTGGACACCTTTGGGTTTCTTCCTGAACACAGACATCTCGTGGAGTCTATTGAGGATGACTTTTCATCAGCAAACCAGTACCACAATCACCAATTGAAACATTGAGGAAGTTGGCTTCGCATGGTAACGATGTGTGCTAAAACCTTGCAACCTCTATACGAATACTGCTAACACAGGCCACTTAAGTTGCATCATGTGAGAGATCATTTTCAAAGCTCAAGTTAATCAAATACTATCTCAGGAGCACATAAACGCAAGAAAGGCTTAGCAGCATGGCTATAATGTCAGTAGAGTCACAAATACTAGAGAGTATCGATGTAGATGATGTCGTAGATGCCTTTGCTGCACACAAAGCTCGACTTGAAGTGATATGAATTGAGATTTGTCGCTTGTGCATTATTTCGCCAATAAACAACCCTATTATTCATTGTTAATTTTACTGATATACTGTATCAATTTGAATTTAAGCTTATATATTTAAGTACATTATCTCATTTCATGATGTCGAATGTCAGACTGCAAGGGGCCCCCAAAGAGGTCCATCCCCCCGGGTCCCCAAATTCCTAGCTACGCCCCTGATGCACATACCTATAAACTATTTTAAAACAAGATTAAAACTATGGCCATGAATTCCAATGATTTTGAAAACGTTATTACAATTTTTTTCCCAACTTTAGTTTGATGAAAAAGCAATTTAGATGTAATTTTTAATGTGATTTTCAAATTGTGTTCTTTTATTTTTTCCGTAATTCAGGGAGTGGTACTTATATTTGCTATAGCTCTTTTGACGATGATAAACCAAGTAAGTAAACTTGACTTTTTAAAATAATATTCTCTTTAGCCACTAGATCTAGTTCATGTAGTTGTTGTGTATTTTTATGTTCCTGGTTGTGTGTTGTGAACTGATCTGTTCTAGTGTGTCAAAATGTGTTGGTGTCCAGGTCAGCTTGTGTGTGTGTGTGTTATTGTGTGTACTGTGTTAGTGTGAACTGTTTTGTCATTCTTGTTCAATAAAGTCTAGGATCAAGACATGTCTTCTAGTTGTTTAATTAGGTTACTGCAGTAGTCTAATTAGAGTAACAGCTTTGGAACTGGTGCATGTGAGAAAATGTCTTAAATGAAATTCTTGTGAATGTTAAAACATTCGACTTCTTCGTTACAAGCAGATGCAAGAAGCCTACAAAAAATAAGACGACAGAAATATTTCAAAAATAAACTGTCGCTGTCCTCCTTTCTCTTAGACCCCACAGCTACTATCATTTTCCTCAATTATGGATTATAAATATACCTTGCTTCTTTAATTTTTAGAACTTCTTTTTTTTTTTCTAATTTTTTAAATCGTAATATACTCTACGTTAAGCTGATTTTTATTTAAACTAATTTAAACTATTTCATTTCGCACTAGTATAAGACTGCGACCCCAAACGCTAACCTTATCTACATTTGAATTGGTATAGCTTCTAAATGACTAGAAATGACACCAGCGTTTAATAAACTGTGGAGTGCCCACCTAAACAACTTCTTAGGGAAAGGGGGCGCAACTTTCTGAGAAAGTGAGAAGGGGCAAAACCGGTCTATTTATTTTTCAACCGACACAACTGGTTGTTATGTATAGTATATTGTCTTAAAACAGTGTTTGAATATCAGTCAAATAAAATGATATTGCTACCAATGTTTCAAAAGTTAAATATTTTAAGCAGGAGACTCCATTTCATTTCTACCACGCCTTCTCACATTTCTAATAACGACCTCTTAAAATGTATCCCGCGTTTGTTGTTGTTGTTTTTTTTTGAGATGCGAATACAATAATATCGTCTCAAAACGTTTAAAAGAAGACATTTTAAAACTTCTGTGTAAACATGTTTGTTGAAGACTTTCGTCTGTCAGAATAGTCGAAACACTCCCTACAGTCGTAAACCGTAAATGTTGATTACTTGTGTAGGTCAAAAATAAAAGTCAGAGACAAGAAGCCTTGCTTAGCACAAAGATGACCTTACAACGATCTCGCCTACATTGTACTCTAATGTCAAGTACGAAACTACTGCTGCCTTTGCCTAATAAGTAGACCTACCTTGAATGTCCTTCGTAGAATAGTATTGCCCGGTGCTGCCTTTGCCTAATAAGTAGACCTACCTTGAATGTCCTTCGTAGAATAGTATTGCCCGGTGCTGCCTTTGCCTAATAAGTAGACCTACCTTGAATGTCCTTCGTAGAATGGTATTGCCCGGTGCTGCCTTTGCCTAATAAGTAGACCTACCTTGAATGTCCTTCGTAGAATAGTAGTGCCCGGTGCTGCCTTTGCCTAATAAGTAGACCTACCTTGAATGTCCTTCGTAGAATGGTATTGCCCGGTGCTGCCTTTGCCTAATAAGTAGACCTACCTTGAATGTCCTTCGTAGAATGGTATTGCCCGGTGCTGCCTTTGCCTAATAAGTAGACCTACCTTGAATGTCCTTCGTAGAATGGTATTGCCCGGTGCTGCCTTTGCCTAATAAGTAGACCTACCTTGAATGTCCTTCGTAGAATAGTATTGCCCGGTGCTGCCTTTGCCTAATAAGTAGACCTACTTTGAATGTCCTTCGCAGAATAGTATTGCCCGGTGCAGCCTTTGCCTAATAAGTAGACCTACCTTGAATGTCCTTCGTAGAATAGTATTGCCCGGTGCTGCCTTTGCCTAATAAGTAGACCTACCTTGAATGTCCTTCGTAGAATAGTATTGCCCGGTGCTGCCTTTGCCTAATAAGTAGACCTACCTTCAATGTCCTTCGTAGAATAGTATTGCCCGGTGCTGCCTTTGCCTAATAAGTAGACCTACCTTGAATGTCCTTCGTAGAATAGTATTGCCCGGTGCTGCCTTTGCCTAATAAGTAGATCTACTTTGAATGTCCTTCGCAGAATAGTATTGCCCGGTGCTGCCAATGCCTAATAAGTAGACCTACCTTGAATGTCCTTCGTAGAATAGTATTGCCCGGTGCTGCCTTTGCCTAATAAGTAGACCTACCTTGAATGTCCTTCGTAGAATAGTATTGCCCGGTGCTGCCTTTGCCTAATAAGTAGACCTACCTTGAATGTCCTTCGTAGAATAGTATTGCCCGGTGCTGCCTTTGCCTAATAAGTAGACCTACCTTGAATGTCCTTCGCAGAATAGTATTGCCCGGTGCTGCCTTTGCCTAATAAGTAGACCTACCTTGAATTTCCTTCGTAGAATAGTATTGCCCGGTGCTGCCTTTGCCTTATAAGTAGACCTACCTTGAATGTCCTTCGTAGAATAGTATTGCCCGGTGCTGCCTTTGCCTAATAAGTAGACCTACCTTGAATGTCCTTCGTAGAATAGTATTGCCCGGTGCTGCCTTTGCCTAATAAGTAGACCTACCTTGAATGTCCTTCGTAGAATAGTATTGCCCGGTGCTGCCTTTGCCTAAAAAGTAGACCTACTTTGAATGTCCTTCGCAGAATAGTATTGCCCGGTGCTGCCTTTGCCTAATAAGTAGACCTACCTTGAATGTCCTTCGTAGAAACTTTATTGTCTGGTGCTGCCTTTGCCTAATAAGTAGACCTACCTTGAATGTCCTTCGTAGAATAGTAGTGCCCGGTGCTGCCTTTGCCTAATAAGTAGACCTACCTTGAATGTCCTTCGTAGAATGGTATTGCCCGGTGCTGCCTTTGCCTAATAAGTAGACCTACCTTGAATGTCCTTCGTAGAATGGTATTGCCCGGTGCTGCCTTTGCCTAATAAGTAGACCTACCTTGAATGTCCTTCGTAGAATGGTATTGCCCGGTGCTGCCTTTGCCTAATAAGTAGACCTACCTTGAATGTCCTTCGTAGAATAGTATTGCCCGGTGCTGCCTTTGCCTAATAAGTAGACCTACTTTGAATGTCCTTCGCAGAATAGTATTGCCCGGTGCTGCCTTTGCCTAATAAGTAGACCTACCTTGAATGTCCTTCGTAGAATAGTATTGCCCGGTGCTGCCTTTGCCTAATAAGTAGACCTACCTTGAATGTCCTTCGTAGAATAGTATTGCCCGGTGCTGCCTTTGCCTAATAAGTAGACCTACCTTCAATGTCCTTCGTAGAATAGTATTGCCCGGTGCTGCCTTTGCCTAATAAGTAGACCTACCTTGAATGTCCTTCGTAGAATAGTATTGCCCGGTGCTGCCTTTGCCTAATAAGTAGATCTACTTTGAATGTCCTTCGCAGAATAGTATTGCCCGGTGCTGCCAATGCCTAATAAGTAGACCTACCTTGAATGTCCTTCGTAGAATAGTATTGCCCGGTGCTGCCTTTGCCTAATAAGTAGACCTACCTTGAATGTCCTTCGTAGAATAGTATTGCCCGGTGCTGCCTTTGCCTAATAAGTAGACCTACCTTGAATGTCCTTCGTAGAATAGTATTGCCCGGTGCTGCCTTTGCCTAATAAGTAGACCTACCTTGAATGTCCTTCGCAGAATAGTATTGCCCGGTGCTGCCTTTGCCTAATAAGTAGACCTACCTTGAATTTCCTTCGTAGAATAGTATTGCCCGGTGCTGCCTTTGCCTTATAAGTAGACCTACCTTGAATGTCCTTCGTAGAATAGTATTGCCCGGTGCTGCCTTTGCCTAATAAGTAGACCTACCTTGAATGTCCTTCGTAGAATAGTATTGCCCGGTGCTGCCTTTGCCTAATAAGTAGACCTACCTTGAATGTCCTTCGTAGAATAGTATTGCCCGGTGCTGCCTTTGCCTAAAAAGTAGACCTACTTTGAATGTCCTTCGCAGAATAGTATTGCCCGGTGCTGCCTTTGCCTAATAAGTAGACCTACCTTGAATGTCCTTCGTAGAAACTTTATTGTCTGGTGCTGCCTTTGCCTAATAAGTAGACCTACCTTGAATGTCCTTCGTAGAATAGTATTGCCCGGTGCTGCCTTTGCCTAATAAGTAGACCTACTTTGAATGTCCTTCGCAGAATAGTATTGCCCGGTGCTGCCTTTGCCTAATAAGTAGACCTACCTTGAATGTCCTTCGTAGAATAGTATTGCCCGGTGCTGCCATTGCCTAATAAGTAGACCTACCTTGAATGTCCTTCGTAGAATAGTATTGCCCGGTGCTGCCTTTGCCTAATAAGTAGACCTACCTTGAATGTCCTTTGTAGAATAGTATTGCCCGGTGCTGCCTTTGCCTAATAAGTAGACCTACCTTGAATGTCCTTCGTAGAATAGTATTGCCCGGCGCTGCCTTTGCCTAATAAGTAGACCTACCTTGAATGTCCTTCGTAGAATAGTATTGCCCGGCGCTGCCTTTGCCTAATAAGTAGACCTACCTAGAATGTCCTTCGTAAAATAATATTGCCCGGTGCTGCCTCTTCTTCATTAGACTTATTTGATCTCCTTTTTAGCGGCCCCCGATAGGGGAAAAGACGCTATTAGTTTTGTGTGGCCTGTCTGTCCGTCTGCCCATACAGACTTCTCGTTAAGATCTCAGAAACTAGGAGAGAAAATGAAAATCGGACATCACGATGTTTTAGATCATTCAAATTTTGATTCATTGGCTACTTTTTTCTTTTCTGAAAGTAAAATAACTCTAAAGCTTGTTGGAGTGGCTTGAAACAAATTACTTTCTACGTACCTAAGCGCGAACCAATGTGCGTCGCTGACAATAACAAATTTGCCAATGAATTAAATTATTTCTACAGCCGATTTGACTGTCACAACTTCGAGAAAGACCACCATAGTTTATTGGCATCAAACAGCAATATAATCCAGTCTCAAGAACTGTTTAATAAACAAGAAGGGACTAAAATATTTAAGTAAACACCGCCAAAGTCCCGACAAATGATGTGGCAAACTTGTAAAGCTAAGTGCGGAACAACTGGCTTATATCTTTTGTGCTATCTTCAACAAGTCCTGGCAAACGCACAAAATACCTTCCATTTGGAAGACGTCTGAAACAATTCCAGTACCCCAAAAGAAGTTCATTGCTTCCAACAACAACCTACGTCTCGTAGCACTGACATCAATTCCAATGAAGTGCTTGGAGAAAATTATTTAAAACATCTACTGAAAGAAGTCAAAACTCGTCTTGACCTGCCCCAGTTCGTTTACAAACCGTCAAGAAGTACAGAAGATGCAATACTATTCATGCTGAATTGTCTATACCATCATCCTGATACTCAGAGACGCTACGCCAGATTATTATTCGTAGATTTTTCATCCGCATCCACCCTCCAACCACATCGCATGATAAAAAAATAACCTCCAACCACATCGCATGATACAAAAATACCCTCCAACCACATCGCATGATACAAAAACACCATCCAACCACATCGCATGATACAAAAATACAATCTGAATTGAACGTTAGTAAAAACGGTGGCCAGACAATTCCCCACATCAGTCAATTCCCCACATTCCCAACTCCCCACAATTACAATTCCCCACATCACAATTCCCCACATTGCAATTCCCCAAATTCACAATTCCCCACGTTTACAACTCCCCACATTGGGATAATATAAATTGCACTAAATTAATAATATAATGAAGGAATTCTAAAATGCAAATAGTATTAATTAATCTCCAAAAGTTAATATCATGACAATTTATTGAAATGCATTACTGATTACAAAATATAAGTAACTGATATACACAAATGAACAAATTAGTTTAATACAAAATATGCTTGGTACAAAATAATGAATTAGATAAGGTCCTATTATCTAATAAAAGAAAAATCATGAAACTAAATGTACAGTACAAAAACTATTAATAATTGACAAGAATGACTAAAGTAAACAGAAACTACTAAACACAAAGGTTACTTTGGAAACTGCATGTTGGCCAATTTTCTCAAATACTTAATCTTATCCTGTTGATTGGCATACCCTTGGACAGCCTCAATTACTTTGCTATTTAGGGTCTCATACTTCTTCCTTTTTGGCTGTGGTCTGCCATCATCTGCATCAGCCAATGTCTTGCTGTGGATGGCCATGTCCTTCTTCAGACCTTCCAGAAGATCCCACACACCTGGATGACTGCAGTGAAACAGGGCTCTCAGTGAATTGTGGTATCCTTCACAGCAGTTTGTTGTTCTTGGTAGGCCAGTAGCAGCAGCTTCAAAATGATTCCAGATTCTAATGGGAAACACTGCATCTCTGCCTCTTACTCCAGTAATGTAGGTTGATTCAAAGTAGGCAAGAAGGTCATTGTAGTTGTCTTCATCAGGGAACTCTGCTATCAAATCATTGAACAGGCCTCTGACATCCTCCACTGGCACAAATGCCAAAGCTGCAAGTGACCTCATCTTGAATCTCATTGGCAGCCGCTCTTGATCATCATAAACTGTTTTCAATCCAAGGGCCCCAATTTTTCTTAGAAGACTTTGGTTAAGGTGAAAGAAGCAGCCTTTGATCTGTGCCTCTGGAAAGGCAGTTTTAAATAAAATAATGCTCGATGTGGGGAAACGGAGGGCACGCTTTTGTATCATTATATGGACTGTCTTATATAGTACATTAGTCTATGGTTATAATAAATATTATCCCAATGTGGGGAGTTGTAAACGTGGGGAATTGTGAATTTGGGGAATTGCAATGTGGGGAATTGTGATGTGGGGAATTGTAATTGTGGGGAGTTGGGAATGTGGGGAATTGACTGATGTGGGGAATTGTCATGGAACCAGTAAAAACATACAAGCTTACTTAGATTCTAAACTTTCTTATCAAACCAAACCATAGAACAAGTACAAGAATATAAATATCTAGGTACAACTATCAACAACAAACTAAAATAGAATAAACACTGTCAAAACATATACAAGAAAATTCACCAGCGACTCTTCTATTTCAGATAGCTAAGAAAATTTAACAAAACAATAATCATACTTTTCTACACAGCAACTATCAGCAGTCTAATCAACTTTGCCATCAGCTGGTAGGTAATACTTCACTGGCACAAAGACTAATTAAAAAATTTAAATATCACTCAAATACAGCTACCATCTCTTGAAGAGCTTTTCCAAGAAAGATGCATTTCCAAAACACTCACGATTCTTAAAAACAACCTGCACCCATTAAACCACTGTTACATAAGATCTGAACGAAGTGGTCGTCTCCTTTCCATTAGGACTAAAACAGAAAGATTTAAAAACTCCTTTATCCCACTATCGGTCAGAGTGTTACAAGATTAGCTGTCGTCATCGAGAAGTACATAGAAGTCAAAGTCAAACTCATAAAGCGCTGGTTGTGAAATGTGTGTGTGAATTTTTCATCCATATTGTTTTTGTAAAGTAGTTACGCTGAGGTTGTCAATTGTAGTCAAACTGAATTTCCATTTGATTGGATCAATAAAATTATCTTATCTTATCTTATTATAAAGCCACCAACATACTCACACACAACATGCACACATACAATGCATACTTTTGTTATTCTCCAATGGAAGCTCTTCTTCGTTAGTATTTCCTCCACCCCCCGCCCCCCTTTTTTTTTCAGCCCCCCCCCCCGTCAAATAACCGGAAATCCACACATTTAAACACCAAACACACACACTTTCTTTAGGTCATCAAATGCAGGCACAGGAGAATCTAAGTTAAATAATCCTTTACATTCACTGTAGATTTAAAAAACAGTATTTTACATTTTCCAGTAGTTATTCTATCTACACACATGCGCGCGTGCGATCATAGATAGTCCTTGCTTTGAAAAACAGAATAAATCTATCTTTTTACTGCTATCATTTGTTGCTTATATTGACCGTGTCATCTATAGTGGCGAGTTATGCACCAGTGTTGAGAGCTCAATGAGGCAGTAAAATGTCCTACTATTAAACATGTGTATGTCAGCTTAATGAAAACATACTAAAGAGAAATGGCGAAAAGAAATATCTAAATATGGAGTATTACATTACAATATTTGCAATTAAACGGGAATTTAATTAGCGAAATAAGAAGGAAAGAACCGTCAAAAATATGGAGATTAAGACCAGACGTGTACTTTTTTTTTTTTCAATTTGTCTCAATTTGTAATCACATAGACATTCATGTCGACATTTGAAGTAACGTTTGTATATTATATTTTTATATATATTTCGTATTTTTGTATGAAGAAGAAAGAATGATGGAGTCTCTAGGATGGCGAGTTACTGTTCAGAGTTAGGGAGTAAAATTGTGTACGTTTAATTTGTATCTCGGCTTTATGAAAACATCTTGGGACGAGGTTGTGAGGAAAATGTTTTGAGAAATTTAACCAT
This sequence comes from Biomphalaria sudanica, assembly GCA_036873155.1. Classification (NCBI taxonomy): domain Eukaryota; kingdom Metazoa; phylum Mollusca; class Gastropoda; family Planorbidae; genus Biomphalaria; species Biomphalaria sudanica. The sequence continues at coordinate 956,549 of JAZGLO010000050.1, read as the reverse complement.
TACCGTTTTCTCGCTACATAGAGAGAGAGAGAGAGAGAGAGAGAGACAAGAGAGGCAGAGAGGGAGAACAAAATATTCCAAGTCCAAAGTAAAACACTAATACGAATGGGATTCTGCTATACTGTCATTATGCTTTATTTATATTTAGTTTCAACTAATCAGTGATACAAAAGATGACTCTGAACGCAGTATTTAATTTTCATTAATTATGGTTTGTTATGTTGTTTTTTTCAGGTGAACCCAAATATTTCATCTTCACAGACTGAAATTGTCCTTCAAAAATTGTCTAGTATCACTCTTTACGAGAGTTTGGCAAAAGTGAAAGATGTCTTCCATCATGTCACGACATTCATCAAAGCAGATTTTGAGAATGCAAGTTTGATGTTGCTTTGGTTAGCGTCTAAAACAGGCAATTCTAACTTTGTACAAATTAACAATTAAACTGGGAGGACATCTAAATGGCACAAACGTTGACGGTGTGTCGACACTGATGATAGCATCTTTAAATGGATATACTGACATAGTTCATTTCCTAATTGAATCAGGAGCTCAAGTGAATGAGCCCGATTCAAATGGTTTCAATGCACTAATGTTAGCAAGTCAAAATGGGCATTTAGAAATAGTTCAGGTTTTTGTTGGAGTCAGGAGCTAAACGAAATGAACCAAATGTTAATGGTACAACTGCATTGATGTTGGCCTCTCGTTTTGGACATTTGAAAGCTGTCGAGACCCTGATAGAATATGGAGCCAATATACATCTAAAAAATATTCACAATTATACTGCATTCGACTTCGCTGTTTGTAATGGGCATGTTGATGTTTTAAAGATACTGATTCAGAATGGAGCTAATGTTAATGATATTCAACATTTAAGTTTTGTTACATTACTGAATCAAGGAGATGAGAAATTTGGAAATGTAGTCAAACTTCTAACACAATTCGGTCTAGACATCAATACTATAAATTTCAATGGCTTACCAATAACTCATTATGTATCTAATACTGGGCAAATAGAAGCTATGAAATACTTAATAGAATCTGGTGCAAGACTAAACCAATCGGATAGCAAAGGTAGGAGTGTCCTATCGTACGCTATTTTTGCTAATAATTCGGAAATGGTAAAGCTTCTCCTAGAATGCGGTGCAAATCCAAACATAAAAGATAAAGATGGATGGTCAGAACTAACGAGAGCGACACTTATGAGACAACGTGACATGATAAAAATTCTCTTAGATTACGGGGCGGTGATAAATGAAACATATAATGACGGTTTCACATCTCTTATGTTAGCTAGCTTCCATGGTTATACAGAAATAGTTACGTTGATATTACATTACGGTGTGAATTTAGAACAGCAACTAGATTCAAACGGCTGGACAGCCGTTATGTTAGCTGCATCCAATGGACATTGTGATATTGTTACTGCCCTCATAAAACAAGGTGCTAACATAAGCAAGACAAGTAACACCGGAGAAACTGCATTATCTCTGGCATGTCGAAACGGACACTCTGAAACTTTGGACGTTTTACTAGCCTCGGGGGCTAACATCAATGAAAAAACTGTCCACGGTTGGAGTCCACTAATGGTAGCATCGCTCCATGGACAGACAGAAATCGTGAAAAAACTGATTCAATTTGGAGCAAATATTGGTGAGGAAAATGAAGACGGTATCAATGCACTTATGCTGGCTTGTCAATTTGGCTATTTAGACACTGTTTTAATACTGTTAAATACCCAAGAATACGTTTCCGAGCTTAGTAGAAAGAGCGCCACTCCGTATAAAGGAATAATGCAGACTAGCGATGTAGAAGCTGCGGACATTTTCTTCAGACATAACAATATTGTGAACAAAAGAAGTGCAAAAAGTACTACAGCCATGTTGCTAGCGACCTTAAAAGGTCATATAGATATTGTACAACTCTTGATCAACTCTGGTGCAGCATTGGCAGAAAAATATTTTGATGGCCAGACTTTGCTCATGATCGCATCATCGGCTGGACATACACAAATTGCGAAAGTATTGATTGAAAATGGTCAAGATGTGAATGAACAAAGTGACTTAGGATGGACTGCACTTATGTTAGCATCGCAAAACGGCCATGCGGAGACTTTAGAATACCTGTTAAATTGTGGCGCTAGAATTGAAGAAAAGAATAAATTTCACTGGAGTGCACTGATGATTGCTTCCGAAAAAAGTCAAACAGAAATTGTAAGCCGTCTCATAAAACACGGGGCAAATATCAATGACAAAAATAGTCATGGATGGACTTCACTCATGATTGCATCCTTTAATGGACACACAGAAATAGTAAAGACTTTTTTAAACCATGGTGTGAAATACGATGAGAATGTACAGGGTTGGACAGATTTAAAGATAGCAACTCAAAAATGGGATACTGAAATTCTGAAAGTGGTGAATGAGAAGGGAAATAGTGGAATCACCGCGCTTATGTTGGGAGCTCTCAACGGGCACGCAAACAGCATTCAGCTTCTACTTCAATCTGGTGCAGACATAAATGAAAAAGACAAAGAAGGTTCAACAGCTCTGATGATAGCTTCTCAAAATGGATATTATGAATGTGTTAAAGTATTACTGACATTTGGCGCTTCTATAAAAGAAAAAAATAATGAGGGATGGACAGCTCTTATGTTAGCTTCTAATAACGGTCATACAGAAATAGTAAACTATTTAATAGCAAATGATGCAGAAAAAATAATTAAATGTAATAATGCTTGGACTTCATATATAATGGGATCTCAAAATAGACAAACAGAACTCGTCAAGCTTGGATTAAGCAATAAAACAACGCTAAATGAAAACAATTTGCAAGGTTGGACTGCTTTTATGATAGCCGCTCAGAATGGACATTTGGAGAGTGTTAAAGTTTTATTGGCAAGTGGGGCTAATATAGATGAGAAACAGAATGAAGGATGGACAGCAGTAATGGTGGCATCTCAAAATGGACACCTAGATGTTCTAAAATACCTACTAAAAAGAAGGGCAAAAGTGAATTTGAAAAGTAAAATTGGTTGGACTGCACTTATGGTAGCCTCTAAACATAGAAATACTGAATGTGTTCAACTTCTTTTAAAATTCGGATCTGTTGTGCACTTAACAGAAAACAGTGGAAGGACAGCACTAATGATAGCCTCTAGCTATGGATATACCGAAATTGTGAATCTTTTAATAAGAGCTGGTGAAACAAGAAATGAAAAACATAACAGTCTATTTGAAGCACTTTGGATAGCGCGTGTCCATGGACACACTGACACTATAAATGTTTTATTAAAAGCTATTCAAGTTCCAAAGAAAACTAATTTTAATTGTAAACCAAAGTACTGTTCCTATCCAGGACAATTAAAAACCAAACCTAATATGCCGGAGTCTAAAACACACAAAAATTTACAAGACGATGCTAAAGTAACGAGTGGAAAATCTGATAGTAAATTAGATGAAACTGGTCCTATAAAAATAACATTCAAGGTTTTCTCAAGACCTTCTAAATCATTGCAATATTTATCGATTGATTTCTGTGAACAAAATGGTTTTCCCGATAGTAGCACTGTAGTTACGCTTACAGATATCTATAATAAAACTGAGAAACCCAGGTTTGATTATGATGCATCTTTTCATTCAGAAGAATTATTATCCCGGTCAAAGGCGATATCAGCTGCCACACCACACACATCTGATAAAATTTCTTTTGTAATATTATGAACCCACAAAAAATAGAGCTAAATCATAGCTGTTCTCTAAGTACGCTCCGTCCATGTTAAGCACATACACGCATACATATACGACTTTTTAAACCAAGTTGTTTTTTTTGTAGCTCTGCACAACACTACACGGCCAACTTAAAGAACTTGACAACTCAGCCTTCAAAATAGCTATAACTTTTTATATCTAATAAATTCGCAATCAATACTGTACTATTGGCAACTCAATACACTGCGTGTTAAAATGTACGTATTGGCCTGTGGTCATCACATTCTTTACGCCAAATTTCGACATTAGATCCAACAGTCCTACTTGTAAATGTTGTCATATTTTATTGCGGGATTAAAACAAAATGTTTTGCTTCTAAAAAGTAGATTTATAATTTTTCAAAACAATTTTCTCCCTCGGCACATATAGTAAAATTTCATAAAGATCTCTTCATTAATTATCGAGTTAATTTAAATTAATTTTCTTAGCTAGCTGGGTTTTCTGTACCAAAGATATTTATAGATATAGAACAATGCATTTATGTTCAAACCACGTTTGTAGTATGGCTGGTTAACTAAGTTAAAACTACGTCGGTTATATAGATTTATGCAAATGGTTTTAGATTTAGATTTTTAAAAAAAAAATTTTTTTTTATAAATGTATTGCTAAGTTGTGTAAGTTCTGTCACACTAAATACTACATATACAAAAACAAAGGTTAACTTTTTTTAAAGAGAAAAAAATATATTTACTATGCAAAAAAGTTGCACCTAATTTTAAACAAGAATAAATAAGTAGTTGTTCATATTATCGCGTGAACTGAAGGAAGACTGCTGTATATATTTTTTTACGGAAATGTTTTTTTCTTGAGGCTTTGAATAAGAGATTGACCCTATACAAAACAACATCAGTTAGGACATGTTCACATCTAACTTCACCTTCACCTAAGCCTTGGTCTGCTGGATCTGTCAACCTTCTTTCTCCATCTCTTCTCTGTCATTTGCCTTTGATAGAATTTCATTCTGATAATCTTTTTTGAAAATATTGAAACCTGCCCTTTTTACCTGCCTAGGTGGACCACTTCAGGGGCCGATTTTGAGTTTGTATTTCCACACAAACTTTCTTGGTAAACTTGTTTGTAAATAATTTTATTTGTTCTTGCGTGGGGAGTGTGTGTATACTTTCTTATTAGCATTCTATAGCGTTGACCATGTACTGAAGTTGGGACATTTAAATATAATTGCCACTTTTACCTTATTTTAATCTGGAAATTGTACTTTTTGTTTATTATTATTACTGTTGATTCTTAAACATTAATTCAATAGTTATCATAAATGTTTGGGTTATATTAAACAAGTTTAGTCCGAGATAAATGCACCATGTTTTTATTCCCTCTTGGTTTGGACTTTCACAGCATTTTTGCCACAGATTATTATATAGGGTACTAGCAGAACACACCGGCTGAGCCTGTTGATTTGTTCCCGGGCTTTTTATTGTTTGTTGTGGTTGTAACACCACCTTTTAAAAAAAAATTAATAAAAGGGCCACATTCTAACGATCAACCTAACACGCTTTTTTAGCTCGTGAATTGGTTTAACTGTCACAATGAAATTTCACGGCCCGCTCTCTATCCATCTCGCTCTCTGAAACCCCCATTTTTGTTTTTGTTTTTTAGTCTGCGCATCGTAATTTTCTCCGACATAGACTTTTTGTCTTGATTAGAAAGACCCGCTTTAGTATGTACGCTCTATGACTTTTGTTCGGCTCCTCGAGTCAATCTTTTAATATATTTTGACCCCTTTTCTCATTTGAAATTATCTTTACTTCGTTTGCAACCTTTAATCTGAACGCTAGCAATGTTCAGTATTAGACACCGAATTTATTTCTTCATACCATCAGTTTCGGGCCTAGGGAGTGTTAAGTATTTTTCGAATTGAAAAGCACAAAATCATCTCCCCCTATCTACATTTATTTTGGTATTTTGTTCTCTAAATAAAAAGAAATGTCATTTTGTTTTTACTTTACTGTAATTGTTGATCTCACCCCCGTTTAAATGTAGCGACGTGACAACAGGTCTAGATTTATATTTACAATGCTATTAGGATTAGTTAGTTGGTTTTTTTTGTTTGTTTTTTTTGGACAGTGTTACCAAGTACTTTTTCTATGCGCTTTCTCTCTTCTATCTTTCTATCTGTATATCTTTCTATCTATCTATCTATCTATCTATCTGTATATCTATCTATCTATCTATCTATCTATCTATCTATCTGTATATATATCTATCTATCTGTGTATCTATCTATCTATCTGTGTGTCTATCTATCTATCTGTATATATATCTATCTATCTGTATATCTATCTATCTATCTGTATATCTATCTATCTATCTGTATATATATCTATCTATCTGTGTATCTATCTATCTATCTGTGTATCTATCTATCTATCTGTGTATCTCTCTCTCGAAGAAGGAGAAAAAGAAAAAAACACTATATCTATCTGATTAATGCTATTAGGGTTAGTTGGGTTTTTTTTTTTTTTACTCAGACCGCGTCTAAGAGAAAGCGGAAATGCCGTAAGTAGACTTAGGGGAAAAGAAAGTTTAACCTGCGGACATATTCGTACTATCTTTTGAAATGCTTTCTATATAGACTGCGAACGTTTGGGGGAAATACCGAAAATAAAATACACTGGTTTGTTAGAAAGCTTGCGGTTTTTTTCAGTATTAGCGGTGGTCAGGTCGCGAATATGTCGAATGCGGTTCTTAGGTAACGCCTAGGAGGTAAAAAGAACTGTGTACGGGTACTACGGGATATCATGAGGCTACCGACAAATGTTAAATAGATTTTTTGATATATAAGTCATTGGTGACTTTCAAATATATAGTAGATATATTTGTGCATATTTTGTGACTTGTTTGATTATCAATGTAACACACTTTATTGTTTTTGTTATGATTCGCAACGATATTGATTAAGATGCTACCTACTACTTCTACCAATGATGACGACGATTTTTTTTTTTTTACAAATCTTTTATTAGCTCACCTCAGTCTTTCAGGTAAAAATGTTTGCACACGTTATTTTTCCCACGCCCAATCTCGGATCAAGTTGAAATGGTGCACAAATGTTTGTTGTTTTTTTTACCTGACAAAACAAGTATCAATAAAAGCAAAAACTAAACCCCTTTCCCAACTGGTGCACAAAGATTTATTGTTATTCTAGATCTATTACAAATTTAATTACATGACTGATCCAAACTAATTGATACAGTCACATTAATATAAGCTTTGTTTAAAAAATATATATATTATATACATATATTTTGTTTCTAATCTAATCTCGAGCCATGTTTTATTGGCCGAGAGTGTAAAGGCAGAGTGAAAATCTTCTTTCAATACACTCTTGTGTCCAATAGTATTTTAGTGTTAAAGTTATATTACTGTTAATGTTTTTTTTGTTGTTTTTTTTTTTATGTGTTTTTCCATTTTTATCGATATTGATACAACGAATTTTTATGATAATTTAAATGTATTTTTTTTTAAATAAATGTTTATTTTGACAGATTAACATTGTAAATTATGTTGAAATTTTGTGTTTGTTTGTTTAATTATTACAGTTTTAAAGCGTTAGCCTCGTCTACATATTATTTGAACCACTAAAACTGAACAAGAAGAGAAAAAAAACAAAAGTGAGAATGGCAAGCTACCGCTAAAACGCTAAATGGTTAAAAAATAGTGCTTTGCCAGAAGTGGTGGAAGAAATCTGGCCAGAAAGAAATGCAGTGAAATGTTAATTGTCTATTTGTCTACTGACATAAGATTGTTACAAAGCTTACATCAACTCGTGTCTGTCTGGTAAAAAAAGTCTGTACACGTTATTTCCCCTGACAAAGGAAGAATCGATATAAATTTAAAATTAAAAAAATAAAAATAAATTAGATAATTAACTATTGTTAAATAATTAATTTGTTTAGCATCGAGAGAGAGAGAGAGAATCCCGGATATATAAATACTGTTAATTAAATTTTTGGGATGGTCTAGTATGAAAATTAGTCGATACCATACAAAGGCGTAACGAGCAAAACGTAGGCCCGGGGCAAGGTACTTTATTGGCGCCCCCCCCCCGTTTACCATGTACATCACATAGAAATATAAGTTGCGTGTGCCCCCCCACCCTTCGAGGGTGGCGCCCGGGGCATCGTGCCCCCCCTTGCATCCCCCACACCTTACTACGCTTCTGGTACCATAGCCTTGAGATTAGCATACCATACTTTGGTTTGAGGAGTTTTTTCCTTAAAAATCCGGAACATACTGTTAACGATAAATACATCTTGTAAACGTTTTACCAAAAGAAATCTTAATGCAGTGTAAGATAGGTATGCGATTTTTAAACAGACAGGGTTCAAAGATATAAAAGATAACTAACCCTTACAAGGGATCCAATAGTAGGCTAATAACCGAAAGGAACATGTTCAAAGCGAAGAAGCCACGGCTGATCATAAGGCAAGGATTACCTAACACCAAAAAAAAAAAAAAAACAGATTTGCTTCCCATGTAGGACATGACACAAAATGTGACGTCATAATGAATTGTGTTTAGGTAATTGTTATTATTGAAGATCGTCCTGCAGGGAAGTGACATGTTGTGTTTAGGTAACTGTTGGGATTGAAGATCGTCCTGCAGGGAAGTGACAAGTTGTGTTCAGTTAACTGTTAGGATTGAAGATCGTCCTGCAGGGAAGTAACAAGTTGTGTTTAGGTAGCTGTTGGGATTGAAGATCGTCCTGCAGGGAAGTGACAAGTTGTGTTTAGGTAGCTGTTGGGATTGAAGATCGTCCTGCAGGGAAGTGACAAGTTGTGTTTAGGTAGCTGTTGGGATGGAAGATCGTCCTGCAGGGAAGTGACATGTTGTATTTAGGTAACAGTTATGATTGAAGATCGTCCTGCAGGGAAGTGACAAGTTGTGTTTAGATTTAATAAATATATATCATAATAGGAAATATTATATTATTATAACTTTTATAAGTAGTCTGTGAAATAAAAAATATACCCATTTACAAACACATTTCAAACCACACCAGTTTGACTTAGTTTTCCAGCTATCTGCCTATAAAAAGTAGACAAACAATCAGACAAATATTGAGGAGGGGAGGGGGGGTGCTTGAATTCCAATGCTAGTGATGTTTTTTTGCTATGATTAAAAGGAATCATCTCTTTCATATCTGCATTCTTTATCAAGAGGCCCGAACAAAACACTGACCCCCCCCCCCCAAAACAACTCTTTAGAAAGAAAACTATATGGAGAGCAACTACTGCTCAGTTCATCTCATCTATTGCTCAGAGTCATATGAACGCTCCAACATAATCAATGAGAACGAGGAAGAAGAAGAAGAAGAAAGGAATCGGAAAATGTAAATGCTGTTATCAAGTCTATGGTTGTTATCATGTGCGTGAGTGGGAGGGGGCTCTTTGCTTCTCTATTCCCTTTCGTACTTTTGTCACCGCCTATTATGGCAGAAATACACACTCAGTGTGTGTAACATTTAGCGAACATATACATTGAGCAGCGATATTTTCTTGATCATCCTTCAAAATTTATTTAAAACAAACAAACACGTAGTATCGGATTTCCCCGATTGATGCATTTTTTTTAAAAAAAGAAATATAATACACCCACAAGCTAGTACAGGACAGGACAAGTAGGGGGGAGAGAAAGTAAATAGAAGTACTTTACTTCGCTTATTTATGTGTGTATAGGACTGTTGGAGTAGTTTTGTTATAGTTATTGCTTGTTTATTTCTAAGCCAACTCTTGGGCATCTGTCTCGTTTGCTAACTCTTTGTCTCCGTAATTATTTACCACATTCTGGTGGAATCAACGTTGGTATCGTTAGTTAGGATAGAAAGAGTTAACTTTTACTTCTGCCTAGGTAGGAGGGCGATTTGCAGAGCTCAGGTATGGCAGCACTGAGTCCTTACTACAACCATAACAAACGAGTGTTGGAAGACGCCAGAGTTGGAGATAAGATTCAGTTCCGACGAAAGATTTATTCTCATTGGGGGATATTCCTAGGTTAGTTTTACTACCATTTATATATGTATATGTGTATTGTGTAAATGCATTTGTTTTTAGAATTTTAGAAACCTTTATTATGCATAAATGTCTAGAGCTATTTTGAACAGCATAAAACACCCACATATCTGTCCAGAGCTATCGTTATTAAACTATAAACACAATGACACTTTGTTAACAGCCTAATTCCAATGTTTCATAAGTCTTCGTAATCCTGAATTCTCATCGACATGGAACAATAAAATAATCGTATCTTATCTTAACCTACTGACATTCGTTGCCTTTCATACGTTTTATGTATGACATTATAAAAGACATTAAATTGGTGTCAGAGGCGGATCTGCCCTCTCCTCACTTAAATGGAAGGGCGAGGAGTGGAGAAATTGTTACACTTTGTGACACACAAATATATATATAATGTGTACGCCTCTCGCTAATATTTAACAAGCAAAATGAAAAAGTACTTTAAAAAAATAACAGAGCTTATATTAAGTGTAGTTGTATCAATTAGTTTGGATCAGCCATGTGTAATTAAATTTGTTATAGATCTAGACTAGCAATAATAAATCTGTGCGATTACAAATATTTTTACCGTTTTTGTTTAGCGCAATTGCCTTTAGCTTTCTCAATACACTATGATCTATCACTTGTCTGGACCAGTTGGAAAGGGGCAGGGGGGAAGAAGTAAGGGGGTAACTGGGCTATCGCTTTTAAAATGTTTTTATTAAAAAAAATAAAAAAAAGTGAATTTTTCTCAGCCTCCTCAAGCCAAATAGGCCTACTGATCCAAGAACTGCTTATGAAAATACTTTTCATAGTTATTTACAAAGTTTGCTTTCTACAAACAATAAAGGGGACAAATTTAACTTATACCACCTTATCAGTCACGTACTATTTCTTTCCTTTGTTCGAGATACCAACCAAAAAAAAAATCACTAATTTTTGTTTTTTTTTTTGTTGTTTTTTTTTGTTTTTTGCTTTTCCAATTTAAAAAAAATAGCATATGGAGCAGGTTAAAAGTCAAATTCCACTATCAGGCATGCGGTCTATAAGGCAAATGATGTAAAGGTCATCTGTTTATGTGGCCCAAGGTTAACGAGGTTGTCATGTGGCCAACACAACAACCAACCACCATTACTTTTCCCCAACTAACGTCAGATACCGATTAGATCTGTTTGAAATCAGAGGGGCCCAAAAATCCCGAAATAAAAAATAAACACACAAAAAAACAAAACAGTATGCCTAACAGGACTACAAAAGATAAATTAGAAACATTAGGAACTTTAGTTAATGTTGGCCAGGATGTTTCTGCTGGACGGAACCTAACATTTGGTTGGGGGGGGCGTACTAGTGCTGAACATAGCACTATTTGTTTCATAGAAAAATGAATACTGTTATGCACGTACACCTTCTGTTTCTGATTTCATCCATTCTAATAGTGTGTAGCTCTCCTCCCCAAACTACAAAAGATAAAGAATATGAGACTCGACCGCCCCCCCCCCTTTTTTTTTATTTTACTCACACAAACACACACACACAAACACACACAAACAAACACACACACACACACACCGTAAAGGTAAAAGAACGTGATGAGGGTCAAGAGAATGTGCAGCTTTTCATTTGTCTATACAAAGCTTATATCAACTCAGTCTGTCTGGTACAATTTTCGGGCGCATTATTTATTTTATCTTATCTTATATAATACAGACGTTACTTCAAAAAAGATGATGACGTCCGACACGTCATGCATTTAGTCATGCATATTAACCAATGACTTAAATTCTGCCAAGTCACTGATTTTCCTGGCCAGCTCAGGCAACCCATTCCATGCTCTAATAGCAAAAGGGAATAAGGAGTATTTGTACAAATTTATTCTAGCATATGGGACGAGGAATGCGCCTTTATCTTTGTGTCTTTCTGAGTATTGTATTAAATTCTAGAACTAAGTTAAAATTTTACAGAAATTGTTCACTGTACCCTACAAAACATGAATCAATTTACAAATAAATAGTTAGTAACTGGTTATTAATTTTGATATCGAAATTAGAAATAAATCATACAGTATTGAAATATAAGATTTTCAATGTGGAGTTCTTACCCTGAGATAAGATTTTAAAAAAAAGGATTTTTTTTTTTTGTAGTTGTTTTTGGTTTTTTTTGGGTTGAATGCCTTGAATCCAACAAAAACACAGAAAGGACAATTTGGTAGTGTTGTTTTTGTTGTTGTTGTTTTTTTTGTTGTTTTTTTTGTTGTTGTTGTTTTTTTGTTGTTGTTGTTTTTGTTGTTGTTTTTTTTTGTTGTTGGTTTTTTTTTTTTTTTTTTTTTTTTTTTTTTTTTTGTTTTGTTATTGTTGGTTTTTTTGTTGTTGTTTTTTTGTTGTTTTTTGTTTTTGTTTTTTTTTTTTTTTTTTTGTTTTTTGTTGTTGTTTTTTTATTGTTGTTTTTTTGTTGTTGTTTTTTTGTTGTTTTTTGTTGTTGTTGTTTTTTGTTTTTTTGTTTTGTTTTTTGTTGTTGTTTTTTTTATTGTTGTTTTTTTGTTGTTGTTGTTTTGTTGTTTTTTGTTGTTGTTTTTTTTTGTTGATTTTTTTTGTTGTTGATTTTTGTTTTGTTTTTTTTTGCCACCACTGCCCATACCGTTATAAAACTTCAATCGATTAACAGTTGGATATTCCTACTGTATTTTATGTTCTGTTGGCTACGAAAATTGTAATCACTATTGTTAGATTTAGAACTTAATTTCGCCTATAAAGTGAATCTATATTGTCTCGATGTTATCGTCACAAGGCGATGAAAACGTCATCCACCTATCAGGCGATGAGAACGATGGCCTGAGCGACAACTTCAGGCCCGAGCACCTCTTCTCTATCTGTGGCCAAATGTTCGACAAGGCGAATGTCTGCATTGACAACTTCTGGAAAGTGGTAGGCAATGACATAGCCTACATCAATAACTGTGATGATAAATGGTGGTAAGTGGATGTTCTAGACCAGTGGTGCCCAAAATACGGCCCACGGGCCACATCCGGCCCGCGACGTGGTTCCATCTGGCCGGCCGAAACGTCGGCACAAAGTGTAGAAATCCCCCTTCCAAACAAAAAAAAAAGGTTGAAAAATGTATCTTAACCTACGTTTGGGCCCTCACTTTTTCCCTGATAGATTGGTATTATGATCTTTAACATTTGTGTGTTTATGAATGTAGAATCTACCAGGAAAAAGGAACATATTACTTTTTTGTTGAACATAAGCCAAAATATTTATTTTATATAGATAGTGGGGCGGTCTAATAAAACAACGACATAAAAACATTATAGGTTTGAGACTCGAATCAAAGATTGTCAAACTACGCGCCTAGAGGTTGAAGGATCCATGGGAGTATTGACCAGAAAAGAGACCACAAAATGAGCCGTTGGTAAAGATAGCTACACTGTTGCTCACAGTTTTAAATAGGGAAATGTCAAGCTATTGTCTGACCCATACAAAAATATAATTGTAAGTAACTTATTTGTTAATTTTTAAATCCACAAGTTTCTACCAAAATAGTTTCAAAACAATTTTTTTTCGTTTTTTTTTTGTGTAACTTTTCGCTCATGTGGCCCGCGAGACGAGTGTTGGAAATAAAAATGGCCCGCGGGTCGAATTAGGTTGGGCATCCCTGTTCTAGACATTAAGGTAATTTTTTTTTATTGATAAGATAAAGCTTTGATAAAGACAAGTAGTAAATGAGGAGACAAAGACAGTTATTCGTATGTAGGTAGAACAGCTTAATATAGATCTATAATAATACAAGTCCGAGCAAGTTGCAACGATTTTAGATACTCATTTGGCTTTGTCTTTAACTTGCAAATTAAACTGATTAGCCTATTATCGATACTGCGATTTACATCTTGTAGCTACTTCATATGATGTATCACTTATTTCTATTTATAAACTTTATGCTTACGTAAGAATTCTGCAATAAGATGAAATGTGAAATAAAAATTGTTAATTGTTTCAGTGCCTTGGCGCCAGAGAAAATTGTAAAAAGGGCGAAAGAAAAGTTGGGTGTTGTAGGTTACAACATGATCTTTTCCAACTGCGAGCATTTCGCTAATTGGTGCAGATATGGTCAGTGCAAAAGTGACCAGGTAAGTTCCCACATGTGAATGTAAAACATATAGCTAAGTTCAGGTTTTTCTATCAGCATCATCTTTCCTTTGCGTTCCTCATGGAACAATAGGGCCTCAGTATAAACATGCCACTCTCCACGGTCACATGCTAGTTTTTAATGACTTCCCAGCTCTTTCCTGCCCTCTCGGCTTCATCTAGTACACTGCGTCACCACGTTCTTTTTGGTCTTCCCCTATGTTTTCTTCCCTGGGGGTTCCACTTTAAGGCCTTTCTAGCTCTGTTGTTGGTATCTTTTCTAAGGGTGTGACCAATCCATCTCCACTTCCTCTCTATGATCTGCACCTCTATATTTTTCTGTCCACTCATCTCCCACAGTTTGGTGTTTTCTATTTTGTCGTACCAGTGTATTTTTTATTTTTCTGTGCAACTCCCAAAATTTCCGATCGCAGCTCTTTCTTTGAATAGCACCGCCTTCACGGGAAGCAAAATTCAGTATTTTAGCCTGATCTATTGCATTAGAAATTCTGTGTTAATTTGAACAATAACACGATAAATTTACATACAATGTTAATATCTCCTCAAATCTATCAATGTCTTCAGTGGAGAAGAAATCTCTGTACACTCCGCGTGTGTGACTCCGCGAGTTCCTCTCTCTCTCTCTCTCTCTTCTCTCTCTCTCCCACACACACAAACACAATATCATGTCAGCACGTGCCGTGGCCGATAAAACAAAAAGAGAAGGTAGAAGGTAGAAATGTGTTTTTAAAAATGTTATTTAGGAGGGCCGGAGTGAGGGGACACAGCAGGATCACAACAATTTGATGGCTGCCTGGTCTTGCGGCTTGCGTGCTGGACTGTCACTCGGTCGTCTAGATGGGACCCGGTTCATTCTCTGCCCCCTGCCATCCCTCGTCATCTTGTGGAAGGTTTTGACTAGGAAGTAGATTATCTTTAACTCTGAAGGAACATCCGAAGCATGTTTAACAATGCTATTACTAACTATTACTATGTTATCTTACCTTATATTTTTGCCCGATACCCTAAATGAAAATTCTAAATCGATTGTATTTTTTGTCAAGGCTTTTAACTCAAACTTCTAAGTAGTAAAAATAACGTTAGGTTCTGAATGGCAATTTCGTCGATTCCGAAGATTAAGCATAGTGGGTTTTTTTCACATGAGCTCGTAAACCCAGTTGCGTCCCGCATATTTTTTCACACATCTAATGCAGACAAAGCCGTTGTCCGCTGCAAAGTCTATTCAAGTTTTTTTTTTCGTCTTCTGCTCATGTCGTCGTCAATGGCTTTTCTTTGGGCATCATTAGTTTCTATTTTTTTTTTTTTTTTTTTAGTATAACAAAAGCATCATCAAATCTGTGACTATCAAGACTCTTGTGTTCCTTTGTACGACATTTTCTTACCACTAGTAGTTCATGTAGTGGCAACAACATTTTAAAAGATCTTTTAAATTGTATTAAATCTAGACAGTAACATGCAATAAAATACATGCACATTTGTTGACTTGTATTCTTTCAAAACATTCTTCAGGCCGATAAATTCCTGACCGGTGTGGCTGTAGTAGGAGGTACGGCCTTAGCTGTTGGTACTGTGTATGCTTTAGCTAAGTTCGCTGGAAAGAAAAAATCCCAGAATCAAAAAGAGTTACCTCAGTAACATTCCATCAGCTCAAAATAAGATTGATTTTAACGCTTCTATTTAATTGAGGCGACAGATTGGACTAGCTCATTAAATAAAAATGTACACAGAAAGGAAACAAATGTCAGTGGGCTTTTTCTTTTAGATACTATTTAGTGTTTTCATTTCTACTTTGTATTAGCTATTAATAAAAGTATAAAACGGATCTCAAGCTA
Source organism: Biomphalaria sudanica (assembly GCA_036873155.1). Taxonomy (NCBI): domain Eukaryota; kingdom Metazoa; phylum Mollusca; class Gastropoda; family Planorbidae; genus Biomphalaria; species Biomphalaria sudanica. The sequence continues at coordinate 940,794 of JAZGLO010000050.1, read as the reverse complement.
AATATTATTTTGTAATGTTGTTCATTAAAGTCGATCCTCATGTACCAAATTATTGCGCAGACTTTTAAAAAATAAAATAATGAAATGGTTGTTTAAAATAATATTTATAGTTTAGAGTTGGATAAATCAAAGCAAATGTAACAACTAGTTGTAATAAAGCTTGACTTCGAGCTCGAAGATTAGTGAGGAATGCTGTATTTCCCTGGCTGCACAGTCCCAGCTGTGACCTACATATTTTGCCACACCCAGAGCAAGCATAACCATTGTCCGCAGGCGGTCGATTTAGATTTTCTTTTCGCCGTCTGCGTTTGGCCTCGGCAGCCAGATTTTCTCTTGTGTATCCCGCGGCCTTCGTGAGTGACCTCCAGCTGTCTACTTCTGAGGCCGCATGCAACCAGGTGCTCTCTTCTAGGGCAGCCAAGGAAAGTTGACGCCTACGCTGGTCTTTGAAGCGTCTCCGTGGGGCGCCTGTGTTACGTCGACCACCTTTTAGCTCACCAAAATAGTTGTAATAGACCATGAGAAATAATGCATTCTTTGTAAGCCTTTAGACACAATCATCATCCCAACAGCGACAATTGCTTCAATGACATGAAAGTCATCTGCCAAAATTGAAAAAAGACTAAATGCGGTTCAACAAAAATGGCTAAGACGGATTTTAGGAGTCAGTTATAGAGATCGGGTCTCAAACAAGAAAATCCTATGCCAAACTATGAGTCAACCACATAGTGAGGCTGTGACAGAGCGTCGCATGGGGTTAGCGGGACATGTTCCCTGACAAAATGAATTAAGCATACCAAAAGTTGCCAATAAGAGTAAAACGTAAACAGGGACGTCCTCGTATAACTTGGGACTTACTTTTTCATTGAGGACCTCAGAACAATGGACGCCAGGTGGAAAGACGCATCAGACACTGCCAGTGATAGTTCTTTATGGAGACAGTTTGTGGCCCAATGGGTGATCTAACTCTAAAACTGTGAGGATACTGACATATTTAAATGTTTTACAAAACTTGTTTGTAAAAGTACTTTACATATTTTACACGTCTTAATATGGTTAACATCTTTCTCCATACAACTATGGTATGTTCTTGTTCATTTTGTATAGTACTTTGGGGAAAGAGGTTATCTGAAAGAAGGTATTACCTTTGCTTTTCTCCATACAACTATGGTATGTTCTTGTTCATTTTGTATAGTACTTTGGGGAAAGAGGTTATCTGAAAGAAGGTATTACCTTTGCTTTTCTCCATACTTTTATCGAATATAGATCATTTCGAGTTGATTTCAAATGATACAATTCTGATCCCCATCAGGTTTCAACCCCAGCCCTTTCAGAAAGATAGCAAGTGGTTGATTAGTTTCACTCTAGCTCTTTCAGAAAGATAGCAAGTGGTTGATTAGTTTCACTCTAGCTCTTTCAGAAAGATAGCAAGTGGTTTATTAGTTTCGCTCTAGCACTTATAAGTAAGATAATCAAACAGTTTATCAGTTTCCAACTCTAACCCCTTAAAAGTAAGATAATGAAGCAGTCTATCAGTTACCAACTCCTTAAAAGTAAGATTATTGAATAATTATTTAGTTTCCTACTCCAAAACTTTAAAAGTAAGATAAACAGTTTATACTACACATCTCACATTTTACGACACATTACAAATAACAAGACTTTCAAGTTATAGAATAGTGAAATTTAATTTTACTGATGACAAAAAAAAACCATGTTAAAAATATCAAAATTTTAAAATAGACATATCAGAATGGATTCTCAGCCATACAATATCAAATGCATTACAGCATCTGTTTAACTGGTACAGGATATAATCAACTAAATGAATAGAATTCTTGAGTGCCATTCATTTCACTGCAGAATATCAACCAAATGTTGTGTCTTCATTCAGATACACACACCTAACAAAATAAAATATACCCAAGTTAAACACAGTTTAACCTAGAGTATAAATCCACACAAACAATAAGATGGGAGTGAAACAGTTTGGTAATATACATGCATTCAATGTTATTTTAAAAAAAAAGAGCTTCAATTACAAATACCTAACATTACATCAACCCAGAAAAGAATGGGACTTGCACACCAATCTAGTATCAAATCTATAAATAGAACTCCCATCTCCTCTGATTCCAAAATCAATCATTAAAAATGTCAGTGTAAAAGGAAGAGAACTTAAAAAAAAAAAAAAAAAAAAAAACTAGAACCAATCTCATTATGCCATCTAGGGTCATGTAAATAGAAGAACTCATACAATTGAATTCTTAGAGACACAATCTGATGTGGGACATAGAAGGCAGGAAGATAGCAGATGTTCCTAGATGATTGTGTGGCCATGCAGTATATTGACAAGAGCTGGAACCATCAGCTACAATCATATACAGATTTAGAAATGACAGTGAACCTGAAGATTAATTACATCTTGAACTGTGTCAATGAAACTATATCATGATAAAAAATGTTTCCTACAATGAAGATCAGACAACAAAAAATATTATTTACAATTGTGTTTAAAGAAGGATTTTGGTATTTGGTCACTACAAGCATGGGATAGTTGAAGTGTGTGACTACTACAATATATATATATATATTTACTAGCCAGGTTTAGACTAGAAGGCTACACACCTCTTGAAGAATGACAACCCCTCACTCATTCAACAAGATTATAGAACAATGGTGATAGCAACACTACTAGTCATTCAAAAAGTCATCATCAGACAGTGTACAAAAAAAAAATGGTTCTGGACATTGAACAACTCAATCAGGGCTGCCCAACCTCACTGTGTCCCAATGAGGTGCAATGGCCAAGCCCTCAAACACAATGTTCCAGAGTTTCTAATAACCTAGATATTTACAACTGAGCTCTTGTCTTTACAACACAAATCTAGAAGCCCTATATTTTTTTTTTTTAAATTACTTTTGCACAGCACAATGTTTCCTGCTATGGTGTTCAGTGCACTCTGGCTCAATCTCTTACCCCATTGAGGTGTGTGTGTGGGGGGGGGGAGAGTATCTGGAAGGTAACCATGCTGTCCTTCAGCAAACACAGCTCAGCTCCAGTCAGCATTGGAACTTCGATACCCTTCAGAGATAGACAAGCAATGTATGCTACCGTCACACATCCCATTTAATATCACTGAGGCCACAGTGAGTTGTCAAGAAAAAAACCCACAAAACCTGATCAGTTTATATGCTAGTTGTGCTTAAAGAACAATGAGACCAAAACTTTGGATAAAGTACAATCTTTAATAGAATTGATTTTACTATTTATTTATTTTCAGAAAATCTTAAGTCTACAAATAGAAATGGGAATTCCCACACTAATTCTAACAGGTTGTTTGCAATGAATAAGAGGTAGTTTATACAATTCAGATACACAGCTATTTATAGCTTATACTTGGTAAATAGTCATCAGTTATAGTTCATACCAATCATATGCTACAATAGGTCAACATTGTTAACACAATTATTACATACTATATTACATTTTTTTTAAATAATACATTTCATTGTAAGAAATAAACATTTTTTGAAAAAATAAATTTTTACTAAGTTGTGAAGATTGATACCAGATCCAAAAAAAAAAAACTTTAAAAAATTAACATGTAGGCTAGCTGTGATGAATACCAGTATTCAATACTTACAGCATTTCGATTAGATTCATGCTGAGAAACAATGTTTCTCAAAATGCGTACAAAAGGGAACAAAGGTACTTCACCAGAACCAAGAAGAAAATGATTACAAGCTAACCTTTACAAGATGCTTGCACAGAAAGAATGTCTGTATATGAATTAGATAGGTGCCCTAAGGAAGAGATTAAGACTCACAATGACTTGAAGAATTATCCTAAGGTTCTTAGTGAGCATTTATCATCAAGAAAATATGCAGTCAAAGTTGAGAAAAATATATCTATACCATTTTGATGTTTCTCTTGATTAACACTGGAGATAGTTGTAGAGTGTCAACATGAGCCCAATCGCAATCTTCCTATTAAATATCATAGATGAAACAAAGTCCAGAAGTCAAGACTTAACACTGTACAAGTTTATTTTGTTTATCAACTAGCGACCGGATTTTAACACAAGGAAAATATATCACAACATCAGTCACATGACATGTGTCACATACAAGGGATGAAATACATTGCCTGACAGAGCCAGACCCTCACAGTTGGAAGAATGTTCAGGAGTTTACAGTGGTTTAAGTGTGAAGCACTTAGAGCCCATTCTAAAAGGTAGAAAATAGAATAAGAACTAATATACCTTCATAAGCTTTCATCATGAGCCTGGCTATAGATGTAGTATTCCTATCTTACCAACATTCTGTGTACAATTAGAATAGTCTGCAAACCACACACATTTACCTCCGTCTATCATACATTTATGCACAATGGCATCCTTTATAGGAATAATAACAAATAATAATAATACAGATAAATATACATAATTTAGAAGCTATTTATCATAAGAATGACATGTTTGTATCAAAAGTAATTGTGTTGACTTCTCTTTGAAAAGAAAACAAAAGCGGGAGGGGAAGGGGGGGGGGGGGGGAAGCCGCTTTCAAAAATAAAAGAAATATTGTCCAAACTGTTAGTGGAATACTTTTAGTTCAATAGGTAGGACCTTTTTTTTTCTCAAATAGCAAGTTCTAATGACTTCTAAGGATGAACAAGAACTACAAAGTGCAATTAGATATCATAATTTGTACTGTTACTATTCATCTTTACAAATCACACAAGTGAAATGAGCCAAGGGTTGAACCATAGGAGCATAGAGCTGTGGTTTAAGTTTTTCAACAGGACAGACCAAATGTACATGAACAACAAATGTGCAGACACTATGATCCTGCACTCATCACAAGAACAAAATAACAGTTGTAATCAACAAGTATAAGCTCTTGCTATTGCTGGCATTCAAATCCACACGTTGTAGTGAATACAAGGAGCTAACTTACTTCTGGGGGATAAAGTAAAAGTAATACTTTTTCGGGATTAGTGAATAACTAATACTTTGAATCAGGTAGGTTAGTACTACATGGAAGAACTAAATCAACTGCTTTACTATAATAATGTTATCAACAATATCTGAATTAATTCTAATATTTACTATATCAGCAAAAAAATATATATAATTAACTTTTTTTTTAAACCAGAATTTCTTTCTTTGCACAAACATTAAAGTTTGGCGAGCCATTAGTTCATAGTCGTCCACCTGAAACAAGTTTATTTATCCATTTATATAAACATACTTTATCAGAATATTGATCCCATTCACACACTTTGACAGAATATTGTTAGTAATCCAATACTTCTTCAGGTTTGAATTTATTTATTCATTTCATCACTCGGCTGACATCATTTTATCTACTAATTGTCATCATATAGTAAGATATCTAGGACTCTAATATTCCAGTATTCATTGCTTGAACGGTTCAGGTATCCACTACTTCGTCAGGATAGCGCAGCTTATAATCTGCCAAAGTCTTCTTGATAGTCTCACTGGAATATTTACACTTCTGGGAGTTGCAAGCACAAGTAAAATGTTTCCATTTGATCATCCAGAACTTTTCACCATAGTCAAACCTAAATAGAAGGGCAGACAAGAATGTGGTAGTCAAAATACTTTATACTTTATATAGTCAAACCTAAGTACAACGACAGACAAGAATGTGGTAGTCAAGATACTTTATATAGTCAAACCTAAGTTCAACAACAGACAAGAATGTGGTAGTCAAGATACTTTATATAGTCAAACCTTAACAGAACGGCAGACAAGAATGTGGTAGTCAAGATACTTTATATAGTCAAACCTAAACAGAACGGCAGACAAGAATGTGATAGTCAAGATACTTTATATAGTCAAACCTAAACAGAATGGCAGACAAGAATTTGGTAGTCAAGATACTTTATATAGTCAAACCTAAGTACAACGACAGACAAGAAAGTGGTAGTCAAGATACTTTATATAGTCAAACCTAAACAGAACGGCAGACAAATATTTGGTAGTCAAGATACTTTATATAGTCAAACCTAAACAGAACGGCAGACAAGAATGTGGTAGTCAAGATACTTTATATAGTCAAACCTAAACAGAACGGCAGACAAGAATGTGATAGTCAAGATACTTTATATAGTCAAACCTAACAGAATGGCAGACAAGAATTTGGTAGTCAAGATACTTTATATAGTCAAACCTAAGTACAACGACAGACAAGAAAGTGGTAGTCAAGATACTTTATATAGTCAAACCTAAACAGAACGGCAGACAAATATTTGGTAGTCAAGATACTTTATATAGTCAAACCTAAACAGAACGGCAGACAAGAATGTGGTAGTCAAGATACTTTATATAGTCAAACCTAAACAGAACGGCAGACAAGAATGTGGTAGTCAAGATACTTTTTACTCTACACCGTCTCATTGAATAGTGGAGGATGTTTAAGTTTTAGCTATTGAATAAAAGGAGCTTCTATAGTTGTCTCAATTATAATAACACTGTGGAAAGAATGTTGAGGTCTCTGGTTTAACAAAAACTTAACAGTTAACAGTATAGGCCCTTGTTTTAAAGGACTTAGTAACAAAATAGAAGAACAATTAGACGATCATTTAGGCATCATCCTTAGGAAATCTTTGTGGCCTCAACAAATCTAAAAATGTTGTTTATAACATAACAGTACACTGCTATGAGAGATAATTGCACACTTAAAGGACTGTTTGACAAACTACAAATTATTTGTCATTAGACAACATGGTAATGATAAAAAACAAACACTGACCCTAATTCCTCATAAGCCTTGATCTCCTTTGAAGAAAAGAGACAAATCCTAGGGAACCTAAGGTCCTGGTGCTCCACAAAGACTTTGACTGGAATCAAGTTGGGTTCACACAGGTGGTTGATGAAACGGCTGACATTGCCATACTTTCTAGCATCAATACAGTAAGTGTCACCATCCTGCAACAACGATGTAAACTACTAGAGAAGTGATATACAAAAATTTATCTTGACAAATAGTAAATAGTCACCTCTGGATACAGTTTTATTTTTAAGCAGAGGAGTTACATTATGCTTAATAGCTGTAGATAACAGAGAGGAGTTACATTATGCTTAATAGCTGTAGATAACAGTTTGAGAACTACTGATGTCTTGTACTTACCTTGTTGTCTAAATCAAACAAGTATGAATCATCCTCTCTTCTATCAGCTTCAGAATCAGAAATCAGCTCTCCTATATATCTGGACAGTCAATGAAATTATTATAGCAATTATTTTATTCATTTTCAAAGTACAATGCATGACTAGCAGGGAGAAAATAAATAAATGTGTGCATGCATGTGAGATTTGTAATTGAGAGGTGAAAACTCAAAATTTTAGTCTTGAAATTATTTGAACCATCTTTAAAATCTTAAAAGAAATATAATTTAAAACTAGACACAGCATTTTTTAAATTATGTCTCAATTTGTTTTAGTATTGTAGTAAATGAAATATCTATTTACTAATCTTTATCAAATAGTGACGTCCAAAATGTGTTCAATTTGTCTTTACAATACAAACAATACAAACTGAACCTACTCGCAAACAAATGTCCCTTTAGGGATGTCCATCAAAGCTCTGACTCCCCATCCTCGACCATTTGTTCTGAACATCTGAAGACGACATCTGCCAGGAAAGAAATACATGTGTTACAATGTTCTACTTGTAGCCATCTTGCACTTTGACCTAAGAGACTTGAATATATAGCTAGTATACGTACGTGATGCCATTCTGTACAACCCTGTTATTGCAGTTCACCCAACAGCGACATGCTCTGTTACACTCAAATACAAGTGGAGGCTCCAGCAGATTCACCTCATCTACTAGTCTACCCATCTGGTGAGGAGATACATTATAACAATATACCATCCACATTCACAATATCAAGCACACTAACTTATAATTAGGATGCCTCTCATGTTTTTAATGTAAAAAAAAAATTTTACCTTATCATACCAACACCTGACACTGCTACGTCCACAAACACAGTACATAGAAGAACAATCATCTTTACATCTGCAGCTCTGGAAAGAAAATTAAACATAATCTACACTATCAAATACTTCTGACCTGCCAGAATTTATGAGGTATTGAGTTGATCAGGTATTAGGACTTCAAATCTTCTAATAGTCCCTGAGCAATGATGATGTAACTGTAGACATTTGTACACAATTTGGCAAGACTTTTATACATTAATCTGGCCATTTTTATTTTGGTCTCTGGAATGCTCAATTGTTGTTAGGATAAAAACCTTTTTTATTGTTGGGGAAATGCTCCCATCACTGATTCATTAAAAGTAATTTTGATTCGTTTCCATTTGTTAAAATCCAGAGTTTTTAATCTGAAGTGTTTGAAGTCTTTAATTTTCTCCTTTTTCTTCCCAAATGGCTGTGACATGGAATAATGATCTCTAAGTTTCCATTTTAATGGGGTTTTATTATGTGATAGACATTTCATTATTTGAGTTAAATTTAGTTTTTCTATAAAAATTAATATATCTTGTATGAAAAGTATATGTATTTCCCTTATTTTTAAAGCAACATTTTCAAAACAATTTGTACAAGTTTCATAGGAAAGTGACTAATTCCATCAGAAAGTAAAAAATTATTTCAGAGAGTTAATTTGAATTGTCCTTAACTAATTCTGCATGTATTTGTAAGCCTTAAAGAGGTTTCACTTATTTCAAATGTCTAAATATAGGAAGATTGCATTCAGATGACATTATTAAAGAAATCTCATAAATAAATTATGGTTTGTAGTTATATATATATATGTCAACATAGAAATGTATGCTCAAGACAATTAAAAACAAAGTATGAGTGAGAAGTAGTACCTGTAAACTAGTAATGACATAGTTGACATTGAGTGGCGAGGTCTCTACATTCTCAGTTACATACAGATAATCAGTGGGGCAGGCTTCGTTGTCTTCAGCATTTACACAAGCTATTGGATTCTTCTCTCTGCCCATTGTTATATCTCTGCAAATAGGACAAAGATTATAGACTGAAAGGTCATGCATGGTTAGGTTTTCTTCAAGGAAATTCTTGAAGTAGGCTAAAAGGCTAACAAAATAAAACAGAAAAATTTGTTTGGGAATGTATAATAAGATGGGTTTTTTTTTTAAACCTAATAACCTATTATTGATTAATTTTAGTGAGCTTTCACTTTAAGTTCAAATGAATCACCTATTTAAAAAAAAAAAACATCTTTGCATAAAAAATAGAAATATTGCCATTCAATGACGGTTAAGAAAAAAAATTCAATGACGGTTAACAAAAAAAATTCAATGACGGTTAAGAAAAAAAAAATTGTCACCAACCTTTCCACTAATTTTTCAGGCCTGATTAACTTTCTAGCTGCAAAGCTTCGCAGTTGTTGATTGACTTTCAGAGCCATCCAAACCTGGCCAGACTTGTTCATGCAACACTGCAGTCAATGACAAAAAACATATTGCATAATTCATAATATATAACTTTATACAGCTAATTCCTTTGTGCATAACTCATAATATCTAACTTTATACAGCTAATTCCTTTGTGCATAATTCATAATATCTAACTTTATACAGATAATTCCTTTACCAGTTAAATGCAATTGGATTGACATGACAAAATTTGGCTCATCTGTTCCACACATTTCTAAAAAGTCTACCATAGGAATTGGTGATTCGTAGGTTGATTTCATTATCTCAGGAAAGTAAACTACCAAGATATGTAGATCTGCCCACTGCATTTGTTACCTGCCCATTTATTTTATTATTCAATACTTTCACAGTGCATTTTTCTTTAAATTCCTTTATATTTTGTCATATCTGAAGTATTCAATATATATTTCTTCTAGAATTCCAGTTTGATTTATTAAAGTATTCAATATTCTAAATTGGACTTATGTTCCGTGAATTCTATTCAAACAATGGAGCTGCATCTCCTTTGAGTGTTAGTTTCACTAACAAGATCCAGATCTAGAATTACTAAACAATACTAAAAGAAAAACACCAGTGGCATCTCTATGGTACTTTGTTGTTATAAACAGGATAGTGTCTACAGAGTTTAGCCAACGGATGGATGTACTGTCCACTAAGGCTCGACTTAAGTGCAGGAATATTAAGTAGAAGAACAATTACCTCAACTGGTGTTTCATCTTTATTATTCTTAGTATCTACATCAGCTCCTCTTGCCAGTAGTAGACTGAGAACACACACAATAAGACAGTGACTATTGAATTTATTCACTACTTTAAACAAAAATCAGGTTAAGAGTACTTTAAACCAGTGTTTCCAAAACTTTTGACCTATTAGTACCCCTTATAGAATTTTTGTAACAGTACAGAATGGATTTATTTTAATCACAATCGTACAAACGCATACCTCCATTAAACTCTTCCCATACCCCTGAGGGTACTCGTACCCTACTATGAGAAACACTGCTTTGAACCTATAGCTACTTGTGCTAAAGAATGTTGTGTTTTTTTAAACTTTTGTATAAGAAGAGCCTTAATATCACATAAAAGATAATAAACTTAGCTGAATTTGGAGCAAATGCTGATAATATAGTGCTTAAAGCCAACCTGGGAGTGTCTATAAAGATTTTTGTCATTTCTTCTAAAGATGAATTGACGCATGTCTGGTTTTTTTTTTTAACATAATTTTTTTAGAGCAACATCTCTTTGTAACAACACATATTTAGTTAAAACCAATATAGAACATCTGTACTTACACGACTAAGTCATAATGATCTTGTCTTGCAGCTATATGACTGGAAAGAAATTACACAAAACAATTGACAAATATAACACAACATATGAAATTCAAATACGCAATAACAAACAATTTCAGTGTAGGCGTTTATAGTCTATAAAAGATTAAGTTTGGTCACATGATTCTATGATTTACAGAGTCTATTTGGGTGCATGATAAAATGAGTTAAGAAAAAACATTGTTTAGCAAGGTGACTATAATACTTACAGTGGCCTATCTCCATGTTCGTTGATGGCATCAATCTCACATCCCAGGTCAATAAACATTTTGGCAATTTCTAAACTGCCAGAGAATGCTGCCCAGTGGAGACCTGTGTTCTCCTCCTAAAAAAATACAAAAACTGATGGTAAAGATTGTCAATTCAGGTAACTATCATTTTATAACTAGTTTCACTTGAGTTTGATTTTCATATCCAATGATACTACTATATGACATGCATGTCAATTTGCTAACATAAGTCATTGTCAAGAGCGGGGGTGTGTAAGATGTGAGATTGTGTGATTTGTTTGTTTATTTTATTAGTTGTGAGGGTGAACTGCCTTAGCACAGGATTTTCAAGGGGGGACAATAAGGTTTCCTGTCATCAGTCTAGTTAGTTGGAAAGCTGACCTGGTCTGAGTAGGGTGCTTGTGATTGTTTATCAGTTTTTATGCCTAGCGTAAGGAGATGTTATATTATTATTCTTGCTATGTGTGTGAACGGACTATTTGGGAGTAATACTATGTGTGGCATTGATGGCCTATGCTAATTTAATCTAGTCTAAGCGCCCTGCAGTATTTAATTTGGGGCACATTTAGTACTTTAGTTATTGAAGATAATGTATTCAATGTTACATGTGTAACCTATTTCTGGCTGTGAATAAATACAAATCCTATACTCCTTCATTGAGTGGTACTGGACAATACTTGTACATGTGAAGCTCTGCATGTGAGAATCCATACCCCTGTAACTTATGACCCTCCAAAGAACGAACCCAAATCCTTTAGTCATCCAGACACTTATGTTACTAAATTGGGGTTTATGAAATTCAATATTCTACCGATTTCTGTCAGGAATTATGTTCTGAAATTCCAAACTTGACACACTTCTGAGTGAAACTAATTGCTAAGTTCAAGCAGTTGATACTATTGCAAATTTTTAGCTTGCTTTCTCTGAAAGCTGATCTTAGTTGACATCAAATATAGGCCTTAAGGGTTTATAACCAATATAATTTATAATAAAAAATAAAAACTTGTGTGTCTAAATGCTTTATACATATTCTATTATTCAAACAAATTATTCAGGAAATATTGTCAGTTGTTCAATAAATAATTGTGCAAAGTTTTAACTTGATCCGAGAATGGGAAATGGGAGAAAAAAACATGTTCAAATTTTTAAACAGACAGACAGACAGATACACAGAAAGACAACAGAGTGAGTTGACATTTAAGTTTTGAAAAAAAAAAAAGCTCACATTATCTTTTTTATTTGGGTCTCCTCCTTGTTTAATTAGATATTTCACTACATCAGTCAGTTGAGACTCTGTGGCCCAAATTATAGGAGTCCAGCCACCATCATCCTGGGATAATAAAGCATTAAAAGTAAGCCATCAAAATTCATATAGCATTGACCATGTCAGACTAAAGAAATAACTAAAACTCCAAAAGAGAAAAAGCTATGCCAAATATAGGTAGTCGCTGAATTGACTTTAAAATAAATCAAAAAAAGAACATAAAAACATGATGTACTCAGAGAATAGGTTTGAAATAACACCAAGTGATTATCTCTTGCAATCTCTGAATCCATTCCTCTAGCACCATCATGAGACACACAAGATAGGAATCTAATATGGCACTTTGTGGTGCACAGTTGGTTACAGAAATATAAAACAAACACAAACTATGGTTTGAGACAAAACCAAACATTATAGACAATACAACGCTCTCAATTATTTATAAATAAATACAAACTCACACATTTCAACCAACAGAACAAAATATTAACAATTTTATAATTCTATATTAAAACTGTACTACTCACATTGATAAATAATATTGCAGTATATAAGATAATATATAAAAAAAAAAAAGTCTGGTGTACAATGCCAATACCACTCAGTTGCATGAAAAAAAAAAAACAGATAATCCGAGAAGTGAAATAGTATACTATGAATGGCTGACTGGACCTTGGTGGCAAAAGCCATAAAGGAAGACAGAATCACAATGTTTGTTAATGACTATTTACCTTTACTTATTATGTTAATTACATTATAAAATTAGTAATTATTGGCCCTCATTTTCATTGGGTAATTTCAGGGTTTATAACAGTATTCTGATAATAGCTTTAAATTAAAAAATGGACTTTTGCAACTCAGCTGATTAACAAAAAAATAAAGAAAAAAAATTGAAAAACATTTTTAAGAGCACATTTTGATGAGTAAAATTAGTGATAGCAAAAGTGATTCTTAGAGTGTTCTTGTAGTTACAATGTAATCAGAGAACATATAAAAGGTAAGCATTAGTTGATTATCTCTGACAGTCTCTGACTAGATTACTTTTGCACCATCATGAGACACAAAGGAGATTAAATCCATTATGGCACTTTGTGGTGCATTTGATTAAAAAAACATGAACAGTATTGACGCTCAACACAAACTGCTACAAGTCAGGTAAACTTGTATTTGTCAAGCAATAATACTGATCCTTTGTCTGAACATTAATTTATTGGCCATGAATATCCAGCCACCTAGTCATAAGACCAAAATTTGTCAAGCAATCATACTGATCCTTTGAACATTGATTTATTGGCCATGAATATCCAGCCACCTAGTAATAAGACCAAAATTAATATCAAGTCAAGACACCCTACAAACAAGGTAAACATGTGACCATCACCCACAGATTGCTAAGTTAAAGCTGATTCCACCTAAAAGCAAAATAAATGTGGGGAAAAGTTTTGTGTTTTTAATTGAATAATTTTAAACATCTGAACATTTATTTAAGAAATGTTATTGTTGATATAGTAATGAATTGAGAGTTTATTGATTCTAGTTTTTCTTAGTAATAATTGTCATGACATGACTTACTGTAAAGTGGCATGCTTTTTTAACTAAATACTTACTATCTTTTTATTATTTTCAAACAAGTAAACTACTTGATAATGCTTTAGAAAACTGTACTCTAACAGGCCAACTACCTCAACCAAGATCCCATATCACAAATGTTCATTTTGAACTAGCTACAAATGTGAACAATGTTCTACTCTCTCCTCTTTTGATTGAAACACTTGAAAAGTTCGGGCGTTACCTTTGAAACAACTTTTAGTTTAGGCACTAAATTTACTATTTAATTTAGGTACTAAATTTACTATTGAACCTTTTTTTTAACAGCTTCTAGATTTACAAAAAAAAGCAACTGAATAATTAAAACAGGAGAAGGGCATGAAAAACAATCCAATGAAAAGGGAAGTTATCTAAACAAAACTATGCTTTTCTATGTTATCAGAGAAAATGTTTTGAAGAGAACACAAGCTGAGTTTCTAGAACATCTCTGAATGATTTGCTCTAACACCAGCATGAGACACAAGGGATAAGAATCCTTTATGGCACTTTGTGGTGCACTAATAATGACACATACAAGTTTCTGTTCAGATTTAGTGTCTATGAATATTTACAGAAATTCCTCCAATGTTTTCTGCACTGACCTGAATGTTTACATCCACCTGTTCTGTTTCCAGGATGTGCTGTATTACATCAGTATAACCAGCTTTGGCAGCATAGTGAAGACTTGTCATGCCATCTTCACCCTGTATGTGTAGGAAAATTTCAATCAGGCAATAGTCAGGAGACAAAGAAAAAAATATGTGCAAATCTTTTTGCTGAAAACACTAACTGGGTGAAGACAGGATAAAATACATTCAAATATACCATTGGAAACTATAAGTGAACTAAACGAAATGATATCTACCATGTGTTTCACTTTTTACCACTGGAAACTATAAGTGAACTAAACAAAATGATATCTACCCTGTGTTTCACTTTACAGAACTGGAAACTATAAGTGAACTAAACAAAATGATATCTACCCTGTGTTTCACTTTATACCATTGGAAACTATAAGTGAACTAAACAAAATGATATCTATCCTGTGTTTCACTTTATACCACTGGAAACTATAAGTGAACTAAACGAAATGATATCTACCCTGTGTTTCACTTTATACCATTGGAAACTATAAGTGAACTAAACGAAATGATATCTACCCTGTGTTTCACTTTATACCATTGGAAACTATAAGTGAACTAAACAAAATGATATCTACCCTGTGTTTCACTTTATACCATTGGAAACTATACGTGAACTAAACGAAATGATATCTACCCTGTGTTTCACTTTATACCACTGGAAACTATACGTGAACTAAACAAAATGATATCTACCCTGTGTTTCACTTTATACCACTGGAAACTATACGTGAACTAAACAAAATGATATCTACCCTGTGTTTCACTTTATACCATTGGAAACTATAAGTGAACTAAACGAAATGATATCTACCCTGTGTTTCACTTTATACCATTGGAAACTATAAGTGAACTAAACAAAATGATATCTACCCTGTGTTTCACTTTATACCATTGGAAACTATAAGTGAACTAAACGAAATGATATCTACCCTGTGTTTCACTTTATACCACTGGAAACTATAAGTGAATTAAATGAAATGATATCTACCCTGTGTTTCACTTTATACCACTGGAAACTATAAGTGAACTAAATGAAATGATATCTACCCTGTGTTTCACTTTATACCACTGGAAACTATAAGTGAACTAAATGAAATTATATCTACCCTGTGTTTCACTTTATACCATTGGAAACTATAAGTGAACTAAACGAAATGATATCTACCCTGTGTTTCACTTTGTACTACTTAAAACACGAAGTGAACAAATGTGACCTACCCTGTCTTCTACTTTAGCTCCAGACTTGATTAGAAACTGTACAACACTGACATGGCCATTTTCTGCAGCACACATCATGGGAGTTCTTAGAGTTCTATCTTGGGCATGGATCTCTGAACCAAACTGAAGAAGATAATACAAGACTGTTCCCTGAAGCTCTTGTCAAACAAAGCACTGAACACAAAACCACTTTACACATATGCAATTGTATTTTATTTTATTCAATCAAAGAAATATTGGTTTTAAAAATTTTCCTATCTTAATGATTTACTTAAAAGAATTAGAGGATTGTGCAAAAAAAAAAAATAAATAAATGATGTACAACAAAGATGATCTGTACAACAATCTCTATTTTAAAAAAAGATTATTTATTTATTTTATTGTTTTAAAAAAACATTTTAATAGAACTATGTGCAAACAGTATAATTGCCTCACACAGTTTTAATTATCTACAGCAGCGGTTCTCAACCTTTAATGCTCGGCGACCCCTTTTACAATCCCCCACTCTACCGCGACCCCCCCACCCCCCGGCGATAGAAGCATAGGCAATAACAATCCATATTTTTATGGTATAAGCCGTTCCCTGGCAAATAGTCATTCGACCCTCAAGGGGGTCACGACCCACAGGTTGAGAACCCCGGATCTACAGGATGGTAAGAAATATGTCCGATTAAAAATACCATGATGTTAACCCCACTACATAACTGTCACTATTGTATATCTGCAGGATGGTAAGGGATATGAGGGAGTTTAAATATATCTAGATAACAGCATAAATATTTTTTTTTTATTTGTGTAATATGACCAAATTGTTCACAAAGTAACGTAACTCGACAACTTGAAACAATAAGGGGATATCACTCTTACACTTAATGTGTCCATTTAAAACTTGATGCATTATCTTGACTTTCAGAACAATCTTAACTATTTATTTTAAAAAAAATAACTTTATAAATAGAATTAAGAACCATGAATTTAATATTGTTTTAAAATGTCACTGTTTCTTACTACAGTACTTATGTGTCATTTAGTAATAACACTTTCTATATCTGACATGTTCATGATAATTTTGAATTTCAAGCAAGTATTTCACTACTACTACTACAAACTGAAACTCTAGTCTTGTATTGCTAGAACCAAGTTTTGACTGTACCTGCTCTAAAATAAAGACTATGCCGAGGCTGCCAATTGTAGCCGCAGCATGCAAGGCTGTTTGATCATCATGCTCCTCGTATCTTTTATTTGGGTCAAGGCCATCCACTTTAAAAAAATATATCAAATGTTCATGTTTCAAATAGTGTTGTTCACACAAAAATTTGCAATACATTGAAAAAAAAAAACAGCCTTAAATTAATACTTACTCAATAAATAGAACACTTTTTCCATATCTCCTTCCAATGCTGGTGTGTAAAGATCTTTTGGAATGCTCCTGTATTTTTTAGGTCTAAAAAATGAAATACAAAATAAATTTCAAAAATTAATTTAATATAGAATTTAATAAGGAAACACCATCTCTTTAAAATAAAGGTTATAGACAATTTTAATCACCTGTCTTCAGTAGAACATCGACAGAGTTTAGTCAGAAGTTGATGATCAGGTCCTAAAGGCAATGCTCCTAAAATAAACAAAATACTGAATTGCATTATTTATGAAGACTTAGAACAATAAAATACTAGCTTTTGACAACTATATAAAGGTGATTAATACTCTGAATATTTATTATTCTTCATGACTTTCTCACAAAGTAGTACATATGAAGATAAAATTAATGTTATATTCAAAGTATTTATAACTTTCTTGTTACGAATTCTACCAGTAGACAATGAATGAAAGAAATTTCACTTACCTATATTAATAATCCTACTATTTTTGAGAGCTATAGATTTTTCTGTGGGCTGGTCATTGGTTGACTTACTTTTGATGAATCCAATACGTGCGGTTCTTCTCCTGAAGGTGACAACATACCCGTTAACACATGGAGTTTTCAGGAACATTTCTCACTATACAATATGATTAACTATTTCTCATCAATATATTCACAATAAAAATTACATTTCTCTTAACACCATGTTATACAAATAGCCACATGTTAGGTCTCTTTATAGATCAAGATTACTTCACAATGGTAATTTTTTGTTATCAAAAATATTTAGACCCCAAAAAATTTTTTTATAAAAAAAAAGAAAAATAAAGATGAATCAGCAGAAATGGTCATAGACATTTAAAATCAGGTCGGCTGTGCAAAAAATTATTTTTAAAGACTCACTCTGCCTCCTTCTTGGTCGCTCCTAATAATGACATGGTCGCTCCATCTGATGATTTGTTATCATTGAGTTTGAGTTCCACCTCACGCCGACATGTTTCTTCTCCACAGTGTGGACAGTAATACTTCCCTCCCCTGTAGAACATACACTGCTTGTGGAAATTATGAACCGAAGACTTGCCTTCCTTGCGACACTGTTGAAATTTTCCCTAAAGGAAAGAATGAACATCACTGATTAGCTTTCAAGTTTATTTCATTGACAATTCTTATTAACACTTGTAAGATTTCTGGAATTAAATAATTTGGAGCTTCAACCAGCATCTTAACCCTTTCACCATTAAGCAGTTGTCAGAAAACATCAACACCATCCCAAAGAGAAGGGGTATAACTCTGTATCAATCATTATAAAATAAATTCACAGGAAAAAAAAAACTAATAAAAATCTTAAAATTATCTTTTTTAAGTAGAAAATAACTAGTCCTTTGGGATTAATATCAAGTTTCAAGCGATGAATAGGTCTACAAAGTTCAATAACATTTAAATATCATATCCGATTTAGTTGCATTCTACTCTGACCAGCACATAATTTTTCTCTATACAGAAAGGGCAAAGAAGTATACAGAAGATGAGATTCAGAGCCAGTACCAGTAAGACACAATGAGGAATATCTCATCAGAATACTGGACCCTTTGTTTAAGCTAGCAATTTGTTGTAAGACTCAAGACAAAACTCTATGCCGAACTGCATTTTCTCCACCAACCATTGACCAAAGTTAACCTTAGATACAATGTGACATTTGACCATCTGATATTACTAATAGTAGTAGTAACAAAGTAATAGTGTCAAAAGGTAAAACTTAAGATGTGCATGGTCAAATGAATACAATCTAAACTCATTGAACTCAGGACATTGTGGCTATTGATATTTAAACACTGAAATAAAAAATGGTATTCAAAGTTGGATTCAATGCAGCTATAACAAATCTCATTCAGAAATCATATCTAAATGGAAAGGCTGATGTAATAAATGCACTAAAGAATGGATGATATGAGACTGGGGAAACATCTACTAGGTATAAATACTGATGAAATCTCTATTAGGTATAAAAACTGATGAAATCTCTATTAGATATAAAAACTAATGAAATCTCTATTAGGTATAAAAACTGATGAAATCTCTATTAGGTATAAAAACTGATAAAATCTGTATAAAAACTGATGAAATCTCTATTAAGTATAAAAACTGATGAAATCTCTATTAGGTATAAAAACTAATGAAATCTCTATTAGGTATAAAAACTGATGAAATCTCTATTAGGTATAAAAACTGATGAAATCTCTATTAGGTATAAAAACTGATGAAATCTCTATTAGGTATAAAAACTAATGAAATCTCTATTAGGTATAAAACCTAATGAAATCTCTATTAGGTATAAAAACTAATGAAATCTCTATTAGGTATAAAAACTCATGAAATCTCTATTAGGTATAAAAACTGATGAAATCTCTATTAGGTATAAAAACTGATGAAATCTCTATTAGGTATAAAAACTGATGAAATCTATATTAGGTATAAAAACTGATAAAATCTCTATTAGGTATAAAAACTGTTGAAATCTCTATTAAGTATAAAAACTGATGAAATCTCTATTAGGTATAAAAAACTGATGAAATCTCTATTAGGTATAAAAACTGATGAAATCTATATTAGGTATAAAAACTGATAAAATCTCTATTAGGTATAAAAACTGTTGAAATCTCTATTAAGTATAAAAACTGATGAAATCTCTATTAGGTATAAAAAACTGATGAAATCTCTATTAGGTATAAAAACTGATGAAATCTCTATTAGGTATAAAAACTGATGAAATCTCTATTAGGTATAAAAACTGATGAAATCTCTATTAGGTATAAAAACTAATGAAATCTCTATTAGGTATAAAAACTAATGAAATCTCTATTAGGTATAAAAACTGATGAAATCTCTATTAAGTATAAAACTGATGAAATCTCTATTAGGTATAAAAAAACTGATGAAATCTCTATTAGGTATAATCTCTATAAAGTTACAAAAACTAAGATAAAAAAAAAGTGTCTGTTAGTACGTACAGAACAATGATCAACAAGTTGTTAGGTAAAAAAAAAAAAGAAAAAGAAATGAACATAAAAGCATTAAGTTAGACTTTCTTCACATTTATGTTGAGCTCATTGCATGCAAATAATGCTCTATAAAAACAGTATCAACAGTATACAATTTTTTTAATGGTAATATATTTTGCTTGACTTTACAAGCCTTAATTTTTAACCAAAGCACAAGCCCAGCTAAAGCTTGTTCTTGTAAAAACCTAACTTCAACTTACTTGTGAACAAAAATGTCCGCAACCAGGACAACACTGGTGCAACTTCAGACGTTTCCTATGTACTTCACACACTGCCATAAATGGAATTTTGACTCCAGGACGCACAAGCTGCGAGTTGGTTACCTTATTACAGCAACCTAATACCTGGTATAGATAGACATTTACAAAACAAACAATGAGTTTTTCTTTTTCAATTCAAATATATTGGAGATTTTCATACATGGTGGAATAAGTATAAATAGCAAGCCTTCTGGTGTATCCAGGAAGTGTTAATGAGCTGGGGTTTTTTTTTACGACATATATATTTTTGTGCAATTTTTAAACACGGCAGAAACAAATATTCTGAACTCTGCGTTTGGAATACAAGGTACTTTCTATATTGGTTTAGACTTTCTCCCTGAATTAAAAGATATATACACAAATGGTCAACTAACAAGTGGTAATAAATTAGCTTTGATACGAAGATCAACTGCCAAGCATTTACACATTAATCAGTTCCATTTTATTTAATTGACAAAAGGAATTTTGATGTGGCTTTAACATTCTTTAGTTTGTTGTGAAAGTCTCCAATAGCACAATATGTCTAAGTAAAAATATTGTAAGAATTTGTAAATGATCAGTCCAATAAGATTTGACAACCAAAGTAGATTACTGAGTTTGGTGCTCACTGAGTTGCCTAATGAATTATAACACTGATTAAAAATTAAAAGAATATGGCAACATTCAAGTTGAATTATGTGAATTTGATTTTTTATTACATTAAAAAAAAAAGAGTTTACCTTGTTATCTACAGTGTCTAATGCCTGACAATAGGTCACACCAGAAAATAGTTTACTGAATGAAGCACCATTGATTTTACAACAACAAAGAGGGATAACTTCACTATCCTCAACTTGTCCTGACACTGGCTATTGGAGTACAAATCAGATGTAAAATATTCATGTTGAAAAGAAAATCAAAAGACAATGACAACACAAAACTAGAAATCAAGAACAAGTTGTTTAACAAATTTACATATGCTTAGTCAGTCTCTCTGAACTTTAGAAATACATTTGAGCTATTATAGATTTACTTGTGTGATTCATTTGGAATCCTCCAGGACAGGAGCCATGTAAGAAACAAACATGGCAGCCTAGTCTATATTATATATAAAAAACAAAGCAATCTTAAAGACCAAGATCCATCATGCCTAGCATTAATTTAAAATTAGACTTGGGTCTAGAGTAGTCTCCCTTTTATAAGTATACATATAAATATATTGAGACACTCCTTCCTATAATCAAAAGAAATATAACACTGAAATCTAAGACAGAATGCCAGACAGAATTATGTTGAGTTTTGTAAAGTATATAATAATATGTCTGTATGGAGTTGATTTATTGGGAGGGAGAATCTGTTCGAAAAGAAAATATAGAAGGGGTGGGGCGCGCACAAACTAGTTGTCTAGATGAAAGTAATAGTTGTTTTAAAAAAATGTCAATAGCTTTTTACCCGACTTAAAGTAGCAGCTACTGCTACCTCTGATGAACCATCAGATTCTGGAGTTTTAGGGGGAGTTAAGCAGGATACACCGTTGAGTGCATTGGCTGGATGTGACTTGATGATGGAGAAATTAGACTTTGGCACCACGGCTGGTTTGAGCATCTTAGGAGCTGAAGAGGAGGGTATAATGGCCATAGGCTGGGCAGCGACGGGAACAAAGTTCGTTCCTGAGGGTGTGGTGACCATCTGAAACAACACTGGTGCAGCAGGAAGCTGTGGAGAGTTGGATGGAGGGCCCTTAGGAAATGTGTACGGCTGCCCGACAAGCAGAGCTCTTAGCGAGTCTGAATTGTGTCGAGAGAAGTCTTTTTTTTTAGACTTGGAAGTGGAAGATGAAGGTAACACTAAGTTTGACGGAGATGAGTTTTTCAAACTTTTACTAGATGATGAAAAAGGCGATTTCTGCTGAGCAACTACCAGATTAGCGCCTGCAAAGGTCACTGGAATAGGCGTGAGACCTGAGCCAACACTGGCCACTGGTGCAAAAAATGTCATTGTTGGCTGTGGGCCCTGAGGTGTTTTTGGCAAAGCAGTGGCCTTAGGCATCAAAGTGGACATGCTGATAGCCTTTGCCCCAATAGGCAGGGTGGAGATGTGAGGGAGCGTGCTGCCTGTAGAAGCTGTTCCGGCTGTGACAAATGATTGCCGAGGGAGAAGAGAGCGAAGCCCTGGAGAGACTGAGTGCTGGGTTACTACTACCACTACTGGAGAATGAGCAGAACTGGGACTTGTCTTGGTCTGGAGGGGTGATGCTGGGTGCACACTGTTTACCTCAGAGGAGATTTTTCTTTTCTTGCCTGGAAAAAACAAAATAAATTAAAATTTATAAGTGATGTTTTTCATTTCCAAGAAGACTTATACTATACTTTAAGAGTCAGTATTATTTCATTGATTTCTATAAGTAAAATATCTTGATTGTGTTAATCAATGTAAAAAAAATAACAATAATTCTTATAATGATGCGACTGTTAACTAACAAAGCTATATAAACAAAAACAGCAACTTGAAAGCAAAACTTTCAAAGGAAAGACAACAAAAATAATTGAGCAGAGCAAGCTAAGACAAGGAGTTAAAAAAAATAATGTAAAAACAATAACTTATTTTTAATGTGGAGCTTGTTTGACTTATTTTGTCTGTTTATATTACAGAATTTAATGCTACTAAAATCAATTCCTGGTTACAATTTAAGCCAGTGATAAATGCTAAAAAAACTCAAAACATCAAAAATACAAAGTCTTTTTATCTAAAATAATTATAATTAAAAGTACTACTGTTTGCTTTAGTCTAGTAATAGTCTAAGTGCATTCCTTAAATTTAGAATTTTGATGCCTTCATTTTGTCCATTTTTTTCAGTCTTAAGTTATTCAAGCTATAATTGATTTATTTGAATGTTAAATATATAAGTAAACATTTTAAAATATAAAACTGTACTGGCAGTTCATAGTGTTTGTATACTATACTAATTAATATCTATTTCATTAAGTTCATGAATAATCCTATATGACTCTAAATTATACAGTATTGAACCATGCTAAGTGAACAATGCTGCAGTAAAGATACTACGGAAATTTTCGGTAAGTTTAAGTTATCAGAAAATGTTTTATAAATTGATTAAACATAAAAAACAATTAGAAATCAAAAAAAAAAAAAAAAAGGTTAAATAACTAGTTAAAGAGATCTGTTTAGCTGGGAGGAGTTTAAAATTACAATAGAGATTTAAATTTCAATAACTTTAGTAAAATTTGCTAAAACTGCTCCATATCCCACAATTCCTTTGACATCTCTCAACAATGAAGTACATGAAATATACAGCAAGGAAATGTGATTTAAAAAACAAGTTCAAATTCTTTTACAAATACAAAGGATCTGGGGCAGGGGTCAACAAACTAACTGCCTAGGCTACACAGATATTTTTTTAACTTGGGCAGCACGAAGATACAAAATTTGCTTAGACTCATTGGTGATCCTCAAATGAAATTATACTTTCACAAGTTCTATAAAGTAAGTATTGGCACATTTTTTAAATTCATTCTAACTTCTCATTAGTGATTATTATAACACTTAGCAACATTACAAGTTGGTTATTCCTTTTAGAATTTTTTTTAAAAAGTAGTATGAATTATCTGTTTTTAGCCAACTTGACAGATCACATGATGCAGACCCCCTTGAGTCAGGCATTGTGAAGAATGTATATTGTAGATGTTGACTTAGTTATGTGCATTACAGATTTTTACAAAAATTATAGCACAAGTAAAAATATTTACATCAGTAAAAAATTTTAAATTATTCTTTTAGTTGCTTTCTTTTGTTGATACTTTATTTCCTTTCCGATGGATACCAATAGAAAATCCCAGTGTTCAGAAGACTTCCAGAAAACGCTGACAAAGGTAAACATCTTATCTTCAATAAATCAAACTTTTGAATTGTTTGTAGTCTAGTTATATAGGTAAGTGAATGCATTCTGGCAAGGTGAAGGTTGACCAGTATGTTTTATGTAACAACTTTTTACTGATATTTTGGTGAGGAAAAGGCAATGTTAGTTCAAGAGGTAACCTACTCTAAAAAAGGATTTTGGTAAGAAAAAAAGAAACATGCAAGCTTTATTTGAATTAATCGCCACTGTCTTTTAAGAACTACAAACACTTCCTGTATCTTAAGCTTATCAAAGATGTAATTACCAAATGTTTAGAAACGCAGAAAAAGCAAATTTTAAATTATCATTATATTAGATTGATGCATATCAGATACTTTATAGATATCAGTATAATTGGTAGTAATGGAAAAAATTAAATTACATGTACAACAAAGCATTAGAAAATTGTGTTTTTTTTTAATCTAAACTATAAATTTTAGATATATGTTCAATAAATCAAAAGCTATAAGTAAAGCAGAGCTAGATATAAATAGAGCAAGATGCTAACTAGTATTAAAAAGGTGTATTTGAATTGATTTGTCTACTTTTTCGTTGTTACCTTCGACAGTAAATACCAACTCGGAGATGTCTTCAGTTTCTGACAAACATATTACATCCTCTATGATAAACAAGAACACAGGGTCTAGTTATGACAACAAGAAAAGAACTCAAGATATCTACATAATCTAACAATGAGACTACATTAAATACAAACAAATTGACAAATTCAACAAAACCGACACCATTGAAAAAATTAATTAAGCAAGCTACCTTTCCGTTTCCTTGGTGTGCCTTTTCTTTTAACGCCTGGTAAAAGAAAGGGAAAATGTTTTAAAATGGGTTTGTAATTTATAGAATAATCACACAAAACTTATTTTATTTTTTTACATTACCTAATGATGTCACAGTGGATGTCAAGGTTGTTAAAAATAATGTGAACAATAATAATATTTATATAATGCAGGTAATTAACAGAATTTAGGTTTAAGATACTTTCAAACCATAACAGAAAGCAGTTTTAAAAAAATGAACAAGTAGGTCTTAAATTATCTTCTTGAACATGGGAGCATGTTCCAAACTCTCAGTCTATGTACTGAAAACGATGAGTAGAGTTAAAATAGAAAATAAACTCTTAGTGTGCTTAGTCATAGAAGACAAAAGAAATATCTTATCTTTATATACATATATACATAGAAAGAGCGAGAGTTGAAATGAACAATGTCAACTACACCTCACCACTTAATAACAAAAGCCATAATTCATAATAAGCTCATATTTCACACAAATTTACAAGATGACATTTTTATTTTTAAAATTTTAATTTTGTATTTATCTTTTCGCCTAATTATTATAAACGCCTTCAGTTAACCGAAGATTTTTTTTATAATAGTCCAAGAGCACTATTTAAATAGTAACTCACCTTCTACACTGGGTTTATTGGATGGTGATGATACCTGTAAGACAAAGAGAGATGTGGATCAGCAGTTAATCTATATGCATCAAAAAATGAATTAAGTAAACTTATATAATAATAGTAGAAAAAAATATATAAATAGAAAAATACTCTGATGTATCATACAAAATCAAAAGGGTTTAATTCTTTTTTTTCTAATTAATGATACATATCAATGAAAGAACAGAAGCAAGGAAAAAGAACAGCCAGGTTAGACTTTCTCTTTGTTAGACGAATGAATGATGTTCCAACAATGGCAGAGGATCCTAAAAATGCTTTTTTAACACCTATCTATAGTGCCTAGAAGAGTCTTGCTGACTTATCATGATTTGTTATGAAAAATAAACAACAAAAACTGAGGAAATAAACAATAGAAAAGACAAAACATACAGTTTTTAAAAACCCACAATAAACTGAATCTAATAGTAGATACTTACTATATTTGTAGTAGTGGTAGTATTTGTAGTAGGAGTAGAAGTGAAACTACTCGCTGGGGAGGTCTTGGAGTCATCAGACTCTGCTTTTTGTCTGCTTCTCTCATGCAGCATTTCCAGTACAGATTTCATCTTGCCACTTTTACCTGTCAAAGTCCTGGGAGTAGACAAATGGGAGGAAGGTTTGGGCTTCTTCACAAAACCCAAAGCAGCATTTTTTGTTAATATATCTAGAGCAGATTCTGTTTTTTCTGGTTTGACTGTGACGTCTTTTTCCAGAGCAGTTTCGGCTGGAATGGTCTCCTTAGACTTGGCCTCCTGAAAATCACTGTCAGACAAGGAAACACTATCTGCTGAGGACCCAACACTTTCGTCAGATTTGAATTTCTTTGACTTTTTCTTACAGCCTGGAAAGTCATAAGTATTTTTTCTTCTTTTCTTTTTTTGACCAGCTAAAGTTCTTAAGGCACCATTTCCATCTGTGACATAAGTTTCAGACTTTATCATGTCAGAATTCTTCACCAGTCTCAAGCTATCCACTTCTCGTGACGGAACATCTAAGGCTTTTTCTACTTCAGTTAATGTCATTGTAATGTTTTTAATGGGGTGTAGATTAATTTTCAATGGCAGAGACTCTGGTTTACCAGATTTCCTGGCAGTGACTTTGGGCTTTTTGGCCGGGCCCAGTCCATTGACATTTTTTGGGTCAGATTGTGTTACGGTGTTTATATTTTCACTGTTTGTGTTTGAACTGTCTTGTATCAGAGTGCTGGCAGTTGTTTTGGTACACGTATAATTGGTTTCATTATTTGTCCTATTAGAGTGTTTGCTAGAGATTTCAGTCTTAGAAGTGCTACTTAAATTGCTCTTGGACAAATCAGCATGGTCTATGAGGTCATCGAGTTCCAGCTCAATGTTTTCAAAAGCCTCCTCACCAGACTCTTCATCTTCAGTGATGTCTTCAAATATCTGAGCAGGAACCACATCCTTTCCCTTTTCAACACACTCAGGTTTAGCGAGTGTTGTGTTGGCACTGGTTTCATGTTCTGAGTCTAGTTTCTTGAGGAATGTTGTTTGTATAGCTGGACTGTTGTCCAACAGAGATGCAGACTGAGCAGAATTTAAAGCTTTAGACTTTTCCATATCATTTTCTTCAAGCTTTGGTACATCTTGGGACAGAGTCTCAATGGGAACAGCATCTGTTGATGACTTACTTTTATGACTGTCATTAAGTTCAATATCTTTTGAAGCATCTTCATTTACAGGAAATATTTTTTCACTTGTTTTTTCTAAATTAATTTCACTAATTGCATCCGATTTCACTTCACTTCTGGTAGCAGATAAAGAGTCTATTTGTGATGTATCTACATTTTCCGTATTCATTTTAACCTCTGAAACCGCTGCTGATTCTTTGTCATTCTTTTTCACCTTCTCTGTTCCGCTGTCAGCCAAATCAACAGTATCTTCACTAGAAGCAGAAGAAATAGGACTGAGGTGAGGGGGTGAATTTTCTTTTGCTAGCACACTAGCTAAGTCTGTTGAAGGATGTGATTCAGGAACATCTTTGATATTAGTTTTCCCATTAAGAAGAGTCTTGTTGCCAGGCTCAACAATGTCCCCTCCTGCCTCACTGACTTGAGCTATCTCCTTCATCACCAAACCATCAGGCTGGGATGAATCCATTTCTGAAAAAGAAATACAAATAAAAGATTAGAGATGTAAAAAAATGCAATGTATTGTATCTAATTTGATTTAATGAAGAGATTCTTGGAGACTTAAATCCACTAAGAGTAAGCTGCAGAAAGAAGCCCTTACTTAAGGATCAACTTAAATCTGTTTCTGTACAAATCAGAAACTTTTCAATTTAAAAAGATATGGAAAGAAGAATTTTTAAAAGTCAGAATTCCAAAATGACAAGTTTCATTACTCAACTCCAGTATTAAAAAACATTATTTTCAAATTTGTATAATTTATATGATATATAGAGCTATATAATATATGATTATAACAAGTTTGTAAAGTGAAGTTTCCCCCTGAGGCCTAAAAGTATATTAAGAAATAGAGTTCATCTATATTTGGTTGTCTTAAAAGACTTGGGTATCATCAACAATCTCTGTCTTCACGTTCCTCGATAGATGGAAGGCTCATAGAAGATCTATTAAATGTCAGAGCTAATGGCTTTGAGACACCTTAACAGTTAGGGTTACCAGAGGTCAGCCAAAAGGAGGACATGCCCTACTTTAGCAGGTTGTGCTCTTTATCTGGCAGGCATTAATCAAAAAGTGAAACTGTCCAGCTTTTGCTCTTTTTATTTACTGCACTGACATATTATCTAACAATGAATTTGTATCTTCTGAATGAAACACAGTAGCTCACTTAAACAGTATGTCTTGTCAGACATGCTGTACCTAAAGGAATAAAATATTGATGTAAATGATGTTCAGTTATTAAAACAGTACTGTATCTTGAGATCATTTGTAGAACAGTAAGATGACGCTTTTTATGTGAAACATGTTACCCAGGGCTGCTCTTTTTTCTTATCTTATCATATAAAATACAGACGTTACTTCAAAAAGAGATGATGATTATGCCCTACATGTCATGCATGTTAACCAATGACTTAAATTCTGTCAATTTATTGGTTTTCCTGGCTGGCCCAGGCAATCCATTCCATGCTCTAATAGCATTTTAAGGAAGAGAGAGCTTTTGTACAAATGCTCCGAAACAGTGGACAAAAGAGAAAAATAGACATTTTGGTCACAAAAAAAGTCTGAGAAATAAAATAATACTTAATATGTGTAAGTTTTACAACCTATGATTTACTAATATTTTTTAACAATAAAATAGAATTTTAAGCATTTTTTAGTGACCCACGAAAGGGGAAAACACGCTATCAGTTTTGTGTGAAATGTCTGTCCATCTGTCCTTCCCGTTTAGACCTCGTAAACTTGAAAAGATAGTCAAAATCTTACATCATATATTTTAGTCCATTCAAAGTTCTGATGCAACTGCTACTTTTTTCTTTTCTAAAAGCGAAAAATCTAATTTTTTAAATCACTTATGCAACAGTTTTTTCATACAAATACATCACTTTTACAACTATTCACTAAAACCATTTGCATAAATATGTTTAAAATATGGTAAATAGTCATCTCCCCTACTAAAGATCCTTGTGTATTTGGTACTATTAATAGTGAATAGTTGTAAAAGTGATTTTAAAATGTACTTTATAATTATATCTAGACTAGATTACTAGATCTAGATTGTAACTAGATCTAAATCTATTCTAATCTAGATTATATCTAGGATCTAGAACTATACAATTCATGCTTAACTTTGATAATAAATAATAGTTAAAGAGTCTAGTACAATAAAAGTTTTAAAGAAAACTCTTTTAGACTTTAAAAGTATTGCAAATGAATGAAGTCATGACAGTTTTTATATATTTAAATATCTAAATCTAGTCTAATCTAGAATATAGAACTATACAATTCATACTTAACTTTGATAATAGTCTAGTAATCTAGTCTAGATATAATTATAAAGTACATTCTAAAATAGATAGATTAGAAAAATGATTTGTTAGAAGTTAGATCTAATAAATACTACTCTAACTCTATACTAGTGATCTAGTAATAGATAATGATATTGAGTAGTTAATGCTATTCGGACACATATAGGCCAAAATTTCAAAGTTTGACAGCACATTATTTGATAACGGTTTGACATAGAAAAGAAAATGAAGTATCAAAATCTTCTTTAGTTTAAGGAGAATAAGGGTGACTACTTATATTTATACCCCGAACCTATATTTGTTATTATATTTACTGTCAAAGAGGCCAAGTGTTTTCATTTAATTCAGACAAATATGACACACTATTTGATTCGGGACACTATAATTTATTTCAACAGTCTCTATATTTTGGCATTAACAAACTCAAATTTTAATTAGATATTAATATTAACTAAATTTTAAGATCCCCAGGCATAGTTCCTCACATGAAATCATTAAGATGTTTTCAAATAGTGCATAAATACGAACACAAAAATTAAAAATATGAACACACTTATTCTACCAAAATTAGGTCACTGGGATAGTGACTTCTACAATGACTTTTAGACTTATTTTATGTTTGCATGATTAGATATGTTTTGAATGTTTGTGTTTTTTGTTTATTCATTTAACAAATTTCTAATACAGAGATGATCTTTTGTAGTATAGTATGATACAGGCTAGGATGGCCATTCTTGCCTAAATAGCTGAATCCTCTATATTCTCTCTATATATAAATCTAGATCTATCTAGAAGGTCTAGATCTAGGCATTTAACATCATTCAATGTATCAAGCTCACTCCAAACATTTGCCCATGTATTCTCTATAAAAAAAAAAAAAAAAAAAAAAATATAATATAATATCATTAACAGTGATGTTCAAAACTGGCTGTTTGAAATAAATTTTGGTAAGAAAATCGTACTTTAATACAAACACCCTATTTATTTATTTTTTTTTTATGGAATCAAACAACTTGTCTTATGAATCAAATAAATCAGCTCCAAAAACAGAATAAATATTGCCAGGCTCATTAGTATAGACTTAGCCAACCAAAAAATATAGTCTTAAGTCATCCTGGTAACATAGGAAAAAAAAACAACCTGACTTAGACATTTGAATTCTTTTTTCTTACATAAAAAGACAACTTAGTCTAAATGATAGTAAATGGATTGAAATTGGGTCAGAATCATTGGAAAATGGACAAGCACATTATACAGCACGCTAGTTTCATATTAAATTACATATGAAAATAAAGATTTAATGTACACAAAAACAGTGAGTGTTCGAATTCATGTAATGTTCAGATTAAATAAACTACTAACTCTAGATCTAGATTATTTTTTTTATTTTACTTTAGACTTTAGTCTTGATTCTAGAAATAGATTTGAAAGTTATTAGAAAGTTAATAATGGAAATTTTAACATAACTTAGACTTAAACTTAGATCTATAACTAGAGGTCTATACCTAGATCTAGAATAGAATATTATATAAAGTCTAGTCTGACTGAGTCTCAAGTGAAGTGAGTGACACTGAGCCCAACTGAGTCTGAATAGATTAAAATTAAAAGATAAAAAATAACTTCATTTCATTATGATTATAATTATAATGATGATATATTATTTATATTCCCAGATCTCAACATCTGGTCTAAATTTGGGCGTCTACTTCTACTACTAGATCTACTAATCTAAATCTCGATCTCTTAGATTTGAGAAGAGAGTCAGATGTCTAGACTAGATCTATGAGATAGATTTGCATTTTTTCCCCCTAAATTTAGAAATAATATTTGGCAGCTTTTTAATTTTTGACGTCCGTGTTGCTTTCTTCAGCGATGAAAACAAATACCTCATTTCCAAAAAATACAATTCCCTAAATCTAGCCCTTGTAAAATACTAGATGGAAGAGAATTATATTTTTCAGAACTTACCAAAATTTCACCATCAATCACATGAAAAGTCCAAATTTAGTCTAGACAAACACGCTTCAGAGACTCAAAGACCATGGACGCCGCCATCAGAGGGGCCAAAAAGATGCGCATGCGCAGATATACCTTTGTCGGTTGTTCTATCCAGTTCCTCTTTGCAGTTTCTTAAAGACAGAAACACGCCTTAAGTTTCACGTAGATCTAGTAGACTATTAACTAGACGTCTAGATCTAGAAACTAGGTCTATGATCTTGAACACATGAGAATATTATTTTACCTATCATCCTTTTTCTCTTATATGAGCATAAAATTCACCTAGAAATAAAAAAAAAAAGTATTTTGTATCATCACTTGTCAATCATGCCTGTCACCTAGGTCTAGATCTACATTCGTTCGTTGTTGCTTTATGGACTCTTAGATTAGACGCTAGTAGAGCATTGAAAATTAAGTATCTCTAACTATCTGTGTAATTTATAGATTCCAGATCTGAATGTTTCTCTTCTTGCCTAAGTCATCAAAAATGTCTAGGAAATCCTTAACATATTTTGAGAGCATGCGTGCCATTATTCGGAATGGCTAGAATCCGCAACGCCCCGTCGATTTAAAGGTCAAGTTTTCAAGGTCACTGAGTTTCAGATAATCGCCACAATTTTTCTGTTGTGCATTCAACTCTAATTAAAACTATTTAATTTTCTTAAAACAAAAATACAAATAAAAATTAAAGTGTAAAAATAACACAGTGACTTTTGGGGCTATTTACTATAAGCATTAGCCCTGAGATAAATATAAGCAGCTTTGACAGCGTTTCTCAAAATGTTATCTCCCCATGCCCATTATTATTTGAGTAAATACGCCATTACCAAAGTTTCAGATATTAAATTAAGCTACGCCATTTTATCTTCCCGGTGAAGACTGAGATTTTTAATTTCCGGATCTTTGGGCGCTTCTGAGTCCACCCAGTTCTCATGGGTACCTGACATATGTCAAATTTCTTCCAAGTGGCGTACTACTGACTCCATTGACTTGTTTTGCTCGCCACATAATGCTGAAAACTATCATCTTCTCTTTATTTGACCTGCGCTCTTCTTAATGGGAGTGCGCTGTTGGGTTAAAGGAATGAAAACGCCTTGATGGCGGTAGGGCGGAGAGGGTTAATGTTGGGGGTCATTGGAGGAAGGGTGTCAGATTTATAATTTGAATAACACACAGCTCTGAAATAAAAACAAGACCTAATATCAGTGATTTATCTCGTCAGAGCGTACATAAAGCTGAGAGAGGCACTTTATCGATCGACATGTTTGTTTGTTTTGTTTGTTTTACATGTTTCGGATGTTCCTTCAGAGTTGAAGATAGTTTACTTCCTAGCATGGGCGTAGCCAGGATTTTTTTTCGGGGGGGGGGGGATTTTTTCTCCCCCCCCCCCCCGCCCTCCCCCTCGCGAAAAAAAAATATTTATGTGTGTGTATGTGTACATAATCTTTATTACATTCTGACCCTTGATTCTTTCGGAAGACGTTTATTGTGCCCTAGAATAGGTTCTTCCTGGAGTTAGTAGGAAAAAGATTCTCCGCCATTACCAGTAAGGCGGTCCGGGGGAGCTTTAGGAGCTCCTCCAGCGCGGGGCACTATTTCTGGTATTGAAAGCCAACAAAATGCATATTCTGAGGTATCTACAGTGCATTTTCCTGCTATTAAAAAGTTTTATTTCAAAAACCTAATGTGATATTCTTACTGACTTAGACCCTCCCGCGAAGTTCGGCGCATTTGCCGTCTAGCTGCTTCCACAAAAATCTGTCACTTGTAATGTCTGAAGCCTCTTCCCACCTGCTCTGAGGACCTCCATGATTATATGGCGCCAAGTTGTAGTAGGTTTTCATCGTAACTCTTCTTATGCGTAATTCATCTTGTCGGAGAACATGTCCCGCAAACCTCATGCGAAGCTCTGTCACAATCTTACTAAGGTGTCCACTCCCAATTCGGCATAGGATTTCCTTGATTTAGACCCGATCTCAATAACTGACTCCTAAAATCTGTCTTAGCCATCTTTGTTGAGCCACATTTAGTGTTTTTCAATTTCGGCAGATGACCATTCACTGCACTTTATTAATGGAGCCCCGCCACTGGTAGAAATATGTAACTTCTCTTGAATACGCTCTTGGAATTAAGTGACTGTAGTTTGCTTTAGATTTTATATCGAAAAGCGAAGTTTTATCGTCAAAATCATCTGTTAGGGGTTTTAAACTAAAAAAAATCTTTGAAGTGGTTTTTTGTTGTTTTTTTTTAATTCAAAACCCCATTTAGCTGCGGTAATAGAATTTAGTAACTGTAGTTTGCTTTAGAATAATATTGAAGATAGAGGTTTTCCACCTCAAAAAGCTCTGTAGGGGGATTTTAAACTCAAAACCATCTGGAGGGGTTTTAAACTTTTTAAAAAAGCCATCTATAGACGAGGGGTTTAAACTCAATACCCCCAATCGGATTGGCTACGCTCAAATAATTTTAGTGTGTAATTTGCTTTTTTTATATTGAAGAGGTAATTTTTCCACCTCAAAAAGCTCTGTAGGGGGATTTTAAACTCAAAACCATCTGGAGGGGTTTTAAACTTTTAAAAAAAGCCATCTATAGACGAGGGGTTTAAACTCAATACCCCCAATCGGATTGGCTACGCTCAAATAATTTTAGTGTGTAATTTGCTTTTTTTATATTGAAGAGGTAATTTTTAGCATCAAACCCCTCTTGGCAACGCTCATAGCAATTTGATTGCAGTGAAGATTATTTTTAAGCTTCAAACCCCGCTTTAGGGAGGTTTAAACTTAAAAACCTTTTGGCTACGCTCATAGATTTTAGAGTGAGTAATTTGCTTTTTTTTATATTGAAGAGGTTATTTTTTAGCTTCAAACTCCACTGGAGGGGAGTTTAAACTCAAACCCCCTATGACTACACTCATAACATTTAGAGTGTATTATTTGCTTTGTTTTTATTATCCGGGGTTTTAAACTCGAACCCCCCTGGTAGGGGGTTTTAAACTCGAACCCCCCTGGTAGGGGGTTTTAAACTCGAACCCCCCTGGTAGGGGTTTTTTAACTCAAAAACCCCTGGTAGGGGGTTTTAAACTCAAAACCCCCTTCGTTGTGCTGGGGCAAGTGATGGTTTAGTATTAAAATCTCACCTAAAATAAACAAAATAAAAGCAAAAAATCAGTCACTAAATTCCGATCCCCCCCCCCAACCCCTGCGAAGGGGAGATTTCATTTCGGGGGGGGGGTGAACCCCCAACCCCCCCCCTGGCTACGCCCATGCTTCCTAGTCCAAACCTCCCGCAGGACGACGGCGGATGGGAGCGGGCAGGGTTTGAATCAATGACCATCGATAAATCCAAACGACAGTCCAGCGCGCAAACTGCACGACCAGGTCAGCCTCTCTTTGAACAAGCCTTGCTTGTTGAACTTGACCAAACGACTTAAAGTCATCTTTTTCATCTCCACGTTTCTTCCTCTAAAGCTACGGTCTGCGGGCTGTTTCAGTACACGGACCAAAGGTTTGGAACTCACTCCCCGTTGATCTCAGACAGACAACATGCTACACTACATTCAAGAGCATTAAGACCTATCTGTTTGAAACTTTTTTAGATTGGTTTGTCATTTTAGCTGTCATGTTTACGTTTGTTATGTTATAACAGCGCCTTGAGCCTACACTTTGTTAACAGCGCCCTATAAATAAAATTATTATTACTACATCCAATGTTCTATCAACTCTTTCCACGAGGGCACCCAGGCAGAATATCAGATTTTGTTTAGTATGGCTATCGAAATGGTTGGGCTAGTATATCAACAATATAAAGAGGTCATACATGCAAGCGAAAAGTAATACAAGGCAATACGATATAATGATGACAAGCATATCAATGAAACGGTTATTACCTAGCATCCAATCCAAAGAATGTGTATTTATAAATAAGTACCCCTTTGCGATCTATTGGGCAGATGATGTAGGCCTAAAGCTTGTTTCTATGACGGGGTACGTGTCATGTTCCTACCACAACGACCAACCGCCTTTACTTTCCCCAGCTGAAATCAGATACCCATTAGAGTTGGGTGGACTCAGGAGCGTCCTAAAAATCCAGGAATTATAACTTCTCATATAGGAAGCCAAACGCTTTACCACCACGCCCCACGCCTTTGCTTATTGACCAATTCGTTCTTAGCAAGCCTGTGCCAGATAGGCTTACAGCATTTTTTTTTCACTTCATCGAGAAATGCTGCTTGACCCGAGCGTTTGATGACAACTAAGATATTTGCTGAGTGTAGAGCGATGCAAGTAGCTGAGCTTACCAGTTACTTCTATTGCACTACACGCGCGCGACTCGCGCTCGGTGACACGTCTGCGACACACAACAAAGTCGGAACTCGGGGAGGTGTAGGCCAGAGTTGGCTTAAATAGCTTTGGCTTAACTCCACAATCTAAGCAAGGCTTGTTCAAAAAGAGGCTGACCTACATTATAGTTTCCTGCACTAGAGAAGAAAACAGCACAGGGGCAAAGGTCAGCTATGAGTCTTCGGTAAGAGTCTT
This sequence comes from Biomphalaria sudanica, assembly GCA_036873155.1. NCBI lineage: Eukaryota > Metazoa > Mollusca > Gastropoda > Planorbidae > Biomphalaria > Biomphalaria sudanica. The sequence continues at coordinate 904,551 of JAZGLO010000050.1, read as the reverse complement.
TGAGGCGAGGCTTAAAAAAAAAAAAAGAATAAAACAACGCCAAAGAAATCAAGATCAAATAGACTAAAATATAATTTCTTTATGCATTTGAGTAAGACATTAATGAAGCAGGATTGTACGCGGAACGAGCCTAGTCTATATCACAATATAGAATATATTTACCTTGCATTAGGCCTAATGTTTACTGATTTCCGGATTCTTCATTGCATGCGCCACTACACTGGCTATTAGAGAGAAATGTTTGTGGTACCTTACAAGGCGGCGTAACCACATGCGGACTGGGCCATATGAAGCACAAATATCAGACGCTATGAACTAAATGCTACCAAATAACCGCAATAACCCGTAGACGGCGGAGACTTTGGTGAGAGACTATTTTAAAAAAAAAACGGTATATAAATGTAACATACAGTAACTAGGCCAAACTGTGATGAAGAATATCCTTAAAAAAAGAAAAAAAAAGATGATGATTATAGGTCAGAAAACTGTATGATGGTGAAAATTAATGTCTTTGGTTTATTGACATTTTGGAAAAAAATTCTCTGTTTTCCACGCAGACTACTTGGCAATTTACAAACTCAGATAGTACATGGAGGGTGCAGTGGCGTAGCAAGGTACCCGTGGGCCCGGGTTCAGGAATGCGAAGTTGGGCCCCCTCCTATACGTTGAGTGTGACTGAACCCAAACTAGGCTCTACTGTATCGAATGAGAGAGTACATGTCAATGAAGACAAACTTCTACGCCAGACAGTAAACACGGTGCACCTGTACCTCAGGGGTAAAGGAGAACAATTTCCTCAAGCTTTGGATGTGTCCTGTCTTGTCCTGGATTATGTGTGTTGTCTTACACTACTTCACTTATACTAATGCGAGTCCGAACACATCCAAGGGACATAACAAATATCTATAACATGCTTAATAAAACTTGTGAAGACTTTAATTGATGTTTATTTACAGATGGGGATGATCCGTCGTTTTAATTGGTGGTCTATTCACTATACATCTTTCTACAAGCCCTGGTCATAGTCTTCTCCTATCATGTACCCGTATTCTGCAACGTCATTCGTCTGTCTGACTGCGGCACTACTTTTACCGTCGCTAAATAGTAAAGACAATACACAATATATTTGTTTACAAAACTAGCATAATCTCTAAACTAAGCTAGGTCACTACAGATCATTGGAAGGGTTAATGTCATTGGTCATCCGTCTAGCATTTCAAGACTCCGAGTCACATACTGAATCTTCATATATTCTGAATCTGTATTCGTCGTCACAGGTATGGGGACCTGAAGATCTCAGCTAGTGCGATTGTACTGTTTTACATATCAGCTCCTTCTAGTTAGGAGACGATGGTTTTTTAAAGCACCTCTTAAAAGAAATTAATGTTCAACCGAGTGTGTAGAAAGTCCATTGTGGTTTCAAGCTCGCTTTCCATGCACAAATGTTTGTTACTTCAAAGAATCGCAAGAAATTGTGTTTTAATAAAAACAAAATTTTGTGAAGGCATAGTTTTAAAAGCATAATTCATGATTTTCATCATGGACATCGAGTAGACTTTTTAAAGAAAACACATAACATATTAATTTATATTAGTAATTATACAAGGAATATTTCATAACAACAACATTTTTATGAGGGAAATAGTTTCAAAAACACATTCCAGGATTTCCAGCATGATCATGGAGTATGCTGCAGCAAAGGTCCATAAAATGATGACGTCAGTGGTCCATAAAATGATGACGTCAGTGGTCCATAAAATGATGACGTCAGCGGTCCATAAAATGATGACAGCAGAGGTCCATAAAATGATGACAGCAAAGGTCCATAAAATGATGACAGCAAAGGTCAACAAAATGATGACAGCAAAGGTCCAGAAAATGATGACATCAGCGGTCCATAAAATGATGACAGCAAAGGTCCATAAAATGATGACATCAGCGGTCCATAAAATGATGACAGCAGAGGTCCATAAAATGATGACATCAGCGGTCCATAAAATGATGACAGCAGACGTCCATAAAATGATGACAGCAAAGGTCCATAAAATGAAGACATCAGCGGTCCATAAAATGATGACAGCAGACGTCCATAAAATGATGACAGCAAAGGTCCATAAAATGATGACAGCAAAGGTCCATAAAATGATGACATCAGCGGTCCATAAAATGATGACAGCAAAGGTCCATAAAATGATGACAGCAAAGGTCCATAAAATGATGACAGCATCCTATATCATTAGGAATTCTCTGGGGTCTGCTAGAGTTACAAAAATGTACCAAGTAAGTATGTGCATGAAGAGCTTACAAATTATTACAATTTTGAATATAACTCATTTTCAGAATAAATTTATTAGTTACAAAATACATCCTAAATCAATCTTGTCCATATTGAGATAGTTTTTTTTTTTCTTGAAAAGATGTTCAGATGTGCGCTTAGACAGTCTTGCATCGGTTAATCCAATTCTATAAACTGCTTACTTATACAATTAATGCAAGTATTTCAATTAGTCAATAGGTATTGTAATATCAAAGAAATAAATAACACATGAACCAAAACAAAAGCAAATATAATTTCTCATATAGAACACTTTCACAATGAGTAGGCTTACACGTAGTTATTATTATTGTTATTAAATAAAAAATCTAACACGTTAGATTTAAATGAAACGCTGTACTGACAATTTAAGAGTTACCTTCCTTTAATAGATTACATTGTTATTTTGCTCGGACACCAGAAATAAAATTTAAGAAAAATAAACATGATTTAATTAAAATAATGTAATAATGTGATGCATTTAAACCTTATAGTCAACATATTTCCTTACATAGACCGTTTGGGCCCCTAGTGGTCGTGGACCCGGGCGCAATGAACCCTTTCGCGCCATAGTTGCTACCCCACTGGGAGGGTGCTGTGACTTCTTTTTTGAAGTAATGTCTGTATTTTAGAACCTAAGAAAAGAAAGTGGAAACAATAGACTTAGGATGCCAATATCTTCAACTTTAATAAAGTAAGTAAAGTAAGTTTCCCTTTCGGACCTTGTGGTCAATTGGGCAGATGATGTTAATGTCATCTTTTCTATGACCAACGGTTAACAAGCAGAGTGTGTCATGTGGCTAGCACAACGACCAATCGTCTATACTTACCCCAACCTGAGTCAGATACCCATTAGAGTTGGGTGGACTCAGGTTGCCCTAAAAATCCCGAAATTTAAAATCCCAGTCTTCACTGAGATTCGAACCCATGACCCCTGGTTCGGAAGCCAAGCGGTTAACCATTCATCCACCGCGCCCCCATTCAACTCTAAAGGCACATCTAAAACATGCTTTAAAAAAAACAACAACAAATCTTGAATTATTAAAGAATTAAAAACGCGGGAGATGAATAAATGACAAACGAATGAAAAGTCACATCCGAGGTTATTGGACGTGAAATTCTTTCTCCATCCATCCCAGTGGCGCTACAGCCCATGGAGGTCTCCGACCTGCTACAGCACATCCTTCCTTTCAGATCTCTCCTGAGCCTTACGTCTCCACGCCTGAACTCTGGGGGCGGACTGGGTGTCAAAATATTCCCTGGTATTACCATACCATCCGGCCCACTAATGGGTTGTCATATGACGTACATCTAATGTTACCTGCTCTCATACTCTTTGCCTCTGTTGTGGTTGTGCTGATGGCGGATCTTTTGTTGAAGTTTTCTTTGGTGTTTTCTTTCCCCAGTATTGGGTAATTTAGTTTATTTTACTTTATTCTTCATGGTGTAGCTCCAAATTCGTTGGTCCTATGATCCTATGAAAGGCTTGGATATGGCAAAATATGTAGGTCACTCTGGGGCTGCGCAGTCACGGGAAATACTGCACTCCTCACTAATCTTCGGACTCGAAGACAAGCCTTATTATTATTAATGTTACCTGCTCTCAAATTATTTCAAGTTTTGATCGAAAATTGGGAAAAGTAGCACTGGATAGATCCACATGGAGAGAGGGCATAAAGAATGGGTCTCGGATTGCAGATGCCATACACAACAGTAGCAGAAAGAAGGGTGAAATTGCAACGGCGCCTGGTGATTATATATGCCCAACCTGCAACCGCAGCTGTGTATCAAGGATTGGCCTCTTTAGTCACACAAGAAGTTGCAAAGGGAAACAATTGTCTCTCATTACATAAAATGCCACAGAATGCACACATTGTAAGACAAATTTCCTTACGGAGAATAAAAATTATTATTATTATTACTATAATTAATACATTTAAATAGAATAGTTTGAATAGAATACTTTATTCAGTAGCGGCCTAAGAGGGTGGCAAGTGGGTCAACCCCCATGACCTCGCCTGAGGGGGGACGGACCCGAGATTCCCTTTTCACCTTCGAGTTCTCATAAACTAGGACTTGTTGCTCAAGATTTCCTGGCAGCTATTTCATACAAATTGCCATGTAAGCTTTTAACACGACATTTTTTTGTATCCAACTCTCTTATGACCTGTACATTCTAAGCGGCTATCACTGTTTAACAGTTCACCTTGGCATAAAAAAACAACAACAACACATACTATGAAGAATCCTTTATTTCGTAACTAAAGAGTCATCCAGTAGGCCTACTGTTATGTCGCATTACATAACAAAAAGAATTGGTACGTAAACAGTAAACTGTTACTTAGGCCGCAATAGAAAAAACAAAACAAACCGAAGGTGTGTTAGAAGGATTCTTTGTATGGTACTGTGACCTAGCTTGTATCTTACCAGTGGAATATACAGCTTTTTTTTTCAGCCAATCGGCATCCAGAAAGTTTGACGATGACGTATTCATTTTTTCCCCAATAGGCTACTGTACATAAACATCGGGTGGCCGTGTGAAAACCCGTGCTTCAGTTTACAACGCGGATGTGTTTTGTTTTTCATTATAAAGTCGGATCTGCGAAAGTCGATGTATCGCTATAGCTCCTATCATACACTTTGTTCTTATACCAAAGACTAAAAACAGTTGTTTGACACTATAGATCTAGTTACTGAAGGACAATTAGCAAACGAAAGCTGATGCGACTGGAAACATCTTGGTTAAAATTCAGGAGCTTGAGGTTTCTGTCAATCACATTAAAATGTTCGTTTGTAAAAATAGTTTTACATGTTTCGGATGTTCCTTCAGAGTTGAAAATAATCTACTTCCTAGTCCAAATCTCCTGCAGACGACGGGGGATAGCAGCGGGCTGAACCATTGAGACAACCGAACGCACGGCCAGGCAGCCATGCATACTTATAATTATGTGTCAGCGTGATTGGATTAAACTCGAGTTACGTCCAATGGTAAAGATCCTTGCGATCTATAGGGGCGATGATGTTAAGTTTATCAGTTTCTTTGGCCAACGGTTAAGTAGTCAGGTATCAATTAGAAATGGCTGGACTCAGAGGCGCCATGAAAATCTCGAAATTCAAAATTCCAGTCTTCACCGAGATTCAAACCCACTGTGACGAACCGTTTTAGCTCACTCAAGGTATCACTCAGGTCTAAGCATTTAATTCATTTATGCACACGCTATTAATCATCAATTTAGTAATTTAGCCAATCAAGCGCTAAAATCACAGCCACCACCCCTCCAATCCAACCCCACCCCTTTTATCAGCGATGTCACATTTTACTATCCCCACCTTGACACGCGCCACACTAGACTAGACATCTATCTCGGCAAACATCCGGTGACCCCCCCCCTTTCCGGGAGCGGCTGGTCACTTCAAAGAGCCCATTCAACTCGACCCCTCGGGCGGCGATCTCCCCGGTCGTCTAGCGCAAAGCCAGTATCAAGGTGTAATCTACTTTGCCCTGGGCACCTTCGATCATTCCCCCCCCCTTTAGTCTCTGACCACCTGGGCGAATTTCCTGGACTTTCAACTCGCGCCTTCGCGCAATGTCTATCTCCCGGAAATTCTCGTCACGGTCAAGCGGGGATCCCTTTGTCAAAAGACGCCAGATAGTCTAGACCACCTTTGCACTTATCTCCCGCCACTCACCCCCCCCCCTTCTCTCCACGTGTATATGGACTAAACTTCATCGTCAGATCTCATTCACGCTGGAGAGCTGACAGGGAGCACATCTATCTCTTGCTTGAGCTCCAGACTGTTTTCATTCCCTTATATCACTTTGGATTGGTGGTATGTAACTTAGTAAAGTGCTTGAGAACCATTTTACTTTGTAATGTGCTTATAATTATTGACTATATTATTTGTGTACATATGCATGTGTGTATTTCTTATCATGGATAATGTAAGTAGATTACTGTATACGTATATTTTATATCAAGACTTTCGTGGCTAAATGTTCAAGCCATCTGGACCAGAATTTATTAACAATTCTTACCAGATGTATTTAGCTCTTTAACTATTATTAATGTAACTCTGATATATTAGCGCTCAGCACGAGCCTTCAATATATTATCATTGATTAATTCCTTGGCAGGGAATTATCAAAACATTTCTGTAAACATGTCTTATTACTGAGTATGTATTTACTTATGCTCTATGTTTACTTATGTGAGAGCATGGGCGAGTATCAGACGTTGATCTCCCCTTCCCCTTTTATCTCATTTATCTAAGCGATGTATGTACTTGCTATTTCACCGTGACTGGTGAACATCACTTGTATTACTTATCATATATCACTTATTACTGTTTGCTATTTCCCTTTATGGGGATCGCCATTATTATTGTTTTCTCCCTTGATGGGACACTATATTCATTTGTTAGTTCCCTTTGATATTTATGAAACTAGCTTATAGTTTCACTACCTCAGTCTGAAGATGTCCTTCACGGAAAGGCATCTAACTCCCAGAAGTATCATTATGGCTAAACCGACGTATACATCATATCGTTGCAGCTTTTATCTACAGGTTACATCCGACTGAAATCTTAGCAACTTAAAGCTGATAACAGATTTGCTGGCACCAGATCTGTAGACATCAGTCCTACTCATCCGTCCAGAGTCCAAGTAACAACGCTAGCCACAGACTCGTCACTGGCTTAACTGATTGGTAGACGCCCACCAGCAGACAGCATCAGTACCAGCCACACCCGTCTCATCAGTGCAGCACCGGAACAAAAGCTAAGCAACCAGCCTAATGACACTCAGACCACTTGGTTCTCAAATCTAATGATGATAGTCTTATATATGTGAATAAGTTAGTACTAGCAACTGTACAGCATTTCACCCTTCATTAACTTATTTTGTATAATAAACTGTACATATTTTACGTCTAAATATAGTATTGGTTGCCTGCATTATAACGCTGTGCTCGTAGTTTATATGTGCAAAGTGAGGATTCTCAAACTATAAAATCCCCTAGACACCCAAAACGGCTAAATCTTAATCCGACTTGTCACACCCACGACCCCAGGTTTGGAAGCCAAGCGCTTTACCACTGCACCCAATGGTAGCGCAATGAATATTTTGATGCTAGAACAAATTAGAAAAGAAAAACTTAATTCGCGCGCAGAATTCTAGCGATTGTTCAGTATCTTGCCAAAAAAACGCAACGAACAACGGTCAGTTTTTATACTTGGTTAAGATGCTTGACGAATTCGACCCAACCTTGCAAGGACATCTTGGAAGAATTAAGAACGACGAAGTTCACGACCAGTACCAGGGCTGGTCCTAGCAATTGCGGGGCCCTATGCGAAACGAATTGCGCGGGGCCTAGTCTGGGTAGGGATAAGCATAATGTCAAAATTACGATTATTTTAGTTAGAAAATACTTTCGTCTTTGCAATAAATTTTTAATAAATGAAAGCCGGCAATGCTGTTTTTATTTATTGGCACCCCAAAAAATGACAATATCGTCCATTTTCAGGAGATTTTAATAATTTCAGATTTCAAGGAGTTTTTCGTATATTTTGCCTTTTCAGGACATTTCCTAAAAAATCAGGAAAACGTGGAAACCCTGTAATTATATAAATGTTATAATGATTTAATTTTAATAATTTACACTTACAATTAGCGCGGGGCCTATGAAAGAGCGGGGCCCACTGCGACCGCATAGGTTGCTTTGGGCTAAGACCGGCCCTGACCAGTACCTCGGAAATGGGATTCAAAACGAGATTATGGACTTAATGGCATAAATTTACCGTCAATTTTGTCTGCACGCTTGATGTTTACCACAAGGAGCAGATAGCTTTTACATAGGGTTTTGTGGACGTGTCATATCCAGAAGTTAAAAGGTTAGTACTTACGTACGGTAGTTTGTTTGGTCACTAAAATAAGAACTTCGCGTAAGAGGCGTACGAAATATATAGGCTTATTGTCTACCCTAACGGTTCAGGGCTTCGCATTATCGCATATAACATTCGCCCAGGGCACCGCGCACTGCTAAGGCCGTCTCTAACTTTATTACATGATTTTGAAACTTTTTGATATAATTAAAAGAGTGAAGCATAAACAGAAAGCTCTTGCAATACATTAATTTATCTTATCTTATATAATACAGACGTTACTTTAAAAAAGAAGATGATTACGTCCTACGCGTCATGCATTTAGTCATGCATATTAACCAATGACCTAAACTCCGCCAAGTCACTGGTTTTCCTGGCTAGCTCAGGCAACCCATTCCATGCTCTAATAGCACTAGGGAAGAAGGAGTATTTGTAAAAAATTTGTCCTAGCATATGGGACGAGGAATGTGCCTTTATTTTTGTGTCTTTCAGAGTATTTTATTAAATTTTGTTTTTGTATTTGAAGATTATGGTTCAGTGTTTCAGGCATAATTGCTACTTTACTTTTAAGTCTTCTGTCCTGAAGGCTTTCTAAATTTAATTATTAATTTATTCAGGATAAAAAGGTCCCTCATCAAGAAACGTTTTCAACAGCCCCCAAACATGAAACCTGTTTTTGTGTCAAGATGCTTTTCAGCTTATTCTTTAAACACATCAACGTGCAGAGGCTTCTTGCACAAGCTACTTGCGTTGGCGCTAACTCAGAAGCCAATCTGATGATAACAAAACACGCCCCTGTCAATAAAGTGTACTTCTTTAAAATTCAGTAACAACCATTTGAACAGTTCTTACGAGGCAACTCTCTTTTCTCTCCCCTGCATCGCTCACAAGAGTTATCTTCCTGTTCATCGTCCTCTCCTCTACACCTTTCTCTATCCCTAACGGCGTAAAATTCGTAGCGGGGAAATCCTGGGATCTCAGAAAGACACAAAGATAAAGGCACATTCCTTTTTTCAATATGCTAGGACAAATCCTTACAAATGCTCCTTCTTCCCTAGTGCTATTAGGGCATGGAATGGGTTGCCTGAGTCAGTCAGGAAAACCAATGACTAGGCAGAATTGAAGTCATTGGTTAGCATGCATGATTAGAATGACGTAGGAATTTGCGTAGGACGTAATCATCATCTTTTTTTTTTTTTTTGAAGTTACGACTGTGTTTTATTAGATAAGATGAGAGGATAATGCACATTTGACTGGACAACCTATATTTCAGTTGGGTTTTTTAAATAGTGGATTTATACTTATAGATTACTATATACAATAATCCCCATTATAACCGGAAATTCTTTACTAATTTATAACCTCATCTTCTTGTTATAGATTCACCCGAATATGTTCATACTTACGCAAATTCTGCGGGACTATACGAAATATAAATATTTTGTTTTTTGTTTAAATCGCTTAGTGTATATAGAGATTAGCAAATTACCAACTGCATGGTATATGTTGATATTTCTAAGTGATTGAATTTTTACGAGATTATGTGTTTAGTATTGCACAGTAAAGTCTGTATACGTTCTTTATTCAACGTAAAACAATGCCAATCACATTTACGATACTATTGTCATTTAAAAGGTGCCCATTCGGCGACTCCCCCGGCCATGTTGGGTATTGGGCCACCGGGCATTTGCCCTGTTACCAATATAGCCAGTCCGCCCCAGCAAAACCCCATGCTGTTGTAGATCTGTCTGCACATCATCAATCTATCGTCCTGCTGCTTGAGATGCTTCTTTCAGATAAGATACGATACGATACGATGGTGTTCCAAATCCGAGCAGTTTGTTGGTTTCATTGTTTATGTTTGTCATGGAAGAAAATATCTTGTGGCATGGATACGTCTTTGGGAGAAACTATAAATCGGACTGAAGAAAAGACTGCCAAGAAGCCACCTGAGATACCGTGACATGCCCAACTCGCAAGCGACTGGCAGTGCATCATTTCTTGATTTTTCTGTCACTAAACCAGAGCGATAATCAAATAAAAAAAAACCCACCTTTACTAGATCTAGATTGTTCCCATATCTTCCAGAGATAAACTTCAGATTGAAAATGTTAAGCTAGAAACGCTACACTTAATAACTATAAACAACGCCAACACTATCTTATCTTATCTTGTATAATACAGACGTTACTTCAAAAAAGAAGATGATTACGTCCTACGCGTCATGCATTCAGTCATGCATATTAACCGATGACTTAAATTCTACCAAGTCACTGGTTTTCCTTGCTAGCTCAGGCAACCCATTCCATGCTCTAATAGCACTAGGGAAGAAGGAGTATTTGTACACATTTGTCCTAGCATATGGGACGAGGAATGTGCCTATATAACGCCAGATTCATCAGTCTATTTATTTACACACTCTCACAGTACGAGGTTACAGACAACACTATGATATGAACTTTCTTACCAAGTGGAATAACTCTACATACTAATAACAAACACATACACATAAACACAATGTCAACAGAAAAGTGTATAAAAAAAAAGTAAAAGCGGACATTGAGGTTATCATTTTGCAATGGCTTGAAGTACTTCAGGAGATGAACCCCGATTGGGTCCAGAGCAGGAAGGACTACTTCTTCCGAAGTGCTCTAGTTAGAAACTGAGCCGTCCGGCGTAGTGCCTCCAAGCCCCCATACAGATCGAGTGATCGACAAGACACGTCGTCCCCCCTTCCCTTCATAGTTCGGACTATGTCCTTATAGTGTATCGTCCTACACTGAGCATGAGTGCGCAATGATTGACTGTTCTGATTTTCCTAGCTGCCACCATGGATCGTCGCGACCTATATGCTACCAGACACAACGGGCCTTATCGGATTCCTCTCAGGATTTTAATTATTTCTCATTAATATGTGCTCGGGTTTTCCCCGTAACTTGTATAAAGAAACATGCTTTGGTTCTTCGAGATTCGTTGCTGCCAACGCGCCCTCTCTCACGCATACGTCCGCCGCCCCATTTCCACTTACGCCGCAATGCGAAGGGGCCCATTGCATCACAGCCACGGCGGGTGTTATTTGCGGCGTCGAGTGCCTCTTCTATCGCGGGTGAGGCGGGTGATCCTCCTCCCTGCGCCACCCAGGGCTTGAAGACTGGAGCGAGATGTTACCAGTGGTATGCATACCACGGTTTGCAAAACACTGATCTAGTTGACAGGGCCCTAAAGACAGGTTATAAATCAATTATTGCTGGAATCCTGTGTAAAAATGTAAGAATGTAGAAAAGAATTGTATTTTCTCGCAATCATTGGAGATTCACCAAATTTATGAAGACAGTAATAATAAGGCGTGTCGTCGAGTCGGAAGATTAGTGAGGAATGCAGTATTTCCCGTGGATACGCAGACCCAGCATATTTTGATACACACAGGGCAAGATATAACCATTGTCCGCCGGTGATCAATTAAGATTTACTTTTCGCCATAAGCGTCTGTTCTCGGCAGCGGATTTTCTTTTGGTCTCAAATGTGTATCCCGCGGCCTTTGCAAGTGACTTTCAGCTATCTCGGTCTGAAGCCGCATGCCGCCAGGTGCTCTCTTCTATATCACCTAAGGCAAGTTATCGCCTAAGCTGGTTTTTAAAGCATTTCCTTGAGACACCTCTGTTACGCCGAACACCTTTTATCTCACAAAAAAAAAAAGACTGCTTTTGGCATACGTTTGTCACACATACGGGATACGTGCCCTGCCCAGCGTAACTGTCGGAGCGTAGTTATGCACGAACAGGCTCAACGTGACAAAGTCGACAAAGATGTAAAGAGACTTTGCTAAAATATGAAACAACATTGACAGCGTTTGTTTTACTGAACGTAAGGGTATTAAAAACAAGTGTTCTGTTTGTTTGTTGGCCTCCTTCAGTGGTAGGACAACTCTGGTTCATCTCGCACACTTCCTCATGTGGCTGTGGAGCCCTATTTTGGAGAAACACTCCCGTCCACAAATATCGCAGGTTAAGGTGGCTTTTGTTTCGGCGGTAGAGGAGCTGGCCATTTTTCGTATTGTACGTTTTTCTTCCTGAGCTGAGACCCATGTACTTTAACGTATGTAGCAACTAGCAAGCTCTACTATGGAGACATTCAAACTAGGTTTGTTTAAGTTTCCCTTTCAGATCTATAGGGCAGATGATGTTGGCCAACGGTTAACGAGTAGGGTGTCATGTGGTCAGCACAACGACCAGCCGCCTTTACTTTCCCCAGCTTAAGTCAGGTAGAGTTGGGTGGACTCAGGAGCGCACTAGAAATCCCAGTCGATGCAGTGATTACCTAGTGTCCTAGATACAAACCCAGGATCCCGGGTTAGGAAGCCAAGCGCTTAACCACTCAGCCACCGCACCTCCATGACCTTTTGAGACGGTCAATTAAGTAATGGATGAAGAGGTGTTTCAGTAAAAGGTGTATTTGTAAATTGAATTCCTTATGCCAGAGAAAATGGCAAGGAGTGAAACTGAATCACAAACAAAATGTTCGTTTATGGAGATTTTCAGATGCCTTGAATGTCAAGTACATGCATATGTTAATATATGTGTTAGCAGAAATTTGTTTACATGAAGAGATTTCCCATTCAAAATGTTATACTTCATTCCTTTAGTAATAGTGAGCATGTTCATTCATAAATACTGACTTCATAATTTCAGTGAATATATAATTGTATTACATTTTTTTCCACAGGATTCCAGCAATAGTTGATTTATATCTTACTCATTTTCTGCTCATTCTTAAACAATTTTAAAAAATCGTAACCAGTTCCATGCTGTAACAGACACAAAATAGAGCAGTGAGATTCATAACAAACAATTATTTAAATTTGACTATAGTAACAGTTTTAGTAAAATCACTTAATTTAGAAAGCCTTCAGGATAGAAGACTTAAAAGTAAAGTAGCAATTATACATAAAACACTGAACCGTAATCTTCAAATACAAAACCTAATAAAATTCTCAAAAAGACACAAAGATAAAGGCACATTCTTTGTCCCATATGCTAGGACAAATTTGTACAAATACTCCTTTTTCTCTAGTGCTATTAGAGCATGGAATGGGTTGCCTGAGCCAGCCAGGAAAACCAATGTCTAAATTAAAGTCATTGGTTTGAATGCATGACTAGATTTACCTAGGAACACGCGTAGGACGTAATCATCTTTTTTGAAGTAACGTCTGTATTTTATAAGATAAAATAGTGCTTTTTAGATAGTTTCACGAGGAGGTACTGCATAGGACTTGCTGTGGAGAAGCTATGTACTGGCAAGAGAGACTTACAAAACTGCTCCCCTTTCACAGATGCTAGCCAGCGGTGGCAACAAGTCAAGCTACCACACTAGACAGATGGAAACTGAGGCTGCGAAGCCTCAGGCTAAACTGCAAGGGTCTCGGAGGAGGTTTGGCCCCAAGATGTGAGGCAGGCATGGCCCGTCGGCGTGCGGACACGCCCTGTAGCCCACAAACCAAACCCCTAGCTATAGGTCAATAGCCGCACTGCCTTGTGTGTGTGTCCCTGTAAGGTCTAAGGCTAAGGGAGTAAACCCTAACAGAAAATCCGGTCCTGGAGCCCCGTAGGCGGGGGGACAGTAGTAAGACTACTGCTCTCTGGCAAACTCCTGCAGCCACCTGTCCCCAAATTGTGATGGCTCGCCATCCCTTTGGACCCGGTCAGTATGGAAGAGAGGCGTGTGCTGACGTGTGGGCAGCCCAGCACTCGCAAATTTACCGCCCAGGCTTTCCCCCAGCAATGAAGAGGTCACTCCATCTCTGACAGTAATGTCTTTGGAAAAACACGGAGAGTGGTAGTTACCGGTGATAAGTTCCTAGCTGATTGGCGTAAGCTGGAACGCCAGGGACCACTCTTGACGGTAGTAGGGGCTTTTTAGCCTCACTGGATAGCTACTGCCTGCCTTAAGCCGAGCAGCCCTCGGACAGTAAAGTGCTATCCCGCCACAGCTTGCCGCACCACTGGGTGCTTGGTGCTAAGACAAAATCAAAAAGCAAGCTGCTCACCTGCACCTGCAAATACAATCAAAAGAAAACCCTCAACATTAATGCGTTTAGCAAGCTGGAACATACGGACAATGTGTCCTGGCTTCAATACTGACCCTGAACTCGTCACCGACATGCGTCAAACAGCTATCATCGACAGAGAACTCAGCAGACTAAACATTGATGTGGCCTGCCTACAAGAAACCAGACTGGCAGACAGCGGATCTCTTACAGAAAGCAACTATACATTCTACTGGCAAGGAAAACCAGAACAAAGCCCTAGAATACATGGCGTCGGCTTCGCAATAAGAAACAGTCTCGTCCCCTGCATCGCGATGTTTCCCATTGGCAATGAAAGAGTAGCACACATGAAATTTGCATCACCGCAAGGCAAAGTTAATATAATCTGTGCTTACTCACCAACCCTTGCTGCACCGGAAGAGGACAAAGACAGATTCTATCAAGCTCTAGAGGACGTAATTAAAAGTATTCCAAAATCCGAGCACCTCTATATAAATGGAGACTTTAATGCCCGTGTTGGTGATGGAAATGATGCATGGCCACAATGCTTGGGACCTCATGGTGTTGGCAAAATCAATGACAATGGCCAAAGGCTACTCGAGTTCTGTAGCTCTCATGAACTGTGTGTAACAAATACATTCTTCTCTGGCAAGGAACGCCATAAAGTCTCTTGGCAGCACCCACGCTCAAAAAGGTGGTACCAGCTTGACCTCTGCATCACCCGAAGGATGGATCTGAAAAGTGTCATCCACACCCGTTCATACCATAGTGCGGACTGCAACTCAGACCATTTACTAGTGCTAAGCAAAATCAAACTACTTCTCAAGAAGGCTTATACTTCCACTCAACCCAGAACTAGGCGAATTAACGTCAACCATGTAGGTGAACCAGAGAAGTGTGCACTCTTTGGCGAGCTATTTAACAGTTCAATCCCCTCGTTAAGTGATGAAGAAGACATCTCTATCAGATGGGAGAAATTAAGAGATGTAATCTACAGTTCGGCAATCACCGCCTTTGGGCCTCAAAAACACAAAAATGTAGACTGGTTTGAGGCGAATCTAGCACAAATGGAACCTTGCATCGAGAAAAAGCGATCTGCACACCTCTCTCTCAAGACAAAGCCAAGTCCAAGATCTTTGGAGGCCTTCAAAAGTGCTAATAAAGAGGCGAAACAAATGGCTAGAAAATGTGCTAACAACTTTTGGAGGGATACCTGCAACATAATCCAAGGCAGTCTCCACTCAGGAAATAGCAAAGCTCTATTTGATGGCATTAAAGCGGCCCTGGGTCCAAAAGTGTCTAAGCCTGCCTCCCTTCTATCCAAATCAGGAGAAAAAATTACAGATCAAACCAAGCAGCTAGAACGTTGGACAGAACACTACCTCGAAGTCTATGCCACACAGAACACAGTAGACGATGTCGCCCTGGCTTCTCTACCAGATCTTCCAGTACTGGAATGCCTAGATGATCTTCCGAGCCTCAGTGACCTTAAAAAAGCAATTAACTGCATAAAAAAATAGAAAATCTCCTGGGAGTGATGGTATCCCAGTGGAAGTAGTGAAAGTCAACGAATCACTCCTGCTCCCTGAACTCTATATTCTCCTCTGCCGCTGTTGGGAAACAGGTCATGTCCCACAGGACATGCGTGACGCAACTATAGTCACAATATACAAGTACAAAGGGGATCGGAGTGACTGCAACAATTACTGGGGTATCTCTCTCCTCAGTATAGTGGGCAAGATCTTTGCTAGAGTGGCACTATCCAGGCTGCAAGTGATAGCTTCTAGAGTCTACCCAGAGTCTCAGTGTGGATTCAGGAGTGGTAGATCCACTGTAGACATGATATCTTCTCTACGACTACTGCAGGAGAAATTCAGAGAGAGAGACAGACCCCTTTACATCATTTTTGTTGATCTGACTAAAGCTTTTGACATGGTCAGCAGAAGTGGCCTTTTCAAACTCCTGGGGAAAATAGGTTGCCCTCCCAAACTACTGCAGTTCATTGAGTGTTTTCACGAGGAAACTAAATGCACTGTCAAATTCAATGGAGCCCAATCAGCACCTTTTGAGGTTTGTAGTGGTGTCAAGCAGGGATGTGTGCTCGCACCTACTCTGTTTGGCATATTCTTCTCCTGTCTACTGCATTATGCGTACAACGACATAAACGAAGGTGTGTTTCTCCATACAAGATCCTCTGGAAAACTATTTAATGTATCAAGGCTGCGGGCAAAAACCAAGGTTAGGAAGCTACTCGTCAGGGAACTCCTGTATGCTGATGATGCAGCTATTGTGGCTGATTCTGATATTCAGCTACAGTGCCTGATTGACAAATTATCTGCTGCTTGCTAGAAGTTCGGCTTAAACATCAGTCAAAGCAAGACTAAGATACTTGTCCAAAACACAAACACTGCACCTTAAGTAAGCATTAATGGCCAACCACTAGAAATTGTTGATCACTTTTGTTACCTTGGCTCCATCACATCCAACAACACTCTACTAGATAAAGACATAAACAACAGGATAGCCAAGGCAATGGCCACCATGTCACGGCTGCAGAAAAGAGTCTGGGACAACATATTGCTGACTAACAGTACTAAAGCCCTAGTCTACCGGACCTATGTGTTGAGTACCTTGCTGTACGGAAGTGAAACATGGTCAACCTACTCATGGCAGGAAAAAAAGCTGAATGTTTTCCACCTCCGATGCCTAAGGCGGATCTTTAAAATAAGGTGGCAAGATAAGATAACCAATGAGGAAGTGCTACAAAGAGCAGGGTGCCAGGACATCCGCTCTGTTATCAGCAGCAGACGCCTTGGCTGGCTTGGCCACGTTCGTAGAATGCCAGAAGGTCGACTTCCACAGGACATCCTGTATGGCGATCTAATAGAAGGCAGGAGAGCCGCTGGTCGCCCACTTTTACGTTATACGGATGTATGCAAACGCGACATGAAGCTCTTCAAAATCGACACTGGCAACTGGGAAGAGGTGGCACTGGACAGATCCTCATGGAGAGAGAGCATAAAGGAAAGGTCAAAGATTGCAGATGCCATACACAACAGAAGCAGAAAGAAGGGTGAAAATGCAACGGCGCCTGGTGATTATATATGCCCAACCTGCGATCGCAGCTGTGTATCAAGGATTGGCCTCTTTAGTCACACAAGAAGTTGCAAAGGGAAAAGATCGTCTCTCGAGACGTAAAATGCCACAGAGATAGTTTCAAAATCATATTAATCATTTAGATAACTGCTTTCGATACATTATTAAATTTTACACAATGCTTTTGAGGACATGAATGATTGTGTCCATCGTATGGCATACAATTTGTGGGCCAGATTGTATAGGAATTTCCGGGTCGATTTTTCACCCTGTCCGCCCCTGGTAATATATAAAATAAGAAGATATTAAAAACATGCAAAATATTATTTAAAAAAACATTTTTTTACAATGCTTATACAAGGGAAAGAACTGCGCATTTAAAAACCACATCTCTTAATGTTGTAACAGTTATTTCCCCTTTTCTATACAAATAATTAATTAACACTAATTATTTGGCTATATATTTTTTTTTCCGCATTTTGTTAGGGATGATAGCGCTAAACAAAAATAATAGGTAAAAAATGTTTTCAGTCGCATATATTTATTATTGTTAGTCTAGATCTATTACGAATTAATTACATAATTGGTTCAAAATAGTTGATACAATTACACTTAATATAAGCTTTTATTTTTAAAAGCAAATATAAGCTTTTTTTTTTTAAGTTTTTTTTTTTTAAATGTATACATATTTGACTTGTTTTGGGCGAGTTGAGTAATAATAGCAATAATAATAATTTTATTTATAAAGTGCTGTTAACAAAAAACATTTTAATTTTAATTAAATTCATAAATAGATTAACACATTGATAAGCATAGGTCGAAATTATCTTCTCTTTTGAAGCATCGTTTGTAAGATTTGATTTACTCACGACAAAATGTTATATTTCTCACCCTCACAATATTAGTCCATGGTCAATAGTACTAGTATAGTTACGGTGAAGCCATGAAATAAAATACTAGCCGCTCCCGTTTGTGTTGGGAAGATTGCTTCCGAGGTCGCGATTCCAAAAACAACTTTTAGAGTAAAATTGCATTACAGGTGTAGAAAAAAAATCTAGTGACTCACTCTTACCTTACATTGAGTCTAGATCTACTCTGATAAACATTGTACACGAAGGTAGCCGACCAGGTATTCTTGCTTTATGTATCGACATAATCTATCTAGGTCTAGAGATCCAGGTCCAGATTATTATAATTTTACTAGACCTAGTTATAATAGATCTACTCTGACTCTACTACTTACTACTAGTAAAGTAGTAGACAAGAGACTAGACAGTCACTAGAGTAGACTAGTTTTATTAGTTACAGTAGTCTCAGTAGAGTGAGTAGACTCAGTAGTAATCACTAATTATCTAGATTTCTATATTACTAATCTAGTTATCTACTTATCTAGAGTAAATCTACTCTAGAATCTAGAGTATCTTTATAATATTTTAGATCTATATACTTATTTTATTAACTAATTTTAACTAACTAGAATCTAGATGTAAATTTTATTTTATAATTTTATAGTATTTATACTAAAACTGAAAACTACATTACTATAATTTAGTAGAATAGAATTAGATCTAGTATTCTAGTATAGTAATCTAGTCCTAGACGACCTAGATCGAGAATCTAGATCTAGATTATTTTATGAATTATGAATGATTCTATAAAATTATTTAAATCTATTGATTCTATTGAACTACTCAGATTTAGTATTAGCATCACTATAATTCTAACTCCAGTCACGACAAGAACAGTCTACCCTAACAGAAGTAACAGTAAACTGAGTAACAATAATAATGACTAATGACAATATCAATATCATGATCAGAGGCTTGGAGTACTCAGTATCTGAATTTGAATAATTAACTAGATCTAGGACTATTGCTTATTGTTTGACATGTTTACATAGATTGACATAGGCTATAGATACTATAGATCTACTAATATAGTATATAATATATATTGTCCTGGGGCTAAATTTCTAGCCTAAGATAGATTTATCATATGACAGTAGTTCAGACTTCAAAAAGTACATCAGTAGACTTATAGATTTATAGATATCATATATAATATATAATGATAAGTCTCACATGATACTTACATCAGTCAACTCATCATGATCATTTACTAGTTTAGTCTAGGCTTAGAGCCTAGATGATCTAGATATAGATCTACATTGACTAGAATCTGCTTTCGAGATTCAGATATCTATCTATATCTATCTACATATATATTCTATATATCGAGTTCTAAAAAGTCGTTCCATGAATTGATTAGTCAGAAGATTAACTTTTCTGTATGAGTATTAGAACCATTCTATTTAGATCTAGATTACCTAATTTTAATTACATCTAGAGTCTATGTATGACTATGGATGAGTTGTTTTGCCTTGATAAATTCGGTAAATGAACAAATATATGTATGCAATAAACGTATTTGATATTCTTTCCCTTGATGCCTTGATTTAAATACTTAAATAAAATTGTCAATCACAACAGTGTAGCATACAACTCTTGAAGTTACAGTAGACCCTAGTTACTTAGTTAAATAATTTCTTCCAAAATTAAAATTTGATGAACAATGTAAAATAGTATGGCATGTAAATAGGTTAAATTTAAATTTACTATTTACTACAATGTATTGTCATAAAGTTTTTGCAAAAAAGCGAATAATTCAATACTAATTTCATATGCTAAAGTTTAAAGATAAATTTTATTTTAAAAATTTATTCATCTCTGATCCGATTTTGACAAAGGATTAACATGTTGCTCTTTTAAAAATAGTTTCAGGCAAGTGTAACAGATATGTCAAACAGCTCAGTGTCTTAGAGTTGAAGACTTGCTAGAATCTACTGCAAAAAAACTGATCACACAAAATGCCATCAGGAAACCTGACTATCAATGAGACTGAAGTGGTCAAGCTAGTAGCCGAGTTTCTTCAGAATAGAACTCTAAACATTTCCATGCTCTCCCTAGAGAGAGAAACTGGAGTCATCAATGGATTATTCTCAGATGATATGTTGTTCTTGAGACAGCTGATATTGGATGGACAGTGGGACGATGTGATTGATTTCATACAGCCACTAATATCAATAGAAGCTTTTGACAGGTGGATGTTTCTTCGAAACTTTCTGTATAAAATGTTTTTATTTTAATATTTTTTAAAAACTAGCCATATGTTACCCACGGCCCGCGGGTCTCAATATGCGTGTCACTGATATAGTACATTGGAATAGTTTGTGGGAAGCGTGGTCAAGAGGCTGAGTATGCTTGAACTTGGCTAGGCTGGGCTACCTATGAAGGGGGCTCGAGGCTCGACACCCAACTCGAGTTGAGCTGTGTTTACTGAGCACCTAAAGGCAGCACAGAAACAAATGTTTATTGTGTAGTATAGCTAACACACATTGTTTTACAGTTTTTATTTTAATTTTTTTTTTTTTTACTATTATTACTTTTGAGTAGTTTTTTATTTCATGCTATATGCTCAGTGGTCCAATCTCTTTTGTGGACCTAGCTGAGAGGGGGGTATATGGGAGAATGTTTCTGTGCTTTTTTAACTTGCTTAGCAAACACGTCTCAGTTTGAGTTGGGATTCAAACTCAAACCCCCTGGCAGGTAGCCACTCTGCCTTGTTTTAAGATATTTTTAGGTTTTGTGACAACAGAAATTGAACATCCATACCCATACACATGTTTGTGTTACCAACCCTACATACTGCAGTGAATTTGTGTCTCTCATTGTCATCTCAGAAGTAGTATTTAAAAATAGAGAAAAATAACTAAATGAGTTATCTTTGTTAATCATTCTTATTGCCACCTTTTCTAACTTTAACAAAGCATTCATTTGATTATTTCTGAATTTTTCTTGCCTTGTTAAATCGTACATCTGCGTATAGTGATTTGGGGTAAAAGTTCAGTTTTTTTTTTTTTGTTAAAAAAAATTAATTTGTATGTCCTCAGGACCAGCTAGTACAGTGTTAGATAAACAGCATTTATTTATATATCCCCAGAAACAGCTAGTACAATATTAGAAAAACCTATTTTTTCATGTCCTCAGCAAAAAGTTTCAGTACACTATATTGAAGCACAAATACCTAGAATTGTTGTGTATCAAGTCAGAACCCAATGTGATGCAGAACTATGAAACAACAGTGGATGAAGTAGTGAAGTGTTTAAACACTCTAGAGAGTCTATGTTCCAGCAAGGAAGATTACAGGTGGATATAATGGTTTTGCTATTAGTATCTTAATCTTATAAATATTTCTTTTTGCATGTTAGTGTCAGTCAGGGTTCTATAGCCAGGTTTGGCAATCAGCCTTGGAAATTGAAACTCTGATATAAATCCCTACAACCTATGTGTTGTATACAGCTGTCTCAGACTACTGAGCCACTGGAATGAACAATTAGCCTAAAGAGTGATAATTGTCTGTATAATGTAATCTCCACTTTAAAAAAATGCTTAGCCTAGGCTTGATGTCATATGTAAACCCTCTGTGGGCAACAGCTTTGTCTGTGTCCAATGTTATAAAAATGGTGGTCGAGACTGGGTCACAAGACTAGGTCTGTGAAGTAACATGAAATACTGCAATCATCTGTAATCTACTGACTAGCGAAGAGCATGTCTTGCTTAAAGATAGTTGTTTGATTATTGTTTAAAAACTTGTTTGCAGTGTAGCTACAAATAATATTGCTTGTTGTCTGCACTAAGTTTCAGACCTTACAAAACACAGTGCTATATTGTGTATTTTTTTTCCCTCAGCAATCTATGTTTTTTACTGTCCCTGCCCAAGTTGTCGGATCACAGTGAATATCAAAATTGGAATCCCAGCAATGCAAGAGTGGAATGTTTTAGACAGGTAAATACATCAACATATTTCCAACATTTCTGGTCATAAAGTCCATTTTGTTGTTCTTTTTCTTTCTTTCTTTCTTTCTTTTATTTTTTCCATTCCTTTTCTACTGTTTAATATTTAAATATTTTTTTAGCTGAGTCTCAGCTTCCCCCATAAATCATTATTTTTTTGTGAACTAAAAAGTTAAATGCTATGTAACTTTTTCAGGTAAATGTTAGTTGTTTCTTTGAGACCCCTTTAATTATCATCCATGTTAATGTTTCCTGAGACCCTACTTACCTTACTGTGTTGTACAGATTGAGCCTCTTGTAAGACTGTTAACCTACAGAGAAGTTAATATTTCTATATTACTTGTCCAGGTTGAGCCTCTGCTAAGATCTTATTTACCTACAGAGAAGTTAACTTTTATTTTGTTACTTGTCCAGGTTGAGCCTCTGCTAAGACCTTGTTTACCTGCAGGGAAGTTAATATTGCTACATTACTTGTCCAGGTTGAGCCTCTGCTAAGACCTTATTTACCTACAGAGAAGTTAACTTTTATTTTGTTACTTGTCCAGGTTGAGCCTCTGCTAAGACCTTAATTACCTAAAGAGAAGTTAACTTTTATTTTGTTACTTGTCCAGATTGAGCCTCTGCTAAGACCTTATTTACCTACAGAGAAGTTAACTTTTATTTTGTTACTTGTCCAGATTGAGCCTCTGCTAAGACCTTATTTACCTACAGAGAAGTTAACTTTTATTTTGTTACTTGTCCAGATTGAGCCTCTGCTAAGATCTTATTTACCTACAGAGAAGTTAACTTTTATTTTGTTACTTGTCCAGGTTGAGCCTCTGCTAAGACCTTATTTACCTACAGAGAAGTTAATATTTCTATATTACTTGTCCAGGTTGAGCCTCTGCTAAGACCTTAATTACCTAAAGAGAAGTTAACTTTTATTTTGTTACTTGTCCAGGTTGAGCCTCTGCTAAGACCTTATTTACCTATAGAGAAGAAAGATGAACAAAAGAACCAGATGAGCTGCAATGATCGCTTGATGCAACTTTTATTGAAAGGAATGTTGTATGAGTCTTGTGTCGATTACTGCCAGCAACAAGTATGTCATTATCACATGATCATTTGGTTTTGTAAAGTAACAGTTTCCAGGCTTGAGTCATCTAACTGGGTTTTTAATTCTAACCATTCACAGGGCTCAGGTTCCTCTGTTCAGTAAAATATTTTAAAAGCTGGTTGGTTTACATTGTACATAATACTGTTTCTTTATTTGAAAGCTTATGGATAAAACTCTCAATTTAGAAAATTGGATCAGAGGTGAAATATATGGATGCTGAAGTGAAGGTTTTATACCAGTGGGCATTTTGATATGTTTTATATGACAGCAGAGTCTTGAACAACTCAAATGGTCATTGGCCCCCTTCATTCATGGTACAACTATGACTTATCTTATGGGGAATAAAATGAGAGCCTGAGCAGTGGCTTCTGTCGGAATAACGTTGCCCACACAGAACATTCCCCATCTTCATGGAGCCAATAAAGTTTGGGGTCTGCAACCTCCCAGGGTCTATCAGAGTGGTGCAGGGTGTGTTGCAGATTGTGGGATAGTCACTGGCCTCAGAATTTTTTCTCAGGGTTGACTCTCAAAGCCTGACCAGTGTTTGGGATTAGACTGAAGGCAATGGAGGTTTGGTTTCAGAGTTTTCCTTCTACTAGATAGTTTTTTCCTAAAGCTTTTTTAGAGGTACCTGGCAGTGAAAGCATAGGATAACATGGCTCTTTTTGAACTGTTGATGGTTCAAAACTCTGAACTCAATTTCATATGTTTCATAAATCATCCCAGCTTTCAAAGGAACAACAATTAGTGAAAGGGACAAGTGTAGATTATGATGTATACAGCTTCTAGCGATGCTCACAACAGAAAGGGAGTTGTTTTATTTGTATTAAAAAGAAAGGAAATAATGCTATGTACATTTGCACAGTTTTTGTTGTAATTCTTAAATAATAAAATATTTAAAAAAAAAAAACAAAAAAAAAAACACAATTCAGCCGGCACCTTTCCTGGCTGATAGAACCCTTGTAACTATAGTCCTAAATGTAAAAATGTACATTAAAAAAAATTCCCAGGTGATAAAAAAACAACATGTTTGCCTTTCAAAATAAGGAGCACGCAGTTTCAGCTTCTCTCATTTCTATCTTCTTCAAGATGGTTAACTAAATGTAATATTGTGTTGTAATGCTCTATATGGAGGCGCTGTGGCTGAGCGGTAAAGCGCTTGGCTTCCGAACCGAAGGCTGGGGTTCGAATCCTGGTAAAGACTGGGATTTTTAATTTCGGGATCTTCAGGCACCTTTGAGTCCGCCCAGCTCTAATGGGTACCTGACACTAGTTAGGGATAATGGGTTGGTCGTTGTGCTTGCCACATGACACCCTTGTTAACCTTAGGCCACAGAAACAGATGACCTTTACATCATCTGCTTTATAGACCACAAGGTCTGAAAGGGGAACTTTACTATTTACTACTCATGCTCTATACACCTTAAAGCATATATCTTACTATTGTTCTTAGGCGACTGGTGGACAGAATGGAATGACCTACTCTACTCTCCTGACTGATACAGGATTCAGTGATGCTGACCTGTCTCTCCTGGCTTGGTTGCAGTGTATTCCCTATGAGGTCTTCTCCTGCCCGTTTGAGCAGAGAGCTATCAGCGTAGACATACACCCACTCATCAAGCCTTCACTTGAGGCGTCCTGGTCTGAACAGATTCTAGTCACCCCTATAAAACCCAAAATGTTTCCCCACTCTGCAGTTCCAGCCATAAGGTCAAGGTCGGCAGAGCTGATGACGAGATCATTGAACCCTCAGTTTGATGGATTATCTAGTGGACTATGGCAAGGTAAAGCTTTGTTAAAACACTTAGCACATTCCATTGGCATGGGGTCCTATGCAGGGACTTGATTGTTAGGAACAGAAAAATCTATTTGGTAAAGAAGGGAGATAATAAAAGTAGAGAAAAAAAAATTCATGGACTATACTTCTGTGTTTTAATTGTGGACTAGAACTTAACTCTTTCTCTCCGTATTATTTTCCATTTTTCTGCGGAATTTTGAAATTTTTGCTTTAATAACTTTTTTGTTTGTAATCAGAAAATGTTTAATTTGGTATAGAATCAAACGGGAATGCATGCTCTTTATTTTATATAACACAAGGTAGTTTTTAAGTCAAACATTTATATAAATTAATGAGGTCATGTCGTTGATGGTATCTTCAAGTAGGAGAGAAAGAGTTAATTCAGATTAAATGCTTATTTGTCAGCTTTCTTTGATTAATTACTGATATTCCAATAGAAAGAAGCACAAATCACTTGCACACTTTGCTTTGTTTTTATTGTTAAGTGTGCTCACATTGGTTTTCAGTTGTTTCATATTTTGACTATTCTTATTGGATCACAATTTTTTGGATAGTTAATTAATGTTTTTAATGTATTGTTTTTACAGTCCAGAAAATTAACTATGTTTATTACACTCGGTAGAAGGGATTGGTTGCAATATTTTTTTATATACAAGTGTTAGATCCTTCTAGAGTAGTAGATTCACTGATTGGCTCATTAGTCAAAATAAATGAAGCTTTTAAGTTAACTAGCATTGACTCATATAGCTTAAAACTATTAGGGAAAGGAAATAATATTGCATGCAATTACAAATATCACATTATATTATCACAAATATTACATGTAATTTTTTACCGAGTTTTCAGATGTTGGTATGTATACAAAATATTTACTAACTTCTTAATACAAATTTTATTACAGGCAATAGACTAGAGTGGTCTGCACCGCAGAACCAAGCTGCTCTGTCCCAATCTATGATGCCGGGAGGAATCCCCAACAACCCTAGAGACCCCATGCTAATGTCGATGGAGAAACTGTTCTCCGAAGGGGAGGTTATAGACACACGTACATCTATCTCTGAGGAGTTGAAAGGTTTGCAGAGAGCAAGTTTGAATCTCAGCAAGGTCAGTTTTAATTCTGGTTTGTCATTTTTATTTTGCTACTGCCAATGACAAGTAGATCATTTTAAAAACTTGCTTACAATGAACACCAGCAAACCAAAAAAAATAATTTAAAGTTAGTTCTTTAGCATGAGTTTTAACAACAGTCAATTGATTCATTCATTACGTTTTTATTGAGAGGACCATAACAGATATATGTTAGAAGAATTTTTAAAAACCATAAGTAGAACAGATTACCATGACAATTATATATTAACATGTAGAAATAGAAAGCATATTTCATTTAAACATAATAGTTATGAAATAGTTTGCTTGTCATTGACAAATTAGCAAATTTTTTTTCTTATTATAATTCTGCCTCTTTAAAACTTGGCTGTAAAAAGTTTAGTATTTTTTTATTTCATAAAGACCTAGGCTGTATAACATACATATACTCAAAATAGAGGAGGTCCTGTTGCTGAGTGATAAAGTGCTTGGCTTCTGAGCCAGGGGTGACAGGTTCGAATTCTGGAGAAGACTGGGATTTTTTATTTAGGAATCTTTTGGCCACCCACCTCTTATGCATTGCATGCCTGACATTAGTTGGGTAAAAGTAAAGGCGGTTGGTCATTGTGCAGGCCACTTGACACCCTCATTAACCGGGGGCAACAGAAGCAGATGACCATACACCATCTGCCCTATAGATTGCAAGGTCTGAAAGGGGAACTTTCTTACTCAAAGCGGGTGTTAAAATATAAAGAAACTCATTTTTATAAATAAAATACAACAAAATTATGCAAATTTATCAATTAGTCTCAGAATAAGAAATATTTTTTGTTACAGCCTGGTAGTCCAGCACCAAGTGTAAAAGCCCCTACTAAGTCCTCCTCCCCATCTCGAAGTGTGACCAAATCAGAGACTCCACCCTGGTCATCTCAGAGTTCCAGTACCAAGGACTCTAGCAATGAACTGTACAAGGAATACCAGAGGCAGAGGCAGCGACTACAGGAACAGTTGGAGTTACAGGTACATGCTGACTAGGCTTTTCATGTGGCATGCACTTTAGAATGTCAGTACCAATTTTTAGGACTTTCAACCTACACATCATTATCCCTTGCAGATCATTTTTTGGCATAATACTGATGTAATTTATAGATCTAATACTATGTTGCAATGAAAGTCAATTAAAAAAAAATTAAAGACTGTATATTCTTGAATATAAACTGCATTCCAACCTAAGCCGGCCTTCTATTGTTGGTTGAGTATCCAAAAAGAATTTAAGATGCAAAGCTAAGCCACAGTTATTCCTTCACATGTTGCACATATGAGGAGCTGCTGAGATGCTGGTCAATGATGCTCTCTGTGGACAGGAGTGTCTCTCCAAAATAGGGCCCCACAGCCACATGAGGAAGTGTGCTCTGAGATGAACCATAGTCGTTCTACGACTGAAGGAGGCCAATGATCCAAAAAGAATTTTAGATGCAAAGCTAAGCCACAGTTATTCCTTCACATGTTGCACAGATGAGGAGCTGCTGAGATGCTGTTCAATGATGCACAAAGGGGAATGGGACATGTTAGCACAAGCCAATTCATTTCTCATGCTTATAATACACTTTCCTGAATCCCTCCTAAATTGAACAAGAAAACAATGTAATCTAGATCATGGATGGAGGACAAAGAAGTCCAGATAGTGGTGCAATGGCTATGGCTAGCCACAAAAAGTAGACAACATAAAAAAGCAACTGGGATGTTAGGAGTTGACAAGTATCAGGTGCTTGGAAAAAACACAAGAAAGCCATAATCCATTTTTTAATTTCACCACACTTGATCTACATTATCTTGAACTCTGTGCCAACCGTTAACGAAACTGTTTGTAACATGAAAAGACAAATAAATAACACTGCTTTTTTTAAACCTATGGCTTTGGTGTATCAATCCATTTACAAATTTAGTTTCAAGCTACAAATGTGTGCTGCATTTTAATTTTTGGAGCCTTCCAAAAACTCACAGTGCTGCTTATTGTATGTGAAATTGTATGACATATTTGTGCAATATAATTTGAATCCTTTTTGGACTAAAAGATTGTGTATATCTTTATGTATTCCTTTCATTTTTTCCATATTAAGTGTTACATTGCTACATTATTTTTTTTTAAATATAATATTCTTTTGTTAAATTTTGAAATGTGATATTACATTTTTGTTTAATGAGTGATGCTATGACATTTTGTGTAAAGTGCATGATGGTTAACTGAATGTATCACATTTTAAGTAAGGCAAGGGGAGGTTAGGTTTGTCTGATAATTTCTTTTATGTAAAGCTCATATGAACAAAATGATTTAAATTTGGTTGTTTATATTAAATGTGATGCAGGTTCATAAATGACAACACAGCAAATAAAATAATGACGTGAACTTTAATTACCATACAACATGTATAATTCATTTATGCAAAGTAGTTTCTTAAATTATGATCTATTTATCTAATTGAAATAACCGATTATTTCCCATGGAAGCATGGCTAAATGAATTTAATTTTTTCTGCACCTTTTATGTGCTGGTACTGAGACACACTTTGTACTAGTCTGGTTGTGTTTAAATATCTCTTGCCAGTTTGGCACATTCAGGACATTAGTGTACCAGTATATTAGCATCGTGGTGATCCGAATTCTACATTGGCCTTTCACACTAAATTCAAGAATTTCAAGGGAAATAATCTACTGGGCTTGGTACAGTGATGAAAAATATGGAAAGGAGGTTAAAAAAATACCCAGACAGGACATGAAAAAAACAAACCCACAATCAATGTTGGAAGAAGCCTTACTATTTTGTTTTTATTTATTTAAATGCAGACAATCATTTTAACTGAAAGAAATTGAAATGACATAAAACAACTGTATGATGCACGTACTGCCTTAGTACTCATGCAGCTCTTAAATTTTGTCGTAGATTCTTGAATTTAGTGTGAAAGGCCAATGTAGAATTCGGATCACCACGATGCTAAAATACTCTTTCAAGCATCGCTTAACCAGGGCAGAGTACCAAAGGACTGGAAAGAAGCTAATGTCACCCCCCTATTTAAAAAAGGAGAAAAATCTGATCCAGGAAACTACAGACCAGTATCACTTACCAGCATCACATGTAAAATACTAGAACACATAATATGTAGCAATATCATAAACCACTTAGACAAACATAATGTCCTCACCCCATACCAACATGGCTTTAGGAAATATAGATCATGTGAAACACAACTAATAGGACTAATTGATGATTTTTCAAAAGGTTTAGATAATAGTGAACAAATAGATGCTATCTTACTAGATTTTTCCAAGGCTTTTGACAAAGTTTGCTTAAAAAATTAAAATATTTCGGCATTAACGGTCCACTGCATCAGTGGATTAAGGATTTTCTGATAGGGAGAGAACAAACTGTAATAATAAATGGCTCTAAATCAACACCAATAACAGTAAACTCAGGTGTACCTCAAGGAACAGTCTTGGGTCCACTACTATTTTTAATTTACATAAATGATTTACCAAATTGCATTAGTTCAGGAACAAAAGTCAGGTTATTTGCAGACGATTGCATAATATATAGAACAATAAAAACAAGACACAGATATTTTACAAAGAGAATTAGATGAATTACAGAAATGGGAATCAAATTGGAGCATGTCTTTCCACCCAGAAAAATGTCAGTTGTTAAGAGTAACAAAAAAACTAAAACAAATTAATTCCACTTATCTTATTCATGGCAAACCAGTAACACAGACTAAAAACTCAAAATACCTAGGTGTTATAATAAATGAAAAACTGTCATGGAATCCACATATTGATGAAACTATAAAAAAAAATTCCAACAAAGCATTAGGGTTTATTAAAAGAAATTTCTATAAATCAAATAAGAACATAAAACTAAAATGTTATTTAACCTTGGTTAGGCCAATAATAGAATATGCATCCACCGTGTGGGACCCCTCAACTCAAGAAAACATTAAGAAACTGGAACAAACACAAAATAGAGCAGTGAGATTCATAACAAACGAATATTCACATTTGACTAGGGTAACACCATTCGTAAAATCACTAAATTTAGAAAGCCTTCAGGACAGAAGACTCAAAAGTAAAGTAGCAATTATACATAAAACACTGAACCATAATCTTCAAATACAAAAACAAAATTTAATAAAATACTCTGAAAGACACAAAAATAAAGGCACATTCCTCGTCCCATATGCTAGGACAAATTTGTACAAATACTCCTTCTTACCTAGTGCTATTAGAGCATGGAATGGGTTGCCTGAGCTAGTAGGACGTAATCATCTTCTTTTTTGAAGTAACGTCTGTATTATATAAGATAAGATAAGTAGATTGCCATTATTTAATATCTTTTTTCCTTGTATTGCAACATATTTCAATGTATATGTTATTGAATGAATGGTATATGTCCTTATTGTTGTTGTTTTTCTGTTTGTACTCTTGTATGATTCAACATTTGGCTGTTCCTATGAATTAACATTTTAGTCAAAGACAATGCATTCTGACTATGTTGCATTGAATACATTCTGTTGTAATTTCTAGACATAATGAACTTATGAGATATACCTATTGTTGGTCTTTCAATAAAAATGTTCTAAATACTCTAGGGCATGCTTTATAGAGTAGCTTTATTTATAATTTTTGACTACGACTACTTAATAATAATAATAATAATTTTATTTATAAAGCGCTGTTAACAAAAAAAATGTAGGCTCAAGGCGCTGTAATAACATTACAAACTCAAACATGACAGTAGAAATAAAAATCTAATCTAAGTTTTAAACAAGTAGGTCTTAAAAGTGGTGTAGCATGTCTGTCTGAGATCAATGGGGAGTGAGTTCCAAACCTTTGGTCCGTGCACTGAAAAAGCCTGCAGACCGTAGCTTTTGAGGGAGAAACGTGTGCCACTAAAAGCGTTGAGACCATTGAACGCAGGGCTCTCTGGGGGACATGGAGTAATCAGTTTGCTAGGGTACAAGGGCATCTCATCTCAAGGGCATACACTGATGACAAAGTGTGGCGACCTTGTAATCGATTCTCACTTTCACTGGAAGCCGTTGTAGCGTGCGCAAGAGCGTAGTAGCAGAATCTTGTCTTGTTTTTCTAAGTACCGGTACTAAGCACTTTTGATAAACAAATGAGTTGCCCAATTAAATATGGTTTACTGTACCAACCTAGTAATGGAAAGTTTAGTGTTATGGTTCCTTTCTCTTCTTGTCTTAGTATAGGACACTTTAGTGCACTCACTATTATTATTTACAAAACAAAGTAGAATAGCCCTTTCAGATCCTTGCCATCTATAGGGCAGATAATGTAAAGGTCCAACGACCAACTGCCTTTACTTTCCATTTAATGGTAGGTAAACTGGTGCCCAGTTGATTAATATTGGTTGGACTCAAGGGCATCCTAAAAATCATGAAATTCAAAATCCATAGAATTCCATGTTCAAATGGGATTAAATGAAGAAAAAGTTGTATTTCGATGTACCGGTACTGGGGTATTGCTTATTTTTTGGTTTAATTTATTGAATATGTAGACAAATCCATGTATATCAATGAAGCATTTGTCATTCTCGTAACATTTATCCCTATTACATAATGTAAGAATTTCACTTTGTATGGTTTTATATCAAAATCATTTAATCAGACATACCTGAAGCTGCTTTTTAAATTTTTTTTTAAAATTGCTATTGTGTAATACCATATTGTTATGCATTACTTTATTAATGTTCCACCAATGCTTGTTATGAAATCTAAATCAAGACGACATATTTGCTAGTACCTTTTTCTGTCTTCACTTGTTCCTGAATTTGTATTTTGTTTGTTGCCAGGAGAAACAAAGAGAACTGTACCAAAGGGAGCTCAATGAGATAGACAAGAAAGCTCAGCAGGCCATAGGGGATAATAGGCTGTCAGAAGAGTTACTGTTTTCTCATCTGAATGATGTCCCTACTATAGCCTCACTGCAGATAACAGCTGCAGGTAGGACACTATACACATAACATTGAGTCAAACAAAATATTTATAATTTATATTTTATTATTTTAAGATTATGAATTACATGCCAGAAAAAAATTCATTATATCATACAAGATTAAAATACAAATTGGCCAACTTAATTAACAAAAAATTATATAGCTGCCAACAAAAAAATTGTGGAGAATTAAGATTTGCATTGAAATGTGCATTGCAAAAAAAAAAAGTATAAATACTATGTACATGTGGAGAATGAGAATTTACATGCAATAACATATACAATAGGTCATTAATACTGAAGTGGTAATTAATACTGAAATGGTAATACCAAGTAATAACTATGTACATTAACATGACATTGGAAGACATTGACAAAACAATATTGCACTAACCCCAATCAAAATAATAGTTGTGACCAACTTCAGAAGCCATTTGAGTCTACAAATGTGTGGCCATGCCAGGCTACATCTTGTCACTATGTAAAACATTCAAGGTCTTGATCAAGCTACACTCCCATTCAGCCGATTTACGACTACATCCTCGTAGCCAGCGCAGGCTACACACGTGACCCCATCAAGCTGCACTGCAGCTGGGATGTCAACAAAAAACTGCCAAAGCCAGACTTCAGGAGCTAGGTGGGTCTACACATCTGTGACCATGCGAGGATACACTTATTCAAACTGTACACAATCGTAGCCTAATCAAACCAGACACCCTAATTGCGATTCGAAGGCTGCACCAGCCACGGCCTAGTCGGGCTACACATGTGGTCCCATCCTGATCAGTAAACTATTCTTGAGTATTATGCTAAATTAACCAAATGAAAGGTATTTATATACCGGTATTGGTATTGAAAGACATTGGTAACTATATACACTGTTTGACTAGAATGGATAATGGAAACAAAAATGAAAGACAATAGGTGATAAGGTTGGCTTACATCACAGGGCAATCAATGGCTTCTCGATGCTTGAACTGTCATGCAGAGTCTCTGATGAGTCTTTTAACCCATAGAAGTAAGGTCCTCTTACGGGTCAAACCTGGCTCCAGGACGGGGGAAATATCCTAGTGCCAGCATGTCAGTGCTTGCCACGCCACTAAGCCAAGGACTTAGGTGACCCTGGGGCATGGACCGTCTAGCAGCTTCTCCATTTGTGAAAACACTGTAAACCCTGGGGGGGGGGGGGGGGGCGCAGGGCAGTCGGTCATGTGTTTCCCGTTGAGGCTACTAAAGCAAGAGCTTGGTGACGTCCGTATGGCCAGTTCTGACCTCAGGAGAGGGAAGACCCTCTGAAAGGTCAGGCCAGGCCAACGCCACAGATGTTATGTAGGTCAAGAGACTGGCCTCCTGCAGGCCAGTGCTGACAAGTGACCCGTTTAGTCACTGGTCAACACTCCATCAATTGTTCTGTGCTGTCTGCCATTATTTACATCTGTGGAAATAAAAAAGAAATGCATTGATGTGTGTGTGTCTCAAAATATGGGCATGACTCGATGGAAACACCCCACTTAGTGTTCATGTCCAAGTAAGTTAGCTCCCTTTTGTCTTGTTCAGTATTTTCTGCACATCGTAGACATAAATTTGAACAAGGGCTTCAACTGAATGACATACAAGTTGTTTGACAAACTCTATTTTGTGTCTGTTCCATTTATGTGCATGTTTCTGTTGTGTTGTATGTATATGAGAAAATAGTCCTTGTAATCACAACACATCTTCAATAAAGCAGTCTTAGTCAGCTAGAGATAGATAATATAAGACAAAGAGTCCGGTGTTTTGGCCACTGGTTCGCCGGTAACAGTACACTTCGTTGTCTGACAACATGATGGTGGCTAAGCACGTTTTATTTTTTCACGTGATCAAAAACATTACAATTTTTTCAAAAATTCATACTTTCTGTAAAATGTAGTACCGGTATCTAACCATTTATATTTTGTCATTGAAAAAAAAAAAAAAAGACTAGTAGGCCTATGGGGATCGAATCCACGACATCGGCGTTACCAACCATACTACCCACTATTTGTGATGGGAACTCAACTAAAAGTTTTAAAAGTTTTCAACTAGTTCCACTAAAAGTGTATCATGAATTTCAAAATAGAGTTAAACTAAACTAAAGGGAAGTAACTCTTCAAAACTTTTTTTGGTTTAATCATCCGACTGTATGCCTACGGTTCGATCTTATTCTTTAACATTGTAGAAATGTTTATCCATAATAAAATCAGTCAAAAGGAATACGTTACTGCACAATGAGATAAAATGTCTAAATAAATATGTGTGCTTGTATTTTTGCCTTGAATTAAAACCTTTAGAAAAGAATGGTACTCTTTTTTTAAAAATTATAGTACTTATTATATGAAGGACAATTTTACTTGTACCGGTGAAGTTTAAAATCTCATTAAATAACAGATTGAGAATTTCAAATATAGATCTAGTAACCAAAGAAATACAAATGAAATTGTTGGAGTTTTAAGAACCATTTGACCTGTAGAACTATTTTATAGTGTAAATACATGCTTGGCTAACCATGCCGATGTGCAATTTTCTTGTCTGACCACTAAAAATACAACTAGCACTATTGCATAACCGTTAAACGCGCAAGGGACAAAAAAAGGGTGGTCTTGTCATTATGGACTGCACTCAGAAGGCCTACACTTTATAGGCCTACACGTGTAGGTCTATCTGGTCACGTTGTTCACACCGTCTATTTACTTTCTGGGCAGGGAGAGTGTGTAACTATTTTAGTGTAAAGATATATCTACGAACATGTTGGACTAGCCATGCCAGTGTGTTGTTTTCTTGTCTGACCACTTAACACTATCGCATAACGCGTAATGAAAAAAAATGCGGGGTAGTCTTGTAGATCATAGACTACACACGTACAGTAGGCCTACACTAGGCCTATGTGTATGTCTAGCTGACCATGTTGTTAAAAATCAGTTGGACAGTCTATTTACTTTATGGTCAGAGAAGGTGTGGATTATAAGATTTTTTTTCTAGAGTTGATTATCCTAATGCTTCTAGATCTATATAGGCCTAGCTGTCGATTTAGGCTTAGATCTCAATAATAAGTCTTAAGACTATAAAAAAAAGGTGTACTTGATGTTCCTGCAGTTAAAAAAGTATTGTTTGTCGCACTAACTATTGACCTAACTCACTCATCAGATTCCCACTAGAAACAGAAATTAAACACCTCCACGTGTCTCACCAAAAAATTCGGAACAACCTCATTCATAATATTGCATTGAAGCTTTTGGCAAATATAGTATAATGCTGCTACTTTCAAATGCAAATATTTACTCCCATAACTTCTACCAGCATCTTACTTTACCTTCTTCAAATGCAAATATTGACTCCCATAACTTCTACCAGCATCTTACTTTACCTTCTTCAAATGCAAATATTGACTCCCATAACTTCTACCAGCATCTTACTTTAACTTCTTCAAATGCAAATATTGACTCCCATAACTTCTACCAGCATCTTACTTTACCTTCTTCAAATGCAAATATTGATTCCCATAACTTCTACCAGCATCTTACTTTACCTTCTTCAAATGCAAATATTGATTCCCATAACTTCTACCAGCATCTTACTTTACCTTCTTCAAATGCAAATATTGATTCCCATAACTTCTACCAGCATCTTACTTTACCTTCTTCAAATGCAGACTGACTAAATAGTTGGAGACTGCATCTTTTTTTTTGTTTTGATAATCAAAGTTATTGATATCACATGACCAAAAAAACGGGGATGTGCCATTCAACCCTGAACACATGTTGAAGTTGTACAAAATTTAATTAAACTATTTAGTTAGTAACTAAAAAAAAAAATTAAACTACGATTTTAACTGAACTTTTTTTTTTCTAGTTAAACAATGGCCTTAATTTGTTTAGTTACACTAAATGTTTCTAACTTGTTTAGTTCACTCTAGCCCATCACTACCTACTATGTGCACAATTTTAGCTTGAGAAGAAATCATTTAATGTGTGTGTGTGTGTTTTACCACATCCCAAATTTCGACGACCTTTTGCCTTTCGAAGAAAGTTTGAGCTAATATTATGACTTTTTAAAAAAAAAATGTATGTGCGCTAATACAACATACAACGTAATTTGGAATTTCCAAACGTGAAACTGTTTCCTTTGAAGTGGATCCACTTCCCATGAGACCCTACAGATTTAGCGATGTATGAGACACGTAACTAGATAACCTCACGCTTTTTTTGTGTTTAAACAGCTCATATTTCTTGCACAGGTGTTCATAGGGACCATGTAACGTGCAAGAATATAGGAACCAAAAAAAAAATGATTAAAGGTGGCGCTGTTTCTCATTACCAGACGACACACGGTGTGTGAAAGAGGAAAGAGACACGAAAAAAAAATGTAAAAAAAAAACAAAAAAAACACGAAATGAATATAAACTTCTATAACATTATTGCGAACACAATTTCTAAGAATTGGAATCCCCGACTCGAGTTGTGTCTGCTGCTGAGCGCCTTAAGGAAACCCTCTCTTCCCTCCACCAAAGACTAGACTGTCACTAGACCATAGCACTGAGCATGCTGTAAAAAAACATGGTGAGAATTATAAGGCCTAAGAATATCACAAAGTTTAACACCAGGATACAGTAGTTTAACGAACTGTTGTTCATTATTAATGTTATACGCGCGAAAAAGGATATGAGTATTACAATTTAAGGTTTTTCTTTCTATTCATGAAATGGTTAGGTTTTTTTTTTCTATTGTCCAATATGTATTTTCAACAATTTTTTTTAAGCCTGTACTGTTAAGTGTGTGTGTGTGAACCCGCTTGACTCGTTGACATACAAAATCAAATGATACTAAATTAAGAGTCTCATTCTATAAGCACTGACCTCAGCTATCAAACTGAGCTAAGGTTGATTGAAATCAAACTGGGGCTAATGGTGATTGGAATCTAATTGACCTAATGTTAATTGAAATCAAACTGGGGCCAATGTTGAGATTAACTGGAACTTTTAAAAGGGCTTAAGAATATGGATGAAAGTCCAGCTATTTGGCCCTAAAACTAGACTAGAAATATTCTCAGTCAACCATGTATGTATGTTGGTTGACTTGAGAGAGCACAACTGATCTAAATTAAATGATGAGTACTAATAGATGTAAACCATTCAATACTAGATATTAGGAATTTCCTTCAATCAGTAGTAGGGCTTGTGCATTTAACCTGCACATTTTCATTGCCAAATATGTAAATATTGGTTTTCAAAGTGGCTTCAATTATAAATATAGCTTGGCCTTGTTATATTTGGGTGCGGGATGGGTAGGCGAACATGCCACGATATTTAGAAATTTAATGTATATAGTTATATTGATCTTGAGATATTCTAGAGAAGAAAAAAAAACAGGACTACTCACATGTACAGATGTGCCCGGTTGGTGACGACCAAGGTTCTAGTCGTCCTGGCCTGACAAGAATGTCTGCCTTGATGCCTTGAACTTGGTCGTCTCTCTGGGGCACTGGCTCCCCTCTGATGTTGGGGTGGCCATTACCCGTGCTTAGTTTTCGGACATCATAACCGTCTTCTTCTAACGAGGGGGGACTGTGTCCACACGGGTAAAGCCGCCCTAACAACTGCAGTCCTCTGGTATTTATACTCTTCACCCCGGGTGAATCAACCGGTCACGTGATCAAATTAAACTGTCCAGTGGAGAGACTTTAATCCCTCCGCCCCCCCCCCCCATGTGTTTACATAGTACAGTACAGCAGACGACCACCACATCCAGCCAATCAGCGCGTGGGAAAAAAATTAGTCCATCACGCTGCCTACCCCTTCACCTCGGCTTATCACGTTGGTCAAGAATGACGTCACATTATCTACTCCTTGGTCGTGGCCATCGCGGATGTAGGTCAGCCTCCAGCAACTTATGATATGTAGACTTGACCAGCTAATCCGCATGTGTACACCTTTTGTCAAACAAACGTTTGTCCTTCCCTTCTCACCAGAGACGTTCTCATGCTGGACATGCACAACGGTTGTTCTTACCAAGAAAGTTTGACTGAATACATTGAATATGGGCATTAATGAGAGGGGGGTTTTGGGGGGTCCTGGCACAGCAAACAGCTTGGAAAGAAAGAATGCAAGTTTTATTTGTAGTTTTTAACGTTTTTATTTGTTTGGTCGTGTGCGAACTAAATGGATTTAGAAAGAGAAGACTTTAAAGTAAAGCAGCAATTATACATAAAACGCTGAACCATAATCTTCTAGTACAAAAACAAAATCTAATAAAATATTCAGAAAGACACAAATAAGAACAATCGAATATAAACTTTGTCACGTGTAATTATGAGTGAGTCTGGTCTGAATGTACACTTTGGTTTCTTATAGTTATAATGTTTTTTGTTTGGTGCAATGCAACAAATTGTAAGACAAATTTCCATACGGACAATACAGATTATTAGTATTCCTCGTTCCATATGCTAGGACTAATTTGTACAAAACCTCCTTCTTCTCTTGAACATGGAATGGGTTGCCTGAGCCATTGGTTAAGTTAATATGCATGACTAAATGCATGGCGCGTAGGACGTAATCATCTTCTTCTTTTTTTTTTTTTTTTGAAGTAACGTCTGTATTTGATAAGATAAGATTTAATAAACACTTGACTCTTGTAGAGACGCACTTAAGGTGACTGGTAGTGAACACACAAGACTGACGACATTCATTCAAACCGAGACTGTAGCTTAGATATAGTTTAGAAACAGTTGATTCTACGTTTTCATCTATATAGAGGTAGCATGTATACAGGGGCGAACTGGGTGTTAAAATCGGCCTCAGGCATTTCTATACATTCGGCCCACAAATCGTATATCACATGATTGACATCCATTTCTAGGTCTACCTGTCCGTAAAAATAATTCTGTTCAGTTTGTTGATGTATTATGATATTTGTAAAAAAATAAATATAGTAGGCCTTATGTTGCTTTTTAATCGCTTCAAGTGTGTGCCCTGAAAGGATGAAGCCTACTAGTAGCACTATCTACGCATGTAGAACTATTGCATTATTTCGGAAAATGTGTTCGATTAAATGAGCGTTACACCGTAGAGAGTCTGTCAACGGTTTCTTTTTTAAACATCACGCTCAGAAGAGTCTCTATAAGAGAGTATTATACAACTTTTTACAATTTAATGCATTATACAGTGGCATTCATGAGACCCTTCGGGTGACCCTAACGGCCCATTGGGGTACCGGCCCACCGGGCATTTGCCCGGATGCCCATATAGCCAGTCCACCCCTGCATCTGTAACGTTAGTGACTGAGACGAGTTCCTTCCCCTTCTGAATTAAATCATTGAAGCTGCTGAAGTTGACTTGGCTCGCAGTGTTATAAATCTTGTGTATGTCTAGTTCGTCTGTAGATTACTACGAACTCAACATTGGTAATAATATATATGCGCACAGAGAGACGCGTGCAATCTAATCTAGCGACGATGAACTCAACAGAACCCAACATTAAGACCTAAGTAGGCCTACACACTATCACTAGCATGTGAAGATTCAAGCTCGTGATGCTCACCTCTTCTACATGTGCTGTGTTCCCCCCCCCCCCCCCCCCCGACTTAAGAGATGGGGAGCCTGTTAAATACACTGACTAAAGGCTCGGAAACATCACATGCTTCATTACGTTAAGCGCATCAAGACTTTACACATTCTGAACTTTAGATAAGCTTTGCATTTTTTTGTTCAAAGATTATTGAGTATATCAACTCACTCTTGTCTGGTACAGAATCTTGTTCACATTTTCTCCCACATCCCAGTCTCGGATGAAGTTGAAACAATTACTCAAACGTGGAAGACAACATATGAGTCATTACACAAAGTTGGCCAATTAGTAGTAATTCATTGATTTGGTTTTATATTGAAATATAAATATTGTACTATTGAGAGATGTGACAGCCATTAGACGGCCCACTCTCTCTTTACGCAATACAAGTTTTGTTATAATAAAAGTAATTTTTAAAATGTATTTTTTATGAATTTCAAAGCGATGTTAGCTTGTGTTTGTTCATGAGACGTCCGTTGTTAGCTTGTGTTTGTTCATGAGACGTCCGATGATAGCTTGTGTTTGTTAATGAGACGTCCGATGTTAGCTTGTGTTTGTTAATGAGACGTCCGATGATAGCTTGTGTTTGTTTATGAGACGTCCGATGTTAGCTTGTGTTGGTTCATGAGACGTCCGATGTTAGCTTGTGTTTGTTAATGAGACGTCCGATGTTAGCTTGTGTTTGTTAATGAGACGTCCGATGATAGCTTGTGTTTGTTTATGAGACGTCCGATGTTAGCTTGTGTTGGTTCATGAGACGTCCGATGTTAGCTTGTGTTGGTTCATGAGACGTCCGATGTTAGCTTGTGTTGGTTCATGAGACGTCCGATGTTAGCTTGTGTTGGTTCATCAGACGTCCGATGTTAGCTTGTGCTGGTTCATTGGTCATATAACGTCCGGTGTGCCTGGCTTATGTCTGGTAATGAAACGTCCGGTGCTAGCATTATGTTTGATCACATTTGTTCAGCTCTATTTTATGTCGAGTTCATGTCATTGAAAGTTTTTTAGCCTTTCCCTAAAAACATCTGAGACCATGACTCTGAGAAGAGCGTTAATCTTTGTTCAGGTCTACTCATTCAATTCTACACCGCTAAGTGTCAGAACTTGCTTCTCCTATAAATGCCTTTTAATGCACGAAAATGTCTTTGTGTGTGTGTGTTGGTGTTGGATGGATTGTAAAAATGTGTGTGTGTGTGTGTTTGTTATATACGGGATGAAGAAAACAACTACAAAATGTATTAAAAAAAACAAAAAAAAAACTAGACTACAATTTCACGTAGGGGGCGCTGAGT
Organism: Biomphalaria sudanica; assembly: GCA_036873155.1. Classification (NCBI taxonomy): domain Eukaryota; kingdom Metazoa; phylum Mollusca; class Gastropoda; family Planorbidae; genus Biomphalaria; species Biomphalaria sudanica. The sequence continues at coordinate 863,510 of JAZGLO010000050.1, read as the reverse complement.
GGTTTAGAGCTTAGCTTCCGAACCTAGGGTCCTGGGTTCGAATCTTGGTGAAGACTGGGATTTTGAATTTCGGGATTCTTAATGCGCCCCTGAGTCCACCCAACTCTAATTTAAGTTGGGGAAAGTAAAGGCGGTTGGTGGCTGTGCTGGCCACATGGCACCCTGCTCGTTAACCGTTGGCTATAGAAACAGACGGTCGTCTGCCCCATATGTCGCAAGGTCTGATATGGGAACTTTACTAACTTTTACTACGGAAAATGTGAACTCAAAACTCGACCCAACGATACATAGACTTCCTCGCGGTGTAGGCCTTCTTAAATCCCCCCCCCCTCTCTCCCAATAACATCCTAACACTAGTTAGATCCTCCCGAAAACTAGAAGCACTTTTGGGCAGAAGTATAAAGTAAAGTAGCTGTAAAACATACAACACTAAACCATCATTTACAAATACAAAAACTAATCAACTACTCAGAAAGACTCAAGGGTAGAGGCACATTTCTTATTCCATACGCTAGAACAAATTCGTGCAAGTGCTCCTTCTTCCCAAGTGCCATTAGAGAATGGAATGGGTGGCCTGAATCAGCCAGGAAAACCAAAGACTTAGCAGAGTTTAAGTCGTTGATTAACATTCATGACTAGATTGACACATGAAATGCCTGGGACGTAATTCTCTTCTTTACTTGAAGCAACGTCTGTATTATTTAAGAACTGTTTCTTTTTTTTTTTTTAAAGAAAAGTGTAATTATTCAAAACCCTTTTCATATCAAATGGTTTCGTCGTGTTAATATGATAGATCTATAGAGGTCATGTGTGATTTGTTAATGTAATTAGGAACAAGGCTCCAATATTGAACATGTGTAGTAAAGGCCGGTAAGGCCTAAAAAAAAAGGCTTTTGATGTGAAGTCTTGAGAACTACCGGTCTAATGGCTATCTCTATAGCACCTCGTTACGACTAATTGAATCAACGTGGCTATCGTCTGGCGAAGTTCCCATACCTCCTTTCACCCTCCCGAAGACTTCCGGTGTCAGTTTTTCAGTATATCAGAAAGTCTATTCACGACCGGTCATCTAGTGAGTCCGCCCCCCCCTCAAGCTATCTGTAATTGACCACTTATGTCAACAACACGTGGTAACATTTATTTCACCCTTGGGTTGGACAATGGTCACTTTACAAGACGCACCCGCGATCGCAGTGAATTAATCTGCTTACGGCGCTATGTAGGGGGAGGCTTTTCGGGGATAGGCAAAGTACAAAGGTTGCGTCCCCTTGATTGCGTCAGTCAGAGCTATCCCGCCGGATAGTTTTGTTTATTTGTTCTACAACGCGTGCTCTAAAGGACTGGTATGTTGGGGGGGGGGGGGGGGGGAAGACAAGATGCCCCGAGGACTTGGAAATCTTTTTTTTTCTAATCTAATGGCTTCCTTGGTAATTGTTCTCAAATAACCCATGTATGTTGATTCTTACATCTGGGGTGTTTTAATATTTTTTTTATAAAACCTTTTTCTGTCAGACCGATAGGCATGAGTTCGAATCCCGATGGTAGCTGGAAAGACGTTGACCTACAGTAACATAATGTCAGCTTTACATGTGCTTGGTCATTCAACGACGGCTCACAGTGCTGTTGAAGAGCCATGTTGGTTATCCACTGGGTAAAATATGTACCACTGATGCCCGCCCAGTGGCGTGCTGCTACCCGACCACGGTGTTGTTTGCAACGATACGACACGCCACGCAGATGATGGAAATCTTCTGAATGAACAGTTCGGGCCTACGTACAATTTGAATTCGTCTTCCGCTTCCGTTTTGTTCTCGACTTTCTGTGATTGTCAAATGTTTGAAATGTTTCGGATGTTCCTTCAGAGTTGAAGGTAGTTTACTTCCAAGTCCAAACCTCCCGCAGGATGACGGGGTATGGCAGCGGGCAGGGTTTGAACCCTGGACCATCGATACGACCGCGCACAAACCGTACGGCCAGGAAGCCATCTTGTCTTGATGACTGGTTACTATATATAAATATGAAATAAAATAAAATATATATATAAATGTGTAAAACGCTTTTGTTTTATTTTGTAAAAAAAAAACAAAAAAAAAAAACGCGTGATTTCAAAATCTAGTGACAGTCATTTGAGGAAGAGAAGAATTGAGTCGGTCTCTCAACATTGCGTCAAACAAAAAAAGGGGCTGGGTTGGGGGGGGGTACATTTGGTTATACTATCTTACAATTTGTTGGCATTGTTTCGGAAAAGAAGGTCTCGTCATGGTTGACTTGACACCGCATCTCGCGAATGTTGCTAAGACTCCTAGAATGGCCTTGTGTTTGTTTTTTTTTCTTTATGTCGTGAAGGCCTTTGTTTCCCTAACTCTGTTTCAGGCCTCAAGGGCCAGAGACTAATTGGATGTAATGAAGTCAACGTGTCCACGTGTGCCTCTCAAGCCGTGGACACCATGCACAATGGCGGCACGTCTTTATTACCATTTTAGTGAGAGACTATTTAGTAGGTCGACTTGGTTGGGGTGGATGGTAAAATGTTTTACATGTTTCGGATGTTCCTTCAAAGTAGAAGATAATTTACTTCCTAGTCCAAACCTCCCGCAGGACGACGGGGGATGGGAGCGGGCAGGGTTTGAACCCTGGATATCGATAAATCTGAACGACAGTCCAGCGCGCAAACCGCACGACCAGGCAGCCATCGTTGACATGTAGCCCCAATCTGCTGGTAGACAACTAAACCGCTGTAGGTGTATTATATTTTAACTTGAAATAGCTTAAAAATAATTTCGTTTGCAAACAAAACTAAATAGAACCTTTTATTACAGTATCAACAAATAATTCAACTTGAGATAATGAAATCAATGTAGTGGACGTTGGGTAAGAATATAAAATGGTGTTCTGAACTAAATCTAACTCTCTACAAAAACACGTTATTTTCAGTCTGGCTTTCTAAAGTTGTCTCTCCTACAAAAGACCACTGATGACTAACACACTGTTGAAGACTGGGATTTTGAATTTCGGGATTCTTAATGCGCTCATGAGTCCGCCCAACTCTAAAGGGTACCTGACTTAAGTTGTACTTATATTTGTATCTACTTTATTGTTTTTTACATCGCAAGGTCTGGAAGGGTTACTTTCCTTTTTTTTTTTTTTTAAACCTTTACTTCTGTCTGACCTATTTCGATGGTTTCTTCACATTTGTGCATTATTACATCCTTGCCGAAACCACCCGGAGGACGAAGGGGAATGGATTCGAACTCAGGACCATCGAAATCACAGACCAGTCCAATCCCACACGAGCAGACAGCCGTCGTTTGATCAATGGACCTCATTCACCAATCGTAAACAAACAACATTTTGCCACGTGGTGCTCTATCTCTTCTATGCAATTTACGATCTCATGTTTAATTCATGATGGTTGTCACGTGACAGTTCCCCCCCCCCGTTGTTTTATCAATAAGATCACGTGACTAAATGTTGTTTGTTTACGATTGGTGAATGAGGTCCATTTCACCAGTAGAATCGTAATGACACACGTTTGTATTCGAGCATGCCTTTGTCTGTTAGACCTCGAGTCATCAGTGCCATACGTTTTTGGCTGGAGACGAGAGAAGCTCACTGTCTGCCATTTTAAATCTCTGGCGTCAAGACAAATCTGTACATACACATATAACGCTTCCAGACAGTTCATTGAGATGTCCATTCCACGAACTGCCCTTCGAGATATCCCCAAGTCGAAGGACACGTTGTTTTTCTTCTAATTTCGAGCAGCGTTCAAATAAAAAGTTGTTGTTTTTTTGGTTGTATGCCTCTTACCAAGGAACATATAAAAAGATCAGTGATAGTTGTTGTGAAACAAATATACATGCTGTTTAAAACATAACAAAAAACTGTGACGTGAGGGAGTTTGTGTAGTAGATATGCAGGCGGTGCTTGGATATTCAAACGGTGCTGTCTTCCTAACAGTTGTATCTTGTTAGAAGGTTCAGCCTGGTGCAATGCACAAATTGTAAGACAAATTTCCATACGGACAATAAAGATTATTATTATTATTACACAGCGACTCACTCCTAAACCTCTTTCATATTAGTAACCATAATAATACTATTAATTGATAAATAAGAGACCAATATTAACAGTAGCCATCATTACGCATGTGATATACCCCAACTTTTTGGAAAATTGTTTTTAGTTCAGATTATCTCCCCCTGGTCCTAAGTCTAATAATAGCCTAAGGCTTGTTATCGAGTACAGCAATTTACGTGGCCACACAGCCTACTTACTATGTTCAATAATATATATGCGCCGGTAGGACCTAGGTCCAAGCAAGTGAAGACTGGAATAATGAAGACAGAAGAATCACTAAGTATTTTAAAAAAAAACAATTTTAATTATAAAGATACATGGCTTGTCTAAAGAACTTTTGGATGTATACCCAGTAGATGTCTAGTACTTAGTAGCCCATCATTTCATCGTGACGTAGGTGGCGTCAGTAGCGACACCGCATAGGTTGTCCGCGTTACGTAGGGTGTAGGCGTAGCCATTCACGCCCCAGCCCTCGGACCAGCTGAAATGAAAGAAAACTTGAATGTGGTGTGAGACTGTTAGGTCAAGAATAAAAAAAAATGGTAAGGAAAAAAAAAAAGTAAAGTTCCGTCTTTCCTGCCTTGCGATCTGTTTCTGTGGCTCACGGTTAACGGGGGGGGGGGGTGTCATGTGATCAACACAATGACCAACCGCCTTTACCTTTCCCCAACTCACATCAGGTGCCCATTAGAGATGGGCGGACTCAGAGGGGCCAAAAAAACCCCCCGAAGTTCAGGATCCCAGGATTCGAACCTTGGACCTCCGGTTCGGAAGCCGTGCGCTTAATTACCGCTCAGAAAGTAATTAACTAAGATTTCTCTATCTACCTTGACTGGTTGTTAGGCAAACAATGCTTGACTATCTCACTGAAGGGGTGGGGGTGGGGGGGTTTTAAGTTTGAATCCTTGTGTTGGTTAAACATGTTTAATTCTCGATTTGACTCTGACTTGCTGAGCTCCTGCTGCGGTGCGTGACCTCCGTGACCCTTATGTCGAAGGTGCCGCGCGATGTGACGCAAATGTTCTCCCAGATACCCCCCGCCCCCACTATGTCAACGACAGAGATTGAACAATGAGCATACTTTAGAAGCGATAATAACACAAAAGCAATAATAATTTGTAGCCTAGTAGTAGTGGTCATTGTTTAAAAGTGGCCTACTACATTTCGGAAGATTGTTTCATTTCATAAATTAGTGATTCTAAAGCCCTCCGTCTGACCTGTTCTTAATAATCCAGTAAGGAAGTTTTGTTTTTGGGTCAGTCCCGTAGCCTGTGAGCAACATGGCATGGTCCAACTCGCTACTGCTGCAGTCTGCATTCTGATAGATGCCTTTGAGACACAATAAAAACATTTGGTTAGAAGTTCGATGTATTGTAAAGAAGAGCTTTGATTCCAGCATTATTTTGTCCCTTTTATTTATAAAAAAACAACACTCTAATATACACTGTGTTATAAAATGTCAAGATTTGATGTCCATAGTATTAGTTCTGCTAGTCACTAAATCAGACCTGCCTACCAAAAAAAGTCCAAATGCGTAACGATGATGGTCAAAATGCGTATTTTGGCAACAGAATGCGTAACACTGCGTAATATATATATATATATATATATATATTAGATCTAAATGTCATGATTAGATCTACAATCTAAATCTAGATCAATACGACAATAGAGATGATATCTAGACAAGATCTGGATCTATGTCTATATAATGAATATAATCTACTCTAAATCTGGGCTTAAGAGTGTTACCGATGCCGTGGATCCGCTACAAACGTAGGTCTACTCCAAACTTTCGTAGGCCTACCTACATCCTTGATCTACTCTATACTAAGACTAAGAATCTAGATCTAGACTAGATGGTTGTAGATGTTATCGATCTAGACCTAGACAATTTAAATCATACTACATCTAAATTGGATCTCGATTGTAGAGTAATGTAGAGAATCATGACATAACGTAATGTCTAGCCACACTCTAGCTAGATTGCTAGATCTATTCCTGTATAACAAGTTATCTAGATTCTAGAATCCAGATCTAGACTAGATATCTACAATGTCACTCAATGTGTTTTGAATCGATAGCACTTCGATATTTTTTCTATACAAATGAATACGGGAATCAGGGATTCAACATAATTAATTTCTACTAATAAACTTACACACAAAAAAAAGTCACGTTGGTGTATCAGCTAACTGACGGTACCAACCTGCCACTCCCTCACTCTCGCGTTCTTCATTTCTAGACTAAATCTAATTGCTTTTAAGAACCAATCAACCTATAGATCTGGACACAATGTGTTCCCCCACCTTTTCTGTCCCCCCCCCCCAACAGGACGGCTTAGCGTGACCTCCGTGACCGCTCGTAAGCTAGTCAAGAGAGGGGAAAAAAAAAAGATACGAAATGCGTAACGCGACGGGTTAAATGCGTATTTGCGTAGTGACGGTCATTTTTGGGAGATTTTGCGTAACGAATACGCATTTTGCGTAACGGTAGGCAGGTCTGCTAAATGTTAGCAGTGATAGGCCGTACTCTTTGATTCTTTTTTAAAAGACGTGCACTAATATAGTTTTTAAGCTCTGCACAACGTATACTTAGTAAGAAGTGCACTTTATTAGTAAAATACATAATGATGAGTGCACTTTATTAGAAGTACACTTAATGATCAGTGCACTTTATTAGAAGTATACTTAATGGTCAGTGCACTTTATGAGAAGTATACTTAATGATCAGTGCACTTTATTAGAAGTATACTTAATGGTCAGTGCACTTTATTAGAAGTACACTTAATGATCAGTGCACTTTATTAGAAGTATACTTAATGGTCAGTGCACTTTATGAGAAGTACACTTAATGATCAGTGCACTTTATTAGAAGTATACGTAATGATCAGTGCACTTTATTAGAAGTATACTTAATGGTCAGTACACTTTATGAGAAGTATACTTAATGATCAGTGCACTTTATTAGAAGTATATTTAATGATCAGTGCACTTTATGAGAAGTATACTTAATGATCAGTGCACTTTATTAGAAGTATACTTAATGGTCAGTGCACTTTATGAGAAGTATACTTAATGATCAGTGCACTTTATTAGAAGTATACTTAATGATCAGTGCACTTTATTAGACGTGTCTATAAGAAACATTTCAATACACTTCCACCGTCCTACGTACAGTATTTCATCTCCAATCCGACACTAAAAGAAACATATGTACATATTGAGAAAGTGTTATACCTCCTGCGTAGGAGACGAAGTCATCATGGGAGGCATCAAAAGCTATGGAGATTGGCCCCACGGAGGCACTGGCCTGTTGAAGGGCAGACTCGTCCCCAGACGTGACGTAAAAGCAAGCACTTATGTGACCTACTGCCAACGATTTGTTAAAGTAACATTTCCCACTCTGAAATAAACAAAATATACATTGGTTTCATAAGACAACAAAGAACTAACAGATTAAAGGTGGGCGGGGTGCTACTGGCCAGCCATAGGTTCACGTTGCTTCTGTTGTCACGGTAGCCTAGGCATTGCTTTTTGTTAGTTATATATGTCTCCTTCTGTCTCGGAAGACAATGGATGCGCCCAGATGAGTAACCGTTTTGGTTTCTTCTTGAGACGGGGCAGAATCTGGTGTGGCTAATCAAGCCGATTAGCAGAGTTTGTCATTGTTCGTGTATGCAACTGTTTAAGGGCAGATGTTAACTAGTTTCCAATTGAGCTGCCCGAGACGCATCATGTGCATCTCCTGGACGGATCTTGTCTCCAATAAGGACGTTATGACATTGGCCAATATGCGCAAGCATCCATGCTTTTCTGACTCAGGGTAGACTACGCTCTGGGTCGGACATGTCAGCCGCATGGCAGATGTTTGACATGTTTCGGATGTTCCTTCAGTGTTGAAGATAATTACCTCCCAGTCCAAACCTCCCGTAGGACGAAGGGGGATGGGAGCGGGCAGGGTTTGAACCCTCGACCTTCGATAAATCTGAATCGTGCAAACCGCACGACCAGGCAGATGATAGAATCCCGAAATGTACTTTATATGCTGAGCTTGCGGAGGGAGTCAGACCCAAGGGCCCAAGACTAACATACAGAGATGTCTGCAAGCGAGACATGAGAACTACAGATATTAAAGTATGTGGGACTAAATAGCTCAACACCGGACAGCAAGGAGACAGACTGTACACATTGGTACGATCCTTGCAGGGAGCACAAGAAATAAAGCGGCCTTAGTGAAGAGAAAGAAAAAAAAAAGCTGCACTAAAACATATTTTTGCTACTACCAATGTAATAAACACTGAACTATAATTGAAAAAAAAAACGCAGTGCACAGTTGTACGGGTTGCCTCAGTCAGGTAGGAAAACCAATGACTTAAGTCTCTAAGATGCACAACAAGATGGATACACGTAGGGCGTAATTCTCTTTCCTTAAATGAAAGACAACAGTTAATATAATAAAATAGGAAAGAGAAGTCCCTAAAATGTTATATCTTTTTTTAAAGTTAAAGAGTTTCTACTGTCTCGAGTACGTTGTGAATAAGATCTACTTGCCTGGCTCTCCTGATAAGGGTATTGCTGCTCTGTCTCGATGCCACCTTTTTTGAAAACGCTGGCGTAGGCCATCGCCGGCTCGCCCCCATCACAGCCATCGCAGCCTTCGCCACTGCAGCAGTCTAGAAGCTGTTGTTCGCTGAAAGACTCAAGCTTACCATGAGCCTTGAAATGGGCGCCCTCCATGGCGCCAGTCTGTGGAAAGAGATGTTATTTTCTTAATGGACGACATAGAGAATGTGACTCGGTAAATACCGACGAGCTTTAAAAGTTTCTCTTCCTTTGAAATAGTCTTGTGAATAAGTGCGTCATTATATTTTATATTGTAATGCTTTTTTTTTTTATAAGATACGACACAAGAATTCTTTTCAGAGACAGTTGAAGTAAGCATAAGTACACAAAAAATATATAAAAAAAAGAGTGAAATCCCTCAAGGATTCTCGAGTTGAAATCCTCACTCAGGCCGAGTTTTACTTGCTGGGTGCCTAGAGGCAGCACGGAAACCTGCTCCCCGTTCTCAAATTGTTTGGACCATAGCGCCACCTACTGAGCATTTCATTTTGTAGTTAAATAAAAAGTAAAGCTCCCCTTTCGGACATTGCAATCTACAGGGCAGATGATGTAAAGGCCATCTGTTTCTGTGGCCCACGGTTAACGAGGATGTTATGTGGCCAGCACAACGACCAACCGCCTTTACTTTTCCCCCAACTAATGTCAGGTACCTACTTGAGTTTGGTGGACTCAGAGGCGCCCGAAGATCCCAAAATTATAAATCACCAAGATTCGAACTCACTCTGGATTCCGAAATCAATGTATTAGTTATATAGCTCGAAAGATGCGATATACAAAAACAGTTGTAAAAAAAATATAATTTCCACATTCCTCCTAAATCTTCGAACTCTACATAAATGTGTAAACGGTTAACTAAAAACAGGAAATGAAGCGACTAGCCTCTGGAAACTGACTTTCGAAAACAGGCGCAGAAAGATGTGGACGTTATTTGTATGTAACATGCAGTGGCGGGTGGGGCTATATGAACTAAGTGTCGTGGATTTAGCATTCATATTTGGACACATTTGTTCGTGACAATTAATACAACCCACGTGATACATTGACATAAGCTAGTAAACAAATGATTGTAATGTTCTAAATATGTTAACAAATGTCCCCCGAGATTGAGCTGAAAAAATTGACAATCCGTATTATAATTGTAACCAAGGTGTTAGAATTGAATTAATTGTTCCATCCCTGATTAAAAGCATGCGTTATATGGTCTATATTTATACCATGAAATGCCAGAGGTTTGTGTTTTAAACATGAAATGACAGAAACCTATGTTTATAACATGAATTGACAAGAGGTCTATGTTTATAAAATGAAATGACAGAGGTCTATGTTTATAACATGAAATGACAGAGGTCAATGTTTATAACATAAATGACAGAGGTCTATGTATAACAAGAAAAGACAGAGGTCTATGTATAACAAGAAAAGACAGTTGTCTATGTTTATAACATGAAATGACAGAGGTCTATGTATAACAAGAAAAGACAGAGGCTTATGCTTATAATCTGTGCTACTCACAGCGCTGAATGTCCAGCAGGAGCCACAAGTGCCTTGGTCTTTGACCTGGGTTGTGTAGCCTTTCTTTGACCAGTCCACGTTGTCGGGTAACAGCCTGCTCGAACAGGACTGGTCTGATTCAGACTGACACTCAAAGCTGGAAGTCTTGGCGCCGAGTCTCTTCTTGGCGTAGCGGCCCTGGCGTGTGTATCTGAGAAACTCTTCGTGTGTCTGTACAGAAGAGACTTGAGGACATGACGTGTTGGCTTGCGTGTTGGCTTGTAAGTAATAACAAAATAATATACAGAGCTAACCGTACGGTTTATTGGTCAGGTGCTTAGGAAGTAATTGGCTTATTAAATCGCGTGAGGGATATAGAACAGGGACAAACGTAGATACGTGATACGTTATGAGAATGTTGAATTTGCTTTGGCCAATATAAAGAAATCAATTAGAGACAAGTTTGTCTGTTATTTGGTAAAGTAGCCATTCTATGTGACAGATGATGCAATTGTTATCTGTTTCTGTGGCCCACGGTTAGGAAGGGGGTGTCTCTTGGTCAGTACAACTTTCCCCGAAATGATGTCAGGTACCCATTAGAGGTGAACGGACTTACTTAGTGGCGTCCTAAGAAATTCAAAATCCCAGTCTTTACCAGGACTCGAGTCCAGGACCTCCGGCTCATCTCTCAAGCGCTTTAGCACTTAACCGCCCGAGAACAAATGAAATTGACCATTTATATACTCACCCACACATCAGTTCTCCCCCCCCCCACTCCACGCAGCTGTGTGAGGGACATCGTTCCGACCACAACTATGCCCAGGCATTCATCTCATTTCCATGAGATGTCGCTTCCCGACTGAAGGAGGCCATATATATATATATATATATATACTCACCATAGCTGAGAATGTATTAAGCCCCAAATAGTATGTGCTTTGTTGGGTATGGTACTTCCAGTTGTGGCTCTCTATCTTGGCCAGTGTCTTCAGGAAGATATTGAACCTTTGTTCTTCGTTCCAGTCATGGACATACCCGTGACCTGCAAGACATACTTTGTAGCATCAACCTGTGCATTTGCTGGCATATCCTTATTACAATCAGTTCATTTCTAGGCACTTTACACTTAGCGTTTTATCTGACTACGCCAACGCGATTCTACTCAACTTTCTCTTGTCAAAGCGTTCTTCGTGTGTCCCGACTATAGCTCACCGTTCTGACGACCTATGCTTGAAAAAAAGTCAGAAGACGTTTTGCATATCTCGAAGATGATCTTACCACGAATGTCTCTCGCATTTCAGTATTGGTCAGTGCCACCCTTTTTTTACTTTTAACTGATCTTTTTTTTTCTTCTTCTGCATGAATGGTGACCTTTGGACTCTAAGAACTCCCCAGAATGCTGTCAAACTCTATACTGCTCTTCCCCACCCCGTAGAACAGCGATTCTCAACCTTTTAAACTCGGCGACCCCTTTTTATAATCCCCCATTCTGCCGCGACCCCCCCCCCCCCACACACACACACACATACAGCAATAGAAGAGTAGACAATACTAATCCATATTTTCGATGGTCATAGGCGACCCCTTGCAAATGGTAAATCGACCCCTAAGGGGGTCGCGACCCACAGGTTGAGAACCCCTGCCGTAGAAGAACGTGCAAGTAAACATTTAGTTTGAGGGGTCTCGTGTAGAAGTTTGAGAAACACTGCGATGTACGTAAAAAGCATGGAGAATATTTTTGTTTGTATGATAGAAAAAGGGGACCAACGTGTTACTAAGTAACGCTTTGAAACCGGAACAAGCTACCGCCATCTTAATTTTAAAACTTTATTAATAGTAATAAATTTCCTATAGCTCTGGACTTCACGATGACTTGCTAACTATTGTAAAAAAAAAAAAATACCGCAAACTAAAACTCTATGGCCATATTACGAGATATTCGGGGCTTGCAAAGACCTTCCTTCAGGGAACAGTACCCGGAAAAAAAAAGAGCAGGCTGACAGTAAACGATGGGGAGACAACACAAAAGAATGGACGGGCCTGCCTGCCTAGGCAAAGGACAGAGCTAATGAAGAAAGACGGTTGACAAATCGTGTGTGGTACCTCAACTGTCCAACAGACTAAGGGATGCTAGGGGAAGGGTCAACAAACGTGGCTACCAGAGTATCACCTAATCAGTCCAATTGTCTACGCCGTGCATGTTAAAAGTGTGAATTACCGTGAGTACGTTTCCAGTCGTCAAACACTTTTTTCGGGTCCTCAAATCGTAGTACGTAAGGAAGATCTTCGACCTTCTGGTCAGGTACCATCTGTCCTAGTGTGAGCACAGCTAGCCAGCTCATCCCTGCCAGACAAGTCGTCCATGCCAGGCCGTATCGGGTCATTCTACTAGCTCTCCTTCTGTATGTCTGAAATAGATGTAGAGAAGGCAGTGGTTTCGATTATGTCAACAGGACCCGGTCTGGTGATAGGAGTAGGCTGACTTTTATATGTATTGGTTAATTGCTTGGGGTTCTCAGTAGTGGAGAAACATTTTTTGTTTCATTTCATTATTTTATCATTATCTTTTTTTAACTTAAAAAAAAACACACAACCTTTAACCTCTTTCATGCTAGTCTCTGACATCCATAGCCACATAGGTATAAAATAACATTAAAACACACATACATACATGTATACAAATCTAATAAACCTCCGCCCTCAATTACCGACTCACAACCGTTTAGAGGCTTTCTAAAAATATGAGTCCGGAGCATAGACTTCGTACACTTTTCATGGAAGAACCAAGGAACTATATTTTATCTTTATCTGAATGGACGCGCCGAAGTACTGTTTGTTTCCATTAGGGCCCAATTGAGGAGGCAAAAAAATATGTGTCCCAATAGGCAACAACCGATGGACCCCATACATGCGCACAATCACTGTCTCACACTGACATATCACATACATTGACACTGACATACTGACATATCACATACGTACATAATATACATGTAATAATAACGATAATAATAAACGCCACTGCGCGGGTTTAAGCGCTTGACTTCCGAACCTTGGGGGGTCTGAAAAGGGAAACTTTTACTTTTACTGCACTAAGAAAATTTTCATAATTTAAAAATACTTTATCTTATCTTATATAATACAGACGTTACTTCAAAAAAAAAAAAAAGGAAAAAAAAAAGAGGATAACGTCCTACGAGTCATCCTTCTAGTCCTGCATATTAACCAATGACCCTAAATTCTGCTACGTCCCTGGTTTTCCTGGCTGGCCTCAGGCAAAGATGATTTATGAAAGAAGAATAAGGGGGCTATAGTATTTAGTGCTTTACGGTAATACTTTGATGGGCATATAGCAGATCTATAATCTATAATTGTCTCCATGCATGAAACTATCCAATGCAAATCTAGACTTAGAATAAATTCATGATCGCAAGTCAAGCCAGTGATTCTTACCCTCACTTTACAGTTGACCAGGGCTGGATTTAAGTAGGTGGAGGCCCTGGGGTGGAATATTTGTGGAGGCCCTGGGGAAGAATATTTGCGGAGGCCCTGGGGTGGAATATTTGTGGAGGCCCTTACACTTTTCCTACATCACCTAAACTTGAATTTGATATATAAAAATTGAACTGCGAAACGTTCGAGGGTTATCCTTTAAAATGTAATGTTGATTTACAATTAATTTACATTGATGACAAATAGGGCTCTGTAACTTGGTAGATTGATTTTTGATTGCTCTAGTTAAACTAGAATGAGTTGATGTTTGTTTCTCAATCATGATTGCAGATGTGCTTCATTCTATTCTATTAAGTGCAAAGTATCATCGCACTGAGTTATAAATTGTATTAGGATAGAATGTGTGTTTTTATGTTATTCACCTTCACTTATTATTTTGTCTGTTGGGGCACCACACACGATCTGTCTACCGTCTTTATCCATTCCTCTCTGTCTTTTGCCCTGGATAGAATCTCTTTCAATGGCATGCCCACCCATTTTTAAATCTTGTCTTAAATTCCTATTGGTTTCTCTGTCCGCCTCATCTTTTGTCTGGGACTGTTCCATGAAGGAAGGTTTTTGCGGGCCTTGAGGACTTTGTAATATGGCCATAGAGTTTTAGTTTGCTTTTTTTGACAGTAGTTAGCAAGTCATCGTGGGGTCTAATTGCTGTAATTGGTATTTAGTTATAACGCCCCCAAAAAGTTGGCTTGAGAACTAGTTTGTCTTATTGTTAGCTAAAGTGTGTTTCTGTGCATGTGATCTGTGTGTGTGTGTTGGGGGGGGGGGGAACTATTATGTTGGTATACAGTGAGAACCTCTCTACTTTAAACTCGACTGCAAGTATGGGGCCACAAGTCTGACACTTACACGTAGTGGCCTCTAGATGCAACGAGGTAAACACATCAATACACCATAAGTAGGGCAAAGGCCAAACCAACATTGATATCTAAATAAAACAACATAGACATGCTAATTGAAGTTTAGTTTGAACACAACCAAAAAATCTGGCCATTCCCCCCCCCCCCCCCCCCCCCCCCCGTGATATTAACATAATGTACCTTGCCATTGTCGGTTTCGTTCTACGAATGTATGATAAAGACTTCACATGTTGGTGAGAAGAGTGATCTAGCAGTGGCTCCATCATTCATGAATAATTGTACTTTCTTTCTTCGTGGACCCCCCCCCCCGTATTCCCCACCTAAATTCTGTCTGTTTCTTCTTTCCCACTCTTACCGATATCTTGTGAGGAAAAAAACAAACACTTCTATTGCTTGCCAAAAAGGCTCTAGATTAGTATTTGAGTCTAAGTCTGTTGCCTGTGTGTTTGTAACGATGTTAATTATCTAAGAAACATAACGTCCGATGTTGTGCTAATTACAACGTCTTCAAATGATCTTTATAACATGACATCTTCATCAACTTTCTTTCTCTCTCTCTCTCTTTCTCTCTCTCACATTTACTCTGCCCTCCTTCCCTCCTCCTCTTTTACGCCCTTTTTGATTGGTTCATCTCCTGCTTTCCCATTTCAATCTGCCTTAGACTGTGTGCAAATGCAGCCTCTATCTATATCAAATCAACACGCAGTTTTCGGCACCTGTCATTGTAAAGGCAGAGGATGAAATGGTGGTCCTCGAATTGGAAAGTGTTTCTCGTTTCTCCGACATTTCCTAGACCTTTTGTCTCTGTTACAGTACACTTCTTGTCTATGACTATTCAGAACATGACATTTATAGTGAAATACACAGTACACTTCTTGTCTGTGACTATTCCGAACACGACTCTTATAGTTCTACAAATTTGATTCTACTTTGCATTCTTCTAAGTGACAAAAACAATACAAGGTTCATTAAAATAGTTCAATGAGTATCGTTGACTTCCGTATTGAGTACAACAAAAACGATAACTCTTTATGGATTTGTCTCCATGCATGAAACTATCCAATGCAAATCTAGACTTAGAATAAATTCATGATCGCAAGTCAAGCCAGTGATTCTTACCCTCACTTTACAGTTGACCAGGGCTGGATTTAAGTAGGTGGAGGCCCTGGGGTGGAATATTTGTGGAGACCCTGGGGTGGAATATTTGTGGAGGCCCTTACACTTTTCCTAAAGCTTTTATAAAAATCCACTTTTTAACATGTATTACTAAACCTACTGATACCTAAAAGTGTGCCAACTTTAAGAAGAAAGAAATAGAGTACTTTACATTCTAATTTTACTACTTTTGAAAAAAAAGTTATTTAATCTGCAGTTTTTCTTTTTTAAAAATGTATATTTTGTTGTTTATTGAGTTTGTGGTAAGACCCCATCGGTGACTTTTTAACATCTCTTTCAGTGGAGGCCCCCTTTTTTTGTGGGTACCCCGGGGCTGTGGCCCAGCCTGCTCTACCTTCAATCCAGCCCTGCAGTTGACATGTTATGCTGCTTTATACCAATGTGTAGCTTTGAATATTGTGTTGTTGAATTTGTTGTTAGATCATTATGTCTTTTTTTTTTTTTTTAAATTCCACAGTCAAATTTGACAGAATAAACATTATACCAATGATCCAAAGCAGCACTCAGCTTACATTTTGTTGCCAACTTTTATGATTTTTTTTCACAAAATGTAATCTAAACTTTGGATTCAGTATTGTCATTTGTGTTGGTGTGCTTCTTGTCCTACAATCAGTCAGTGCAATTCTCAAGTGGCTGAATAGTTTAAAAACATTTTCTGCTAAAACCAAGATCAGAGCATGTTGTCAGTGTTAGTGGGTTGACATGTTTTAGATTTCTGAACAATATTTTAAGTTCGCCCATCTCTTAGAGTCTGCACATCTTCTTTTCCTGCCTTAAGACACATGAAATTCATAGGATGTAATTATCTTCTTTTTCGAAGTAACGTCTGTAATATATAAGATAAGAGTATACATAATTTAATGTAGTCTTCTTCAGGTTGGGGGAAAAATAAAGTATTTTCATCATTGTGATGGGCACACACATTTTGTAAACTGTACAAGGGAGAAACATTACCCTAGTCTTTTCATTATGTTGGAGGGTTCAGAAAACCGGAACTATTTCTGAAATAAACTGCTCTGTGGTTTTCAGATCCATAATTTCTTATTTTTCTGAAGCCATTTTTGTGATCAGTACTTGTTTCAAGCCGTTTGGTAAGATAATTTTTTGAGAAATTTAAGGTCTTGGAGGGAATATTTATATATATAGTATTGTTGGTGTTGTATGTCTATTTACAGAAAGATACAGACCCACTGTCTGTCTCTACAGTAGGATAAAGACCAGTTGTCTGTTTCTATAGAAAGAAACAGAAAACAGACTTATCTATTGTACTGTTGCATTTTGCTGTACTTTTCCCTCTTTATTTGTTGTGTAGACGCTACAGACCGGTGCCCCTCTGAGTGTCCATCCAGTCAGTATTTGCAGCAGATGTCACCATTTCCTGCCTCCTCACCATCACTTCTCCCCACCATTGAGCAAATAGACCCAGGCCAGGCTACCAATAGAAGCTCTCCAGAACAGTCTAAGAACAACATTGATACCAATATAGTTGACTCACAACAGCCCAGTGTGGTGGGCCCGAGCAAGACAGGTAATCTATTTTTAGATTTCACTACCCCACCTACCAACTGCAGGATTCCTAAACTGAAGAGTGCTGCTGAACGAGCTGCTTTGGCCTCTGGTGCTGGAGATTTGTCCTGCCACAGTGCTCCGAGTTCACCAATGGTGGGAAGGCGCCATAGTCTGCCAAAGAGGGCGTCAACTCCTTCAAACCAGCTCTTGCAAAGCCCCTTTGTCCCTGCCACAGTGCCCAGCACTCCGACCACCCCTCGACTCACTAGAAAGGTTCTCAATTCCTGTGATTCCGATGATGCCACCAAACGAAATGTTGCTTTCAGCCTACCTGACCATGCTTTTGTCCTCCCCGACCAAGATGACCAGGAAGTGTTTGACTCGGATGAATTAGATGACCCCCCTGGTACATTAGTTCAACCCAATGGCAACGGTAGAGGAAGTACAACTCCAAGACTTCAGAGGAAACCGGGAGATGGTAAAGCTGAGCTCAACAGCCCAGCGTCGCCCAAGAAAGGTCGAAGTTTGTCATTTGGGTCATCAGCTGGCAGGCCCACCTTAAGCTCATCCAGTAAAATGAGTCAGAGAAGGCCCATAACCCCAGAACCAACAAGCTCATCTGCTTCCTCCAAGAAACTTAACGGACCAACAACCCCAACCGCTCAAAAGAATTTTACACCACCGGGCACAACCCAGCCCAAGAAGATTGTCAGTGGTTCCAGCACCTTGCCCCGTAGGACGTCCAAAGCGGCACCCTGCCCTCCCACCCCAACAACACCGACAGTGACACGCAAAACTTTTGGCCCAGCAGCAACCAAAAATAACAAGCTAAATAAAGAGGAAGACATGAAGTCTAAGACGTTGCCTTTGCCAGGTACACTTCAGCATCTTGTACTAGCTTGCCTCACCATAGGAATGATTTATTCTGTTCTTACTAACTTGAGAAAGACTCCAAGAATGCTGGAATGATATAACAACTGTAATATTATCTCACCCTCTTTTAGAAGAGTTGAATGTCTCAACTCATTTCTAAATTTGATCTAAACACTTTGCGTTGCATGATACTGTATGTGTTTGTAGTGATGTTTTTTGGCTTACATTTTGCTGTCTACTTGCTTATGGCGATGATTCATTTATGTATAACTCTTTCTCTCTCTTATACAAAGTACATAATACTTTAAGGGATTACATTTAGACAAGATAAAGTGTTTTGTTTTTCAAAGAAAACAATGTGTGGGGATAATGACACTTCATTTACACAATTCATGTTATCAGGATTTCTGGGAGAAGTCTAATTGACAAAACCTTAATAGAGATTTAAACATTGAGAGAAAGACAATGCACTGACAAATGTTTTCTACAACTCATTTTATCAGGGATTCTGGGAGAAGTCTAATTGACAAAACCTTAATAGAGATTTAAACATTGAGAGAAAGACAATGCACTGACAAATGTTTTCTACAACTCATTTTATCAGGGATTCTGGGAGAAGTCTAATTGACAAAACCTTAATAGAGATTTAAACATTGAGATGAAGACAATGCACTGGCAAATGTTTTCTACTGCATGCTCTATAATCTTGTTCTAGTATATTTTTTTCAATGCTATCATTGACCTGATTTGATTAGATTTATGAGTAGTTTATCGCAACTACATTTACTTTAAAGGCTACTTTTGATGGTTCAAGTTATTATATTTACAGCCAGGATTTAATTTGAGAATTTTTTGTAAGTCTCATATATTTAGTGCAATCACTTTCCAAATTATTCTAGTATTTTGCCTGTTTTCAATGTTAAATCTAAGCATTATCACTTTAGAAATTTAAGTGAAAGGTGTTCTATCACTGCACACAATTGCTGGCTTTACACTCATGTCCCCCAGTTTTGCCAAGTATCAATTGTGATATAGTGCATTTGTACAAACAAATCATCCACTCAGCTCATGTCTTTTAAAATGTAACTAATACTTAGCTTAAACTATTTGTTGATGCACATAACCATTCATGTGTACTTCTCAACTGTAGAGCTGAATGTTTAATTGAACATGTGGAATACTAGACTGTCATAGGTTTTGTTTTGAAGTAAATCATAGCATAACATTTTAGTAGTTGTGACTCTCTCCCTTAATTTTTAGACATAGTAATGTTTGGATTGGATTTAATTCTGAACTTACTACAATCATTATGCTTGTTTGTTTTTGATTGTGGCTGTCTTCAAATAACTTTATCTTTGCTTTGCCTTAGACTTATATAACTTCATCTTTGCCTTGTCTGTCTAAGTCTTCCACTAACTTCATCTTTGTCATGTCTGTCTCAGTCTTCTACTTTATCTTTGCTATACCTGTCTCATTCTTCAACTAACTTTGTGATGCGTGTCTTAGACTTCAACTAACTTTGTGATGCCTGTCTTAGACTTCAACTAACTTTGTGATGCATGTCTTAGACTTCAACTAACTTTGTGATGCCTGTCTTAGACTTCAACTAACTTTGTGATGCCTGTCTTTGACTTCAACTAACTTTGTCATGCCTGTCTTAGACTTCAACTAACTTTGTCATGCCTGTCTTAAACTTCAACTAACGTTGTGATGCCTGTCTTAGACTTCAACTAACTTTGTCATGCCTGTCTTAGACTTCAACTAACGTTGTGATGCCTGTCTTAGACTTCAACTAACGTTGTGATGCCTGTCTTAGACTTCAACTAACTTTGTGATGCCTGTCTTAGACTTCAACTAACTTTGTCATGCCTGTCTTAGACTTCAACTAACGTTGTGATGCCTGTCTTAGACTTCAACTAACTTTGTCATGCCTGTCTTAGACTTCAACTAACTTTGTGATGCTCTTCTCATTCTTCACCTAACTTTGTGATGCCTGTCTTAGACTTCAACTAACGTTGTGATGCCTGTCTTAGACTTCAACTAACTTTGTCATGCCTGTCTTAGACTTCAACTAACTTTGTCATGCCTGTCTTAGACTTCAACTAACTTTGTCATGCCTGTCTTAGACTTCAACTAACTTTGTCATGCCTGTCTTAGACTTCAACTAACTTTGTGATGCTCTTCTCATTCTTCACCTAACTTTGTGATGCCTGTCTTAGACTTCAACTAACTTTGTGATGCTCTTCTCATTCTTCAACTAACGTTGTGATGCCTGTCTTAGACTTCAACTAACTTTGTCATGCCTGTCTTAGACTTCAACTAACTTTGTCATGCCTGTCTTAGACTTCAACTAACTTTGTCATGCCTGTCTTAGACTTCAACTTACTTTGTCATGCCTGTCTTAGACTTCAACTAACTTTGTGATGCTCTTCTCATTCTTCACCTAACTTTGTGATGCCTGTCTTAGACTTCAACTAACTTTGTCATGCCTGTCTTAGACTTCAACTAACTTTGTCATGCCTGTCTTAGACTTCAACTAACTTTGTCATGCCTGTCTTAGACTTCAACTAACTTTGTCATGCCTGTCTTAGACTTCAACTAACTTTGTGATGCTCTTCTCATTCTTCAACTAACTTTGTCATGCATGTCTTAGACTTCAACTAACTTTGTGATGCTCTTCTCATTCTTCACCTAACTTTGTGATGCCTGTCTTAGACTTCAACTAACTTTGTCATGCCTGTCTTAGACTTCAACTAACTTTGTGATGCTCGTCTCATTCTTCAACTAACTTTTTTATGCCTGTCTTAGACTTCAACTAACGTTGCGATGCCCGTCTTAGTCTTCAACTTTATCTTTGCCATGCCTGTCTCAGTCTTCTACTAACTTCATCTTTGCAATGCCTGTCTCATCATGTTTCTCTTTGAAGCCAAGTCCAAGCTTAAAACTGCCGGGGACACCAAGACAAATAATGGGATAATCAGGACCCCATCAGTGAAAGGTGAAATATCTGGCATGGGGTCATTGAACCCAGTGTGGATCCCTTCGCTGAAGTAAAGTAACATTTTGACGCCAACCCTCTCTAGCATGCACTATTGATCAGTGGGGATTTTTTTGTTACATTGAAGTGAAATAACATTCTGACCCTAACTAATGCTATCTAACGTAGGATCATTCAACTCAGTATGGGTTCCCTTTTTTAAGCATAAGTTGAATATGATAAGTTGAATAGTAAGGCTTGCTGAAACTAACTTTTAGTATACACTTATTTAGATATGATAGCATTATAAAATTATTTTGGACTTGTGAGACTAAGTATAAGGGACAAAATACAAAACTTAAATATAAACATACTATTGATAATCTCCAATCTCTTCTTTGGTTTGAAATAGTCATTTAACAAATCTTATTCTTAACATATAGTGGGGGAAAAAAATTCATTTAACAGCATTAGGGCTAGAGTATCTAGTTTACAGTTAAATTTATGTAAACCAGGACTGTCTAACTATCTAGTTTACAGTTGAATCTATGTAAACTAGGACTGTCTAACTATCTAGTTTACAGTTGAAACTATGTAAACCAGGACTGTCTAACTTTAGATGTTAATTGTAAGTATATACAGCAAGAACTTTTACCTTCCACTATTTCTTGATGTCAGTAATAATATACAAACCCAGGACAAGCCAAAGTTCAGTAGTCAAGGTTCCTGGCAAGTACACAAATTGTTTCAATTAACTTAAAAGTAATATGAAAAATGGACCCTAAAATTTTATTAGGAATTAATTGTTTCTTTTTGTTTTATGTGTTCTATGTGCGCAACAGTTTTGTCTAATCTAGGTTTAAAACACAGTAGCTTGATTAATTTAATTCTTATTAAACTGAAGCTGGCATGTTTTTCTTTGAGTGAATGTGAGAAAGAAGACAAAGCTTGTCTGTTGTTGTATTTGTTATATTGACATTTAGATTTTGGCAGGAACAAAAAAGTACCAGCTTGTATAATATCATTTGGGTTAGTTGTTTGATCATAAGTTAAAAACTTACACCTTGAAGATACAAAGTAAGAAGCTTTTTAATGTCACAGCTTCCTGACAACTAAGTCATTCTTTTTATAGTTTTTTTTAGAGTCTGCCTACTTGCTGTGACTTGTAGCAACGTATGGGATTTATTTTTTTTATATGCTATTAATGTTTTGTTGTTTTGGGGGTAATAATGCTATACTAGAATCAACTTTTTATTTGTATGGATCAATAAATGATAATAAACTAGCTCTTGTTTGCTTTCAGAGAGATAAACTTGCTGGTAGAGACAAATGAATGGGCCATAACTCCAATTTTTTAAGTTAATTAACAGCAATAACAGCACATCATTACCTCCCTTTATTTTGTGTTGCCTTTAACAATCACAGTATTGATGTAACTTAACTGCATCATTTTGTACCAGAATGAGTTGTCACTAAAAAATCAACAACCTATCCTATAGTGCATATTTCTTTTAGGTCTGTTTATTAATTAATAAAAGAAAAGAATGGAACTGTTGACTGCTGTGTCTGGAAACATTTTTGTTTTGCATGAAGATTGATTCATTTCTTCTACATACTGTTACATATTTTTTAATTTCCAATTTCTCAGAGCCAAGACCGATGGCTGGAAAATCTGTAACTCCCTTAGCCAATACCAGAAGATCATCTGAAGTCAGTAAATCACCGTCTCATAAAGTAAGCCAGAACAATGCATATAAACAAGTAAAGCTACACTACTCTTAAATTATTTTCTACTATGTACAGTCCACATAAAAAAATAAAGTTCCCCTTTCAGACCTTACGATCTATTGGGCAGATTATGTTAAGGTCATCTGGTTCTTTGGCCATGGAAGTGGGAAATCTAGAAGTGATGCATGGGAAATGTAAATTATAGTCACTACCCCCTTAAAAGAGATCAAGTATTGTGGACCCCCATTCATTTTTGTTCACCTTGTAAGTTGTGGTCAACACTTGGAGGTCAAGATAGACCACTATGAAAATCACTGGTATAGATCTCATCTGTTTCTAAGAATTGTGGTTATTAATTTCTTTTTTTTGTTTTAAATTAGAAAAGAAATCATTTATTTAGTTCAGTGCATCCATGGTAACTTCTTTGATCTCTTAAGAAATCATTTATTTAGTTCAGTGCATCCATGGTAACTTCTTTGATCTCTTAAGAAATCATTTATTTAGTTCAGTGCATCCATGGTAACTTCTTTGATCTCTTAAGAAATCATTTATTTAGTTCAGTGCATCCATGGTAACTTCTTTGATCTCTTAAGAAATCATTTATTTAGTTCAGTGCATCCATGGTAACTTCTTTGATCTCTTAAGAAATCATTTATTTAGTTCAGTGCATCCATGGTAACTTCGTTGATCTCTTAAGAAATCATTTATTTAGTTCAGTGCATCCATGGTAACTTCTTTGATCTCTTAGTTAACCTCACCTATTTTTCCAGTCTATTACTGAGCAAACAATTTGCCTTCTTCAAGAACATTATAACTTGAGGTGAAACAATGTCATGATACATTTGACACTTCTACTTTCTCCTTATCTCTTTGGTTTTTTTTTGTTGTTTTTTGCCACAGCCTGGCTTCATCCCAGTGACCAGAATTGAAGACCAACAGGCCATCAGAGCCATTGCTTTTCACCCCAGAGGTAACTTTTATGCATTGGGCTCCAATTCCAAGATGTTGAGGGTGTGTGCCTTCCCAAATATGGGCAACTTGAGGTCAGTAGCTGGGTTTTATATTTACTGTCTGGGTTGCTTTTCACCATTCTTATAAAATACATGGGTTAAAATGTGCAGTTTACGTCATTATGTCAAATCAGTAGTTTATAGACTAATTTAATGCAAAAATTTTTGTCTGCATTAAATAACTGTGCATTTTGTGTGTTAGTAGCAAATAATTGAATATGAGCTTTTTCTTTTTTTTTTTTATAAGACATTAGTTAATAAGAAGCTAACATTTTTTTTTTTTAAAAAGCTTACACATTACAAACTCCGCAAGGACTTTTAAAAAAATTTGCATCATTATTTGATTACTAGAAATCAGCTGAGCAAGTTTCTATACATTTATACATTGACTAACTAAAAGTATATACTTAAAATACAGTTGTGTAAAGTTTTATTGTTATAGCTAATTACAAGTTCATAAGAAGAAGAATGCCCTCCCTTTTCTCCCAAAAGAATACAAAAACATTACAGAAACTGGTTTTTGATATAATATTTTATTCTTTTCAGATATTCTTTTTTTTTTACAAAAAGGAGGACATTTGGTTTGCACAGATCTATTTTCATTCTAAAACATTACTTGTTACATCCATACTTTCTAAAACATTACTTGTTAAATATTCATAGACTTGAATGACACATTAACTCAAATGTTGATTTTATTACTGTGAAAGTAAATCTCTATCCTCAATGTTTTTCTTTCCATCCAGAGAGGAGCATGTGGCCTATGAGACCAGTGTAGTCTACAAACATGCCAAGCACCACAAAGGCTCCATCTACTGTTGTGCCTGGAACCCACTGGGTGACCTGATAGCCACTGGAAGCAATGACAAGACCATCAAGCTGACCAGGTTCAATGAGGACACGCTCAGTGCTGAAGGTCAGACCAGTAGGAAACTTAGTAACTAGAAATTTATTTTTTTTTGCACTAATTAGCTCTGAAAAGGAAGATTTGATTTGTTTCTAGAATCAAAAAGTTTTTAAAAATTATCATAAAGAGAATAAACATTTACTAAAAGAGATTTGGTATAACACTCTTTAATGGAGACGGACTTAACACCCAGGGTTAAGTCACACAGTATTTTTATAACCATGGTGGTTGACAGGAGTAGGGGTAGCAGTGTGTGAGCAGCTGAAGTGATGCAGGCCAGCTTGCTGTGAGGTTCAACTGTGACGAGGGTCGCACCTACAATAAATATTGGTACGCTCTCCATGTGAATATCATCTATGATATGGTCATACGATCATATAGAAAAGACTGGCCTTTTTCTGTGATTTAGCTAGAGAGGGATTTGATGGATCCTATATAACGAGCAAATGTGTCAGAGCAGCTCGATTCTAGGACAGTTTAGCACTGCAAGACTGACAGCAAGTCCAGAGTGAAGCAGTACGAGTCAGGATGAGACGAGGGCGAGACCAGTAGAGTTTAGTACGGCAGTATGGTTAACTGTAGAGTGAACCATTAGTACAGTCAGTGTTTCCTGTTGCCAATTGTACATTATTGTTAATGTATTAGACTCATTAAAGAATCTCATTTGGAGCCAGAGTTGTCAAGCTCTTGGGTTGTTTATCTCATGCTGTGCAGTGTTTGTAGAGAGCCTGATTAGAGAGTCATACAATATGTTGTTATAAGCTCCTACAGTCTTTGATTAAATAAGCCCTCACCTCCCCTCTTAGTAGCAGCATTATCATTGTCTATACCAGTGATGGGCAAACGTTTCCGGCCTAAAACTTAAGGAAAAATTTTGGTGGGCCATAATATTTTTTTTAATTGGAGATTTTCACTATTGACTAAACAATGTCAAGGACACTAAATTTAACCTCAGTGTTGCCAATTAGAAACAAATAGAGCTAAAATTCTAAGAGTAATTTTGTTATTAAATGCATTAGTTTTATATTTAGGCATTTACAGTATTGACTTCTTATTTATATTACAATACAGGAGGCCGGATTAACCAATTCTACAGGCTGGATTTAGCCCATGGACCGCAGTTTGCCCATCACTGGTCTATACTTTGTTCCTTCCTCATATTAATAGTAGTTTGGTCATGTATTTCAGTGTTGCTTCACTTTTTAAGATTACTTATCAGCTTTTAATATACTTGACATATAAAGTCTAATGCAAACAGTTCTTTCTTACCTATTCATTGAGATCTTGGACAGTCTAGTGGCATTTAGGATGCATTGTTACTTTCTCAAGGCCAAAGTTTTTAGTTTGACCTGTTTTTCTCTAAAAACAAAATACTCTTAGATTCTACTTTTACTTCACTTTCTGACAGGTACCAGTATGGAGCTAGGGTTCCACGATGGAACAGTGCGGGACCTTGTTTTTATGCAGGATGTGACCAACCGCTCCTCCATTCTCATCAGTGGTGGTGCTGGTGACTGTAAGATATATGTCTGTGACTGCGAGTCTGGAGCACCCATTAGAGCAATGGCTGGACACACAGGTAGATAACTAATAAGATACAATGTTATTTCTAGTTATGTTCACATTTTTTTTTATTTTTTAAGAAACAAACTTAGAAAAAAATTTTTTAAGAAACAAACTTAGACAATTAAAAAAAAACTTGTGTTGTGTGGTATGCGCGCTTGGCTGTCATCTCATTGGGTTCAAACGCTGCCAAAACCCTGCCATCCTGCAGGTTTTGGATACAATGTAATAATATTATTCTATAGGAACATCAAAACATTAAAAAAGACAAACAAACCATAATTTCTGTAAATTACAACTGAAAAATGTATGCTTACTTAAATTACTGATACTTTTGTTTTTTCCACTTAGATTTAAATTTGATATGACTGAAAACCAAGTACTAATCAACTTAAAACTAACTTAAGTTATTTTTTAATGTGTACTAAATAAACAGTTTTAGACATTCTTTTATTTTAAAACTTTAAACAGTTACTTTCAAGAGAACATTAGTAACAACAGTTTCCCATCCTCTTGAATTTTTTTTTATTTTCTTTACCCTCTCAACACACCAATTAAATTCACCATTGCAGAACTTTTTTACCACAACAACTCAGCATAACAAATAGTTTGTATGGCAGTGTGGAACACTGAAAACCCAGCACACTATTTTTCCTTGACACAGACTGCAATAGTTTGTAGCTTAGCAGCAAAAAGCTGGCCAGATGAAGAAGAAGATTAACTTTCCAACTTTAAAATTTTCTATGCCTAATTTGTTTAAATATTTTTAACAATCATTCTTGGCCAGATATTTTTAGCTGAAATTCCAATACCACAAGGTACAATCTGTTGACATGTATAAACTTCAATTTGTTTGATGCTACAAGTTTGTTATGTGAACTGTTTTTCAGCTCACATTTATTCTCTGCACACTTGGGGAGGCTGCATGTTTGTCAGTGGTTCTCAAGACAAGACTGCTAGGTTCTGGGATCTTAGGGCGTCTACTCCTATCACAGTAGTGCCTGCTCCTTCAGGTAAACTTATACTAAGTTGCTAGACAATAATATCTTAATAATAATTTAATTTATAGAGCGCAGTTAACAAACAAACATCTAACATGATGTAGGCTCATGGCACTCCTGATAACATTACAAACATAATCACAAGAGTTAAAATGACAACTAATCTAAAAAAGTTTTAAACAGAGAGGTTAATTTTTAAACCAGATCTAGCTGGAACAAATGTTAACTCATTATAAATACATCCAAAACAAAATTGCTAACTAGTGAATGCAGCAGGTCAAAATGACACTTTATTTCATGTAATTCCAGTTATTACAGCCATTGTTGTTTTTTTTTGTTATAATTTAGTAAGAATAAGTCATGTAGACTAATTTTTATGATTAAAAAAAAAAGCAACATTTAGACAAGTATTACAGAAAAGTACTTGGCTAAGAAAGGCAGAGTTTGAGTCATCAAAAAACTTGATCTTTACGTACCCATCACCCATATTATTGACCTTCAGGTCTCAAATTCAAAACAAAACTTCTATAATGCAATAATGCCAAAACATTCATAAAAAAACTAAAAAGATTCTAGAGATAAAAAATCACCCTTTGAGTCAGGATTTTTTAATTTTACCATCACAAAAGAGATACAAGACACCGATAGCAAAGACAGACACAAAACTCCTTTGTTCCCCTGGCAATCAAATCATTAAATAGAAACTGCCTGTTCAGGACGGACATTGACTTAAAGCACCAAACTGCTGGCAGACAACTAAACCGCTGTCTGTGTATTATATTTTAACATGTAAAACATGAAATGACTTGAATAACTTCTTTTCAATAGTAAATATAACTTTTATGACGATATAAGCAAATTTAACTTAATATAAAATGAAATCAATGTAGTAGATAGTAATAATGTAAAATGATATTCTGAACAAACTCGCTACAAAAAACATGTCTTTTCAGTCTGGCGTTTTGGAGTCATGTGTGGCCAACCAAGACAACTGACGGCAATGCCGCTCATCATTCATACTGCATAGCAAACCATTTCCCACCATCACAATAGAAACATACACACACTCCAGAACACTGCCAGATCTTTCTTATCTCCCCTTTTTATTGTAGTTAACTCAAAGTGTTGTGATGATATTTCAACTCAACTACAGAACTTCTGTTGTTATAGGCCACACCAGCCACCTTTTTTGCTATCCTGATGTGTGACAATTGAATGCAAATATTCAAAAGAAATATAAGTTTACTCCAGCCCTGACCAGCAATAGATTCTTTACATGTCTTTTGAGACTGTAATATAAATTGTTATGTTCTTATATTTGTTTTTGACACACTCTAGGAGATGGACTTTGAAGGTGACACTAACAGTGACGTCATAGTTTACTTGGCATAGTGTCCTCACAGTGACTGCATCTATTAGACAGACTCGACTGTGGCTTATTCTTCATTGAAAGAGTTTTTAACCATTTGTACTAGTAGTCTTATTCTTAATCAGTATTAATTTAAAGCTTTTCACTGTCTTTACAGGCAGTCCCTATGCATCTGTATGTGTTGATCCATCTGGTAGACTGATGGTTTCTGGCCACGAAGATGGTGTTGTAATGTTGTATGATATTAGAGGAGCCAAGGTGAGTCGGACTAGTCACTGTATGAGAATAAATCTTACCTTTTACCTTACCTATCCCTTAGTCTGTTGGACCGTTGGGGCACCAAGAAAGACTTGCTGACTGTCTTTCTCCATTCCTCCCTGTCTTTTGCCTTGTTTAGAACCTCTTTCAATGGCAGGCATGTCCATTCTTTTATGTGGTCCTCCCATTGCTTTCTCTGTCTGCTTTTCTTCTTTTTCCTGGTACTGTTCCCTAAAGGAAGATCTTTGCGAGCCTCGCAGATCTTGTAATATGGCCATAGATTATAAGCTTGTGTTTTTTTACAATAGTTAGCATTTCGTCATGGGGTCCAATCGCTGCAGTAACTCTAGCCAATTACAATTATTAGTATTACATTTAGAATTCTGGTGAAGACTGGAACTTAAAATTTCAGGATCTTTGGGCGCCCCTGAGTCCACCCAACTCTTATGGTATTAGTTGAGAAAAAGAAAAGGCAGTTGGTTGTTGTGCTGGCCACATGACACCCTTGTTAACAGTAGGGCACAGAAATAAATGACTTTTACATCATCTGCCCTGAAAGGGATACTTTACTTTTTTTTTTTAAACTGCAAGTGGTCTCTTATACTTTAGTCACTTAAATAATGTTTCCATTACACTGACAGATTTATCTTGTCCTAGTTTATACAATAGATTTTAGGAGAACAATTGTTGGAGCAGTTTGTTCTTATTAAATTAAAACTAGTGGTATTGGTTTATAATTTTTAAAATATAAGCTTTTTTTATATACAGGGTGGCCCAAAAGTAGGTTTTCAATTATCACATAGACTATTTATTTCAAATGTTGATACTAGAGTAATGGGAAATTCGTTATACCTGTTAACATAAACATCAACAATGGAATCTCTCAGATGTTCAAACTATCCTCTCTTCCAATCTCTCCAGAACATGCTGACACACAGTGCAACTGTGTAAAACCTACATTTGGGCCACCCTAATTATTTAGTTAGTTCTTCAAGTAATACATTCTATCATAAAACAGGTTATTGTTTTATTTACTTTGTTTGGATCATTTCATCTTATATCACATTCTGTAGAACAACGATAGGTTTCTGACAGACTTTTTATAAATTAAAACTATATATAAATGTAGAAAAGGTGAATATGCTGTCCAATTTTACTAAATACACAGATTTTACAAGTGCATACCCTCTAACAAGGCAGCCATTTAAAGTAGTTGATGTTGCTGAGGGCTTAAATGCAATGTACTTGTAAAAAAAAACATTCTAGAAACTGGAAAAATCTTTTTTTCCTCTAAACACTCAAAACACTTTTCAGATGTAGCAAAGAAAAGAAGATCACCAACATATTAAAAGACATTTCTGCCATCTAAAAAAAAGTATTCTATTCACATATGGAGAGATAATAATTGTAATGAGAGTTAACACAGATAAAAAGGGAATGGCAACATTCAATTCTCTCAATGAAAATTCCAATGATAAACATAAGCAGTTTGATAATTGGCAATATCTTTTCTAGATAATTGTAAACAGTATGTGGTAGTTGGCCTGTCATGATGTGAATATTGCAATGGGGCTGGACAGCTTGAAGAAAACTTCACAGATTTAGTTGTTAGCATTTTTGGAAATCACTTAAAATTATACATTCTACTCAAACTTGCAAAGTATTGCCTGAAATTAATCTACATTGTAAACTTTCTTAATGGCAATTGACAAGACTCAATTACATAGTATTGAAACATTAATAAAATCCTTTAAAATCATGACTTTAAAAACTCTCCAAGAGTATGCTTTTGACTGAATATGTTATGTTGATATTCTGTTGCATTAAAATTTTCGTCTGGGATATAATTTATTGTGTCACAGGTTGTCCAGAGTTTCCAGCCACACACTGGGGAATGTCGGTCAGCTCGGTTCTCTAATAATGCTTACTACTTGCTGACTGTTGCGTATGACCAGCGAATAGTGATCACAGATCTCCATGGTGAGCTCTTGATGTCTTGTTACTTTTATTGTTTCATATGTGGTGTCTGTATAGGAATATATTTCTCTAAAATAGGAGTCATTCATTTTATAATTCCTTGTTTTCTGTGAAGTAAGACAAATTTAAATAAAAATTAAAAAGTCATCAAAATGTGACAATAAGTAGTTACATTTTTCTTGACGGGATTTTCTTTTTTCAAACTGATGATACATAATTTGCAGCTCAGTAAATAATAAATAAAATTAAGAAATAATAGTCATGTAATGTCGCAACAAACAGCTAGTTGTGATAGCTAGGGGGTAATATGCTTTGTATTTCACTGACAGCTGATAATAGAAAACTCTTTCAACAATCATAATATAAATTCATGAGACAGAAAAAAACATCAAGCATTATGTTAACTAATGTACTCTGTCACACTTCAATGAACAAAAAAGCAACATATTACCACCTTCACCTTTGCCTCTCCCTTAGTCTGCTGAACCATTTGTTGCTGTTGTTTCCCTTGAATAGAAGCAACATATTACCACCTTCACCTTTGCCTCTCCCTTAGTCTGCTGAACCATTTGTTGCTGTTGTTTCCCTTGAATAGAAGCAACATATTACCACCTTCACCTTTGCCTCTCCCTTAGTCTGCTGAACCATTCGTTGCTGTTGTTTCCCTTGAATAGAATCTCTGAATGACAGGCCTGTCCATTCTTTAATGTTGTCTTCCTATTGCTTTCTCTGTCTTTTCTTTTTCACAATACTGTTCACTAGTTAGGCCAATAATAGAATATGCATCCTCCGTTTGGGACCCCTCAACTCAAGAAAACATTAAGAAACTGGAACAGACACAAAATAGAGCAGTGAGATTCATAACAAACAAATATTCACATTTGACTAGAGTAACACCTATAGTAAAATCACTAAATTTAGAAAGCCTTCAGGACAGAAGACTCAAAAGTAAAGTAGCAATTATACATAAAACACTGAACCATAATCTTCAAATACAAAATTTAATAAAATACTCAGACACAAAGATAAAGGCACATTCCTTGTCCCATATGCTAGGACTAATTTGTACAAATACTCCTTCTTCCCTAGTGCTATTAGAGCATGGAATGGGTTGCCTGAGCTAGCCAGGAAAGCCAATGGTTGGATGAATTTAAGTCATTTGTTAATATGCATGACTAAATGCATGACGCGTAGGATGTAATCATCTTTTTTTTGAAGTAACGTCTGTATTATAAAAGAAGAAAGAAGAAGGGTCTTTGTGAGCTCTGAGTTTAAACATACTCCAATATCAACTCACCCACTTCTGTATAAATTAATATAAGTACAAAAAACATCAGGTTAGAAACCAAGAATGTTCATTATCATCCATTTGTATAGATTTCCATTTCATTCGAAAAGATGTATACAGTTCAAATAATCACTTTTGTGTATAAAAAATGTATTAAAGAACTTTGCATGCTATATGAACATTTATGAACTATATGAACATATATGAACTATATGAACTATATGAACATATATGAACATATATGAACTATATGAACATATATGAACTATATGAACATATATGAACTATATGAACATATATGAACTATATGAACATATATGAACATATATGAACTATATGAACATATATGAACATATATGAACTATATGAACATATATGAACTATATGAACATATATGAACTATATGAACATATATGAACTATATGAACATATATGAACTATATGAACATATATGAACTATATGAACATATATGAACTATATGAACATATATGAACTATATGAACATATATGAACTATATGAACATATATGAACTATATGAACATATATGAACTATATGAACATATATGAACTATATGAACATATATGAACTATATGAACATATATGAACATATATGAACTATATGAACATATATGAACTATATGAACATATATGAACATATATGAACTATATGAACATATATGAACTATATGAACATATATGAACTATATGAACATATATGAACTATATGAACATATATGAACATATATGAACTATATGAACTATATGAACATATATGAACTATATGAACTATATGAACATATATGAACTATATGAACATATATGAACTATATGAACATATATGAACTATATGAACATATATGAACTATATGAACTATATGAACATATATGAACTATATGAACATATATGAACATATATGAACTATATGAACTATATGAACATATATGAACCATATGAACATATATGAACATATATGAACTATATGAACATATATGAACTATATGAACATTTACTAAGGACAAAGCTTGATATCTACTTTTGTGCCTGTTACTTGTTACTTTGATTTAAACCAAGGACAGAAAGAACAATAATAGCTGAACACTTAGTTTAGAGGAAATTGATAGCAACAACTTTATTGCTGGTCAATTTATTGGATGTTATGTGCGTGACTTGTGTCTTACATAGGACAACCATTAACAATATGCACTAAGCAACGAGCTTATTAGCAGACAATATATATTTATTGAATACAAAGTAATAATACATAGACGATCCAACCATGAGGCAAAATGAACAATTGAATATAAGTTCCAGAACAAATCATGTTTTACGAATCATCAGTCTATAATAAGAATGCATTTCACAAAAACTCTTAGTACTAAAATCTTCTCTTACAGAACAAAAACATATGTCCTTCCTCTCCTAACTATGCGTCTGATCACATGGCCTGATCCAGACCGAGACTTGGCTTGAAAAATCAAAACTAAATGTTCTTAGTGATCACTGCATGTCACAGATATTCTCAAACAATGCTGTGTCAGTATTGTAATTCATTGTGTCATGATTTGTTTTGGAGAGTAAATATTGTTTCCCAAATTACATTACACAAGTTCAGAGGTGTCCTTATTCAAATACAAAAGAAGAAATACAGAGTTAAATGCTTTCAAACTCAATTCAGTAAAACAACTAATCCAGTGACTAACAAATTCACATAAAAATAAATCATTTGTACAAATGGAATAGTACATTGGCTGACATATAATATTGTATTATAAATAAAGCACAGTGAAAATACTGTAACTTGAATGACATAGAATATTGTATTATAAATAAGATATAGTGAAAATACTGATGATTAACAACTATCCATCATAGACTAATGACACTAAACAATAGCTAGTTTTTTTTTCATATATAGCTTTCTAAAAAGACTTTTCTGGATAGATATTTAATTCTAAGTCTATTTCTAAATTACATTTGTTTACATCAATATCTCTCCAAGGTCTTTGAGATTTCTCAGTCTAACAATTAGCAAGTTTTTTCGTACACATGCACAATGTGAACTAATAACCTGGTCAGTTCTTGTATGCTTGGAGTGACATATAGCAGTGTTGTTTTTTTTTTTAATTTCTATATTCACACCTTACTGTTGTTTACATCTAAACTCTAAAATCTAAACTTGAAATGTTTCAGGTGATTTGTTGAGGCCATTGCCTAGTGTTGTCGTCGGGGAACACAAAGATAAGGTCATACAAGGCAGGTGGCACCCCACACAGTTTGCTTTCGTCACAAGCAGTGCAGACAGGTCGGCAATATGCTGGGGCTTGCCTACCGTCATGTAAAATTATCACCCGATCAGCACACCTACACAGTGTACAGTAGTCTCCAGTAGTTCTAGAGGATACGTCTTCTCCTGGGACGTCTTCACCACATCATCTAAACATTACTATTTGAACATTCGTTTTGAAATGTTGTTGAGTCTTGTCTCCCTCATCTGTTATTCATACAATATATGCTGTGAGACTGTAAACCAGCTTACGTGTAACTTAACAGGTAGAACTAAATGTTGGTAGCACATAGTGTGTGTATTGTTCTTGTAATTATGCTAGTCAGTTGAGACAATTAGAAATAAGAGAAACTAGTTTCTCCTCATCTTTTGTCTAGGTGTCATTTTGTCCAGGGGCACTACCTTAACACTTTCTCTCCATTATTATTTAACACGTTCTGATGGAATCAATGTTGGTATCGTCAGTTAGGAGAGAAAGAGTTAAGAAGATATAGGGTGAAAATATATTTACATAGGACTATGACCTTAGTTCTTTAGGAGTGGGTTCACCCAGTTTCAAATAGATCTAGATATTGATGATCTCTGACATTATTTGGTCAAGAGGGTTGGTCTGTACAAAACTGTACTCAGAGAAATAAATTATATCTACCTTGTTTGTTGTGCACAAGTCCTGGGTTTATTAACCAGATAACTAACTATTTCACTTTAACTACACAAGAAATGTTATACATTGTTTTGAACTGAATGACTTTCTCATTACTCTGTATTGTGAGTGACTGTCTCTTGCAACCTTTTTTTTTTTTGTGTTAAAGATAAATTCATTATCATGTTGACCTGTACATAAAACAGATTTTGAAATAACTTTAAATACAAGTTATTGTGACATCTCCCAATGATTGGACAGATTAAAAACAATCCAAGTGAGATCATTTCAAATAATAAAAAAATGACTTTTCTAACTCATTTGTCTTTTTTCTTTTATTTCTTGTTCATGTTCTTGGCAGCTCTTAGAAGCAGACATTCATGCTTTTCCTGTTGTTTTTTTAAATAACATTTTGAGTCCCGCCCCCCCTTTTTTGTCAAGATTTTACCAATGTAATTTTACATTGAATAATATTCAGCCAATTTGGCATCCCCACAATATATGTTTGTTTGAAATAAACATACTTACATGCTTATCTTTATAGGACTCATTACAGAACATAGCACTAGAAATGGACTCTTAAGTTAACATGACACATTAGTGGAACATAGTTCTAAGATACACCTATTTTATTCTTCTTGCCTAGCTTGATTCAATTGCTGCATTTACTGTTATAGTTTATTTGATAACAATTGCTTAATAATAATAAAACTATTGTATAATAACAAGTGGATACTGTCTCAATTTCTCTGTCAAATATTGATAGCATAGTGGACTAGGAGTTGGGGAGTCCGAGAAATATTCTATACAAAAACTCCTAATAGAAAAAAAAAAAAAAGAAGCTGTAAGCCAATAATTTTGTTTCTTAATAGTCTCCTATCTTAGTTTTTTACATCTCTTAATCAAATTTGTGTAAAACAAAACAAAAAATGGCAGTTTGTAAAAACAAGACTTTCACTTTGTTTGAGAATGTGCCATGGTTTTTTTTTTATATTGAGCTATTATTGACCTTATTTTTTGTGTTAACCAAATGTTGTTTTTATTACAATTGTTTGTTTCTTTGATGCTTCATAGACTTTGTAAAACTTGTACTCTATTCACTTTTGTCAACACTAACTCATTGTTGCTGTGTGACTAGGTGGTTGAGCACAATGAGGGCCAGTATTCAAGTCTACACCTACTTTTATTCATCATTCCCAGGCTTTGTCCACATAACTCTTTAGGACTAAA
This sequence comes from Biomphalaria sudanica, assembly GCA_036873155.1. NCBI lineage: Eukaryota > Metazoa > Mollusca > Gastropoda > Planorbidae > Biomphalaria > Biomphalaria sudanica. The sequence goes on along the minus strand of JAZGLO010000050.1, from coordinate 827,144 downwards.
AAACTTTAGCTTTTAGAAACACTGGGATTTACTGGAACCTATTCTCACAAGTGATAGGATATTTGTACTTTTAGAAAGTTAGTACATTGTCTTACGGTCACTAAATAATCGTACTGTTCACCAGCATTTTATGTCTCATGAGGCCATGTTCTCACACTCAAGTTTTAAGCTCACAGTATTTTGTATTGTGTTGAGAACACTGTACCATCAACATGTCATAGATTCATATGTTAATTTGATTTGGCAAATAATGTTCTTGGTGCTGAGAATCCAAGCTGAGGGTTATAAGCTGTAAGTCTGAGTTTCTAGGTCTCCTCACAGTTGACCCAGATTTCTACAGTAACTTAAAATCTGTGACGGTTCACACAACTGTAGAGTATACTTGTATTTGACATCTGTCAAAGTTCTCAAGAGACCCCCAGTGCATCTGTTAGGCTCCACTCAGCTTAAATACCTACTATTCTTGATACAGCGCTATAGTGTATCACTGACATCTGTGATTGAGTAAGGTGGTTAGTTCTGTACATGAAACCCTTATTTTTTAATGCTTACCCACATAGAAGGTTAACTCTACTAAAGTGAATTTTATCTGGCGTAGTTTTGAAAGCCGGAAAATGATTTCCAATGCGCTTCTTTCTACAGTATTTATTTCATGCTTATATCAAACTCAAAGTGTATTTATTTTTTTGTTTTAATGCTACTCTGTGTTATTAAATATTGTACAAACTTTTTTTTTTTGTTTGGCTGCCGTCCTAACCCACATATGTTCAATGCAGATCTGACTCTTTTTTTATGAATGTATTTTTTTGTAAATACTTTTAATCTTATCAGTTTATAATTGAACACAAAAGTATTACACATTACTAGCTAGAGATGTTATCCCTTGAGATAAGTCATGAAAGTATTGGTCTCTATAGTATTGGTATTGGTCTCTATGGCACAACATTTGTACGTCTCCAGAGAGTCTTTTCCTTATGCAACTAGAGATTAAGAAACCTCTCCGTTTGCTGGGGGAAAGCTTGGGGGGGGGGGGGGGGGGGGTAAATTTGCGAGTGTTGGGCACATGTAAACACTAGCCTCTCTTCCATACTGACCTGATCCAAAGGGATGGTAAACCATCACTATTTGGGGCAGGGGTATGTCATGGAAGCGTATTCTATTTAAAAATATCTAATAAGAGTGAAGTGTCCAACTATAACTTTTAGAATTCAAATTCTTTAACACAGTAAATTGGGCAATGAGATTTTATGTCAGCTAGACTTATTTAATTAAAAAGATATTGTGTTGGGTGGACATACTCTGAACAATTTTAACAGTTAGTGTTTAAATGTTTTATTCAGGGTATTGCAATATTACATCAACATTGATAAACTATTATTTCTTTCACTTAATTTGTTTAATAATAAAGTGCTATGTGGTCAGTAATTAAATTTGTTAGTAATTGTATAGTACATGCTGGTAGAATAAGTACTTAAAAGGTTCAGTTTGCTGTCAAAGTATTGAATATCCACCACTATATGTTTACTATTGATGCTGTGCATTTGACCAGGATGTGATACTGCACATTATGTAACAGCAGTACTTAATAAAGTATTTGTAGATAACTATTAGATGGTCTTAATTGAATTCTTTTAACAATAAACATTTTTTCCTTTGTGCCAGACTAGTTTGTTTTCTTGTTTCATGTCAATTTTGAATTAAGTAAATGTAACAAATGTGTTCATGTCTCTATTCTCTATTTCACAACAGGAAGAAGCTTACTTTATAATATACTTCAGTCACTCTAGTTAGCATGCGTTTGTTTTTAAATCTAGTATGAAGGTGTGTATTTGGTCTGATTTTTTTTAAAAGATCTTTTAGATTCTAGATTACAATCTATATATAAATATACTTTAGGATTTTTGATATCACAATCAAATTATAAAAAGGTAATCCATATTATTTAAAACCAACTAGATAAATAGACTTGTATAATTTCTTTAGAAGCGTGTGGCTTCCGAACCGGGGCTCCTGGGTTCAAATCCTAGGATTTTAATCTCGGAATCTTTGGGTGCCTCTGATCCTGAGTCTACCCTGCTTCAAATCACAAGAAAGATGACGCTTACTTTAAGCTATCCCGACAAGACCAACGTCTAATCTTTCGACTCAGGACCAGACACAACGGAATGCGACAACACATGTACCGGAAGCTCAAAATTGAAACCAGTGAAATCTGCCCATGTGGAGTATCACCAGAAAATGCCGACCATGTCCGCCAAAACTGCTCTCTTTACCAAGAGGCCCGTATAAGACACTGGCCCCAAATCACCCCAATAGAAGGAAAACTATATGGAGAGCTCCCTGATTTGGAAACCACTGCGCAGTTCATCTCATGTATTGGTCTAGCTGTCTGAACGCTCCAACATAACAATGAGAACGAAGAAGTAGTTGGGGAAAAGTAAAGAAGGTTGGTCTTTGTGCTGGTCACATGACACTCATTAACCGTGGGCAGCAGAAACAGGTAACATTTACATCATTGGCCATATAGACCACAAGATCTGACAGGGGAACTTTTATATTTATATATATAATTTCTTTAATGCTGTCACTTTAAATGCTACTGATCAATAAAATAACAACAAAGATTTTTTTTTTGAACAAAATGTATTTCCTCAATAAATTAATTCAACATGAATTATCATTGCATTGCTGAGATTACAAGAAACCAAATGAAAGTTGATAAAATGTTATGTCTGAGTTGAATCACACTGAGGTCTGCACAGCATCAACACTGACACACCAGTTGGTTTGATGTCAGTGTATCATAGACAGATTCATGTGATAGACTTGTCAAGTACAATGTTTGTGGATAGTCTGATGAAGAATTTAATATTCATCAATGTTCTTTGATGTGAAAATGATATAGTTCAGGCACCCAACACAAACATGTGCAATAAGTTACTATAAATAGATAGGGAGCTAACACACACAGTCATTAACAAGTACAAAATGAGTCAAGATCTAAGCTCAAATATTTCTATTCAGTTTGTTCTATAATGTATTAGGCCATCTTCTTTACACAACTATATTATTAAATCAACTATCTGACATAAAACTGTCCTGTCTCTAACATTAGACTTGACAAGGCTGACACTGCAGAAATAACATTACCAAACTTCTGAATATCTTCTCTAAAAATAGAATCCAAAACTTCGAGCAGAATTTTTAACTTCAATTTTGCAATAAAGTAATGCTTGGAAAAAAAATTACCATCGTCTGCATTGCATAAACTTGAAAATCTATACTGGATATTCAAAATTCTTAGCTTACTAGAAGTCTTGATTTTTCTAGCCTTATAAATAATAAACCATTTTTAAACAGTAAATGCTGCTCTGTGTTGATAAAAAAAAATAATTCAGTAATGAAATGAGTGTTTTTCATACAAATAACAGTCATACAAATCACTCAGTCAGTCAGTCATACTGGAACGTTTACTTCTGGAGATGCTCAAGGAAGAACTCCTCAACAGAATCAGTGTTCCATTTGTCGATTCCCAAAGTCTCCACGACATTGTGGTTCTCATCCAAAAGTTTAATAATGGGGTCGGCACCACGCACGTAGCGCACTGTCAGCCTTGGAAACTGGTTTGGACGGTCACTTTTCACAAATGCTAGAGAAAAAAAATGCAAATAAAAAAAGTTTTAAAATTCTTAACCAAACAGATGTTACAAAGAATTAAACAATTTTTTTATATATGTATCAGCCCTACAGTGCTACACGTTGGTAAACACTGATCCCAAACTGTGTTGGCTATGAATGTTCTTTTGGCAAAACAGCTGCATGGCGAGGGGCTGTGTGGGGACAATGTTCTGACCACAGCCAATGCATAGGCTGTCATCAATGAAATGATCTATACTTGTCTTACAACTGCAGGAGGCCCTAGATTAACCAGAGCTACAAGCATTCCCATACATCATACAACTAAATATTATTGAACTAAACTTAAACAAAAATTTTGCTTGTTTCTAAATATTCAACCATACAAATATTTGTATCTTATATTGGGTTTGCTTGCCTAAAAAGTAGAACATATAAATAACATACCCTGTACTTGTGGGAATCGACCCAATTTTCATCCGCATACGACTAGCTCAGCATATGGATATTTCTTAAAAAAAGAAGAAATTCATATGTATTAATTATTAACAAAAGAAGATTAGATAATTTTTTAAGGTATGATGACCTGATTTGATCTAATATTTAAATATTTTTTTTAGATGCTTGCTTTAAATATATTTACAAAAAAAAAGTGCATAAAAGCATTTATGTTACCTGCAAAACTAAAATGCACAATTTATTTATTTATTTTTTTAAAAAAAGTTTACACAGCAGAATTCTTAAATACTGGGTTGTTTTTTGTCCCAAAAATATCACCAATTTATGATTCATTTTTCTTGCTTCTGTGCTCCCATTATCATGTCTCTTATAACTGAGATGAACTAGTTCAAGCAGCTTTGGAGATACTCCACAAAAACATATTTCCCTGTCGCAATTTTCTGCTTCCAGGACACATGTTGTCTCATTCTGTTGTATCCCATACAAAAGTGAAAAATGTGTAAAAATACTCATCATTTTTCCTGAAATTTGGGTAAAAACTTGTCTACCTTTAGTAATCAACGGTTCTTTCCCCACCAGACAAACTTTGGGTTCTAGAAATATTTTCTTCCCCTCTTCAAAGTAATTTGTGACTGCATGCTCATGCTTCAATGTTGGTCAAGAATGTCAACTTTTCACTATTTGACTGATTGCTGGCAGGCCTATCTGTTGGATGTTAGAGAACAGATTTCTTGCCTATTTCTGTTCAAGTTGATAAGAGCTTTTTTTTTCAGTTTGAAGTTTCGGCTGTTGTCGTTTTTCAACTTTTTAGGACAGTTTAAGTGGATTGTGTCAGCATAGCTTGTAATATGCATACATTTTCTTGAGCTTTGGATGAGTACTAGTCCATTTTTGGTAAATTCTACTCTCTTTTATTTTCTTCATCTTTTTGGAAAAAGAGGAATTTCCTATGGCTTAATCTTTTCTTCCATATCTGGCCAGTGTCAACATTCTCATTTCCTTCAATTTTTTTTTTTTTACCAAAGTACAGTATATGTCAAAATAAATATTGACTTACAACAGGTCCTGATTGTTCGGCCTCATCTTTCTGACAGCACTCGAGGCAGCTTGGCTTGATGGGACTCAAGTTGAAGTCGTCCATCAGTTCGCAAGTTGAACACAACAGGTTTGGAGTGAAACCTTTGAGAGCACATTCTTCAACAAACTCTAGACTACACTCACATAAGTACACCTACAATCATGATGGAGAACAGAATGAAAATAAGTTAAACATTAAAAGTTGAAATTTAGTCATGTTTTAGATGTAATACAGCCTTTTAACAAGCCATTCAACAAGCAACTCACTAAGATTTTAATTCTATCTCTACATTGCAACCACATTGTAATAGTTAGTAATACCCTCCCACATAGCATATAATATACTATTTAGATTTAGATCTAATTTATAGACTCACTTTATCTGCTAACATTGAGTAACAATGACACACTATAACTACTCATAACTAGTGAACTAAAATATTTTATCTAGAATAATCTAGATCTAAGTAGACAGTGACAAGTCTTATCAAGTAAATCTTATGATGTTACAGTCACACACACACACACAGTGACTACAGTCTCAGTATGTATGTCTTATATAAATCTTATATAATATAGACGTTACTTCAAAAAAGAAGATGATTACGTCCTATGCATCATGCATTCAGTCATGCATATTAACCAATAACTTAAATTCTGCCAAGTCACTGGTTTTCCTGGCTAGCTCAGGCAACCTATTCCATGCTGTAATAACACTAGGGAAGAAGAGTATTTGTATAAATTTGTCCTAGCATATGGGATGAGGAATATGCCTTTATTTTTGTGTCTTTCTGGGTATTTTTTAAAATTTTGTTTTCGAAGGTTATGGTTCAATGTTTTATGTGTAATTGCTACTTTACTTTTAAGTCTTCTATCCATAATCCCGAAGTGTGACGGCTTTCTAAATTTAGTGATTTAACTAAAGTTAAGTGACTAAAGGCGTAAAGTTAAAGGTGTTACTCTCCTCTGAGTCTCTAGTCAAGTGTGATTATTCGTATCTGAGTTGAGACAACTTTATCATCTCTAGTCATTAGATCTAGATCTGTTCTAACACATCATCACTCTTGAGATCAATGAATGACAATCTCAATGAAAAATTTCAAGTCTCAGTCATCGGACTCAACCGCGTCGCCATCGGTCAGATCCACACATCTCACATCATAAACCACTTAGACAAACATAATGTCCTCACCCCATACCAACATGGCTTTAGGAAATATAGATCATGTGAAACACAACTAATAGGACTAATTGATGATTTCTCAAAAGGTTTAGATAATAGTGAACAAATAGATGCTATCTTACTAGATTTTTCCAAGGCTTTTGACAAAGTTCACCACCATAGTTTGCTTAAAAAATTAAAATATTTCGGCATTAACGGTCCACTGCATCAGTGGATTAAAGATTTTCTGATAGGGAGAGAACAAACTGTAATAATAAATGGCTCTAAATCAACACCAATAACAGTAAACTCAGGTGTACCTCAAGGAACAGTCTTGGGTCCACTACTATTTTTAATTTACATAAATGATTTACCAAATTGCATTAGTTCAGGAACAAAAGTCAGATTATTTGCAGACGACTGCATAATATATAGAACAATAAAAACAAAACAAGACACAGATATTTTACAAAGAGAATTAGATGAATTACAGAAATGGGAATCAAATTGGAGCATGTCTTTCCACCCAGAAAAATGTCAGTTGTTAAGAGTAACAAAAAAAATTAAACAAATTAATTCCACTTATCTTATTCATGGCAAACCAGTAACACAGACTAAAAACTCAAAATACCTAGGTGTTATAATAAATGAAAAACTGTCATGGAATCCACATATTGATGAAACTATAAAAAAATCCAACAAAGCATTAGGGTTTATTAAAAGAAATTTCTATAAATCAAATAAGAACATAAAACTAAAATGTTATTTAACCTTGGTTAGGCCAATAATAGAATATGCAAAATGCATCCACCGTGTGGGACCCCTCAACTCAAGAAAACATTAAGAAACTGGAACAAACACAAAATAGAGCAGTGAGATTCATAACAAACGAATATTCACATTTGACTAGGGTAACACCATTAGTAAAATCACTAAATTTAGAAAGCCTTCAGGACAGAAGACTCAAAAGTAAAGTAGCAATTATACATAAAACACTGAACCATAATCTTCAAATACAAAAACAAAATTTAATAAAATACTCTGAAAGACACAAAAATAAAGGCACATTCCTCGTCCCATATGCTAGGACAAATTTGTACAAATACTCCTTCTTCCCTAGTGCTATTAGAGCATGGAATGGGTTGCCTGAGCTAGCCAGAAAAACCAGTGACTTGGCAGAATTTAAGTCATTGGTTAATATGCATGACTAAATGCATGACGCGTAGGACGTAATCATCTTCTTTTTTGAAGTAACGTCTGTATTAAAAAAATATTATATAAGATAAGATCATCTGAGATCATCATCATGAAAATCTGATCTCAACATGTCAATCATGTAAATGAAACAGTGACTTATGAAAACTCAGAAAAGCTAGTGTATAGAATCTAGATATTTATTTTAAAATGTAATTATTTAGGTTTAGATGTAGGTAATATTAGCGTACTGACCATTAACAATAACAACGGAGGAACAAAATTTAGCCACTCCGCCATTGTAGCGGTGGCTATACTATAGATCTAATTTATAAATAGCATCCAATAATTCTAGACCCCGTAGCAAATTTCCAATTCATGTTTTTCAATAGCCTGTGAAGATTTTCTTTAAAAAAGAACACAAAAGTCACACAAAAAATATCGATACCTTTCCTGCATATCTAGATCTACATCTAGTTATAGACCTAGAATAGATCTATTGTTTTTCTTTCGCCAAATGTATTTTTAACATAGATCTAGATCTATTTCATAAAGCTCAGACTGAACATAGATCTAGATCTATATTCTAGTTTTTATTTTCGTAAAAATATTGAGCTTGCTAAACCCTTTTCCCTAATGTAATTAAAACATAGATTAGTTATGATTTTTATGCTATATGATCTATTAATTTTAAATCTATATTATCTAGTCTAGTATATTGTATTCCGAGTCTGGTATCGGGAACACGAAAAGATAATAATCAGCGGCTGTAATAATAACAACATGTCATGAGTCAATTTATTTTTTTGTTTATTTTTATTTGTAAATCTAACAGAAACACATTAGCTTTTTGAGTTTAGATTTGTTTGTAGTTTGAATATATAATCTAGGTATGATCCTAATCTAATTGAAAAGAATATTTTAAGATCAAAGTATGACGTATTGAAATCTACTCAATATATTAGATTAGATATATTTTAGTGTCAGTGTATTAATTAACTATTATAATTAACCTATTAAAGTGTATAGTCAGTATCAGTATAAATCTATGATAGATTTAAGATTATAAATTTTTTTTTAATACTTAGATGATTTATAGTATAGATCTAGAATCTAGAGATATTTTTAAATTTAAGTAGAGTCTGCTTAGGCTTTCCTTTATAGTATAGATCTAGAGATATTTTTAAATTTAAATAGAGTCTGCTTTGGCTTAAACTTAGACTTATACTTAGGCCAAGTAATGCAATTTTGAACTTAATTTGAAGTTATTCAATATGACATAACTAAGAGGACTAAGTCTAAGTTAAGTAACTTGTCTTTAGTTAATAATGTCTGTACTGTAAGACTCAAGTGAGTATCTATCTTCTAGATCTAGTATCTATAATACTTTGAATAAAATCTAAATTTAAAATTAATTACACTTAGATCTACTACTACTGACTCTAGACTCTTGATCTATCATTATAATTATAATAATATCATTAATGTATAATTTATAGATCTAGTCCTAGACTAGTATCATCTCTAGATTGTCTAGAAGAAATATTCTGGATTTAGATTCTAGATTATCTTCTACTTGACTTTTTAATGATTACTTAATAATCTTAATCTAGTTACACTTACCTTTACTCAGACAGTCTAGACCAGTGATTCCCAGGGGTCTACGAAAGTGAAAAAATAAATTGGGGGTCTATGATATGCCCACGGGGGTCTACGATAATAGATTTCATTTAAGCAGGTGGTGACTTTAATTTTTACATCCCATCGATGTAATTCTTTCATACACTAATATATGATTTGCACCTTAATCTTAGTTAATCCTTTAAATATTTATCCTGGTATTCAAACAAAAAATGGTTGTATTTAATGTCAATAGTTATTTAAATAGCTTCATTTTGTCTTCTACGTGTAACAAATATTTAACAAAAAGAAATGTAGACTGATTGGGATTCATTCCTTCCTTCCCAAACAAGGGGTTTGTAATTTTCGTTAGTGTTTGCCTTAGTGCCTTTTTATGATGATATGAAACCTATTATGCTGGAGGATCATCTGAAACAAAGCCATCCTGACATAAATATATAAAAGATTTGAAAAACTTTCAAACACTCAAAAATAAACATTAGAAAAGACGACCCACAAAATCTCTCTTTCACATCATATAGAGATAATGATGGTTTGTGAGTGTCTTACAATATCTCTTTACTTATAGCAAAATACAGAAAACCTAACACATAGATAAAATATTGATTTTACCATCCGTTTTACACAAACCTAAATCTGATATTTAAAGTATAGCAACAGTACAGCTCAAGAGCACATCGGTGGCATGAGTTAAAAAAATTGAAAGCTTCTTATGTAATTCTTTGCAAATGACATAGTTTGGGATCAATGGCGTTGCAGGCTATGACAGTGTGTATGGATGTGTTCTATAAACTGCGAAAAGGTCGCCTTGTTTTCCCTTAGGGTTGACCCAAAAACCTTTCCCATATTTGGGTATAGATGCAGGGCAGCAGAGGTTTGAGTTCTGTTTTCCTTCTGCTAAGCAAAGGCTAATGAGCTCTTTATGCTTGAAGTTTACTGGTTTAGGCTCCAGTTAATCACCTTCGCCCCTTCTCCTGTTAATGAAAACAGTTCCGCAGACTCAAATTTGAAGGATCAAGAAACACATTAGGTACTGCTCTTTGCGAACACTTTTACAATGATACATAAGGCAAATTAATTAATCAATTAATATTTAATGTTGGAAGGAATACTTCATAAAACAACAAATTCATATATGAAACATAATATCCGTAGTAACGGATTATAAACCTGCAAAAAAGCAAACGTTTCTATTGTGCTTGGTGATTCCAGCAATGCATATTAATTGTTATTTTAATTTTATCAATAAAAAGATAGATCTCTATAAATTAATATGTAGCTTTAAATTACTTTTAAATCACTCAATTCATTACATTACATTTTTAGCTTTAGATTACTTTTTCACTCTTCAACTCATTACAGTTAGAAATTTGTTTTTAAAAAATGTTGATGGATTTGCAAAACTTTGCAAGTTAAGCAGGGGAGTCTACCGAAAACCAGAAAAAATGGCAGGGGTCTTCGAGACAGAAAAGTTTGGGAACCACTGGTCTAGACAGACTAGATCTAGTAGGCTACTACTAGTAGTCTAGATCTAGAATCTAGTCAATCTAGCTAGATCTATAACTATTAGTATAGTATTAGTTATTAGATTTAGATTATTCTACTTCTAGATAATCACATCATAATCAATAACAAAATAAACTCTAAAATAATAATAGAAAGGTATTCGACTAATTAGATCTAGAAAGATCTAGATCTAATATTTTTTATGCTAGAATCTAGATAGTAGATTTAAGATTATCTTTACAGTCTATACTGACGTGGACTATATTGATTATATTCTATAACTATAATTTTCTATATAGATCTAGAAACTTGATGACACTGAGACTTGATGATCTAGATTCTAGATCTATTCTAGCTCTACACCTATCTTTTCAATTATAATTGATTTGATTGATCTTGACTATTATCACTATAATAATAATAATTATTACAGTAAACAAAATAACATAACTACTATACATATCTACACAGCAATTTGATAGCACCAACTAAACCAATAAGATTTGCCATTATCAGCAATATTAGCTTCTTAATTGATTGGCTTCAGTTTTAAGTCTTCTTCTATAAATAAACATCACCTAATTATCTATAATTGTGCATACTGGACTAGCTGAACCAGACTAGCTGGAAGACTACAAGAGAAGCTATACTATACTTACTTTCTAGCATCTATAGTCTTGACTCTACAATACTAATATACTGTATAATTGTACATCTTGAATATATAGTAATATACTGTTGGCCCACCTAAATTACCATATATATATATATAGGTCTTAATATAAAATTTATAAAACTAAAACACCTAAGTAGCACAATACTTCAAATAATTGATCCTAATGATTGCCTCACTATTATAAAATCTACAGTGAAGTATTCACATTATTTTTAAAAACTATATGTATATATACATTAAAATATTAAAGTTTAAATAGTATCAATATTTTTTCATCTCATTTTCTTATGTTTTATTAAATTTCAGCAATAGATAAATTACACCAAGAATATTTCATGGATAGCATCAGAAAACTTGTCAACTTATACTTTCAACTTATGAATAAAACTTCTGCTTTGAAGAGGTTAACAGAAAAGGAGATTGCGAGAATCAAATAATTGCAAACGGCCAGTATTGACATTTTCGTGTAAGGATGTCTGCTGCCTTCAAAAGAGATGTTTCTATAAATCTTGGATACTATGATGATGCTCTGGGTGATGTGTCAAGGAAACGACAGTCTATTTTGAGAGTAAGTAAAGCTTATAAATGAGAATTAACTCTTTCTCTCCTAACATTGTTGATTTTACCCCATCCTGCATCCCAATAAATGATATTATCGTCAATGCTTAAAAAGTCTTATTTTGTCTTATCTTATATGATACAGACGTTACTTCAAAAAAAGAAGATGATTACGTCATACGCGTCATGCATTTAGTCATGCATATTAACAAATGACCTAAATTCTGCCAAGTCACTGGTTTTCCTGGCTAGCTCAGGCAACTCATTCCATGCTCTAATAAAGTCCATTCCATGCTCTAATAAAGTCCATTCCATGCTCTAATAAAGTCTTATTTTGTCTTATCTTATATGATACAGACGTTACTTCAAAAAAAGAGAATGATTACGTCCTATGCGTCATGCATTTAGCCATGCATATTAACAAATGACCTAAATTCTGCCAAGTCACTGGTTTACCTGGCTAGCTCAGGCAACCCATTTCATGCTCTGATAGTGGTAGGGAAGAAGGAGTGTTTGTACAAATTTGTCTTAGAATATGGAACGAGGAATGTACCTTTATCTTTGTTTCTTTCTGAGTATTTTATTAAATTTTGTTTTTTGTATTTGAAGATTATGGTTCAGTGTTTTATGTATAATTGCTACTTTACTTTTAAGTCTTCTATCCTGAAGGCTTTTTAAATTTAGTGATTTTACTAAAGGTGTTACTCTAGTCAATTGTGAATATTCTATTTTGTGTCTGTTCCAGTTTCTGTTTTCTTGAGTTGAGGGGTGTCAAACATAGGATGCATATATTCTATTATTGGCCTAACCAAGGTTAAATAACATTTTAGTTGTATGTTCTTACTTGCTTTATAGAAATTTCTTTTAATGCTTTGTTTGATTTTTTTTATAGTTTATATACTTTTTATAAACTCTTTCTGCCTTAGTTTCTTTAAATTTTCTATTTAGGTTTTCCTTCTGTTTACAAAGCTTTTTAAATCTATTATTAAACCAGCATTTATTTATTTTGTTTGATGTATATTTAGTTGGTATATGATTTTCTATAATGTTTTTAAGATCTAGTTTTTAATGAAATTCCATAGGTCATAGACTGGTTTGTTAATGTCTTTTTCTGATAAGAATTTTTGTTGAAAGTTTAACGCAACTTGGTGTAGTTGTTTTAGGTTGCATTTATTCCAGAGTAAGATTTTTCTTTTGGGTTTTGTATTGGCTACTGCTTTTATCTGACTGTGTATTTTAATGATATCATGGTCTGATAGACCAGGGATAATATCATAATCTACTACTAATCCAGGTCTGTTGGTTAAGAAGAGATCTAATGTGCTGTTTAATCTAGTTATTTTTTTAAAGATTTGATCTAAACTTAGGTTGTGTAAAGTTTCTAAGAAAAGCTCATTTATGTCCTTAAGGTTTTTATGTTTATCTATGGTTAGTGTTTTCCAATTTATATTGGGTAGGTTGAAATCATCCATAATCCAAAAAACTGCATTTTTATTTTTTTCTTTAAGTGGAGTTAACTGATTACATAGTTCTTGCATGTACTCTAAACTAGAATTTGGTGGTCTGTAAATACTGCCTATTATCAGGGATGTTGAGGTGGTATTGATGTTACAAAATGCTGATTCTCTATTTTTTGAGTTAGGTAAGGTAATTTCTTCTGCTATAAGAGTCATTTTTTATTGCTAAAAGAACTCCTCCAAGATTATTTGGTTTCCAGTCATTTCATCCCCTGTTATTTCCATCATCTGATCATTTTATCTAACAAATAGTAATTGTAAAAATCATGAAATTAGCAATATTAAATATATTCATTTTTTATTTAAATGACAAAAAGTGTAACAGTTTAGATAAGAATAAAATTAAATGCATTTGAACATTTAAAAAATTTAACATGTTTAAATATAGAGGTAATGTAAAAAGTGTTATCCTGATTTTAGTGAACCTTATTTCAAGGTTAAAAATGACACACTCAATTTCAAGAAAGCGATTAAAAAATAAAATAAAGTGAAACATGGTCGTACTTCCACCACACTTTGGCCTTTGATGATAAGTTATCAGCAGAAAGGTCATAATTATTCTAATGGCACGTCTATCTCTCAAATGATTTTCACTACGTCCACCAAACCTTGGCCTTTGATCATTATATAATTTGCAGGATAATATTATAATATTACATCCCCCACATCCAATAGAAGCGCTATAGCTAAGTAAACACCCAGATTTACAATATATTATAAGATTTCTCATCAAGAATGCAAAGTGGAAGAGGAAATACTTATCAAAAAGCATTCTACATAATCATATTTATATGTTAGATGAAATGAGGTCTTAAAGTCAAAGCCTTAACAGCACAATTAAACAATGAAAAAATTAAAATATTTAATTGGGGATGAAATGACCGGGGATGAAGTGATCTGCCCTATCTTTTCTAAAAATTTCATAATCACTATTGAAAATTTCTGCATTATAAATTTTGGGATGTAGCCAAGTTTCAAGTCAGTTGTTTTGTTATCTTTCCTTACTGAGTAGTTTCCCTTTGGAAAAATAAAACAAGAAATATTTTCATTGTGTCTTTACCAAAAAAAACAACAACAATGTTTTTAAAGAGTGGGGGCTAAATAAAAAGGCTCTATTTTCTAATTTAATTTTTTATAGATGGTGTGACATGGGATAGTGTCCTCAGGACAATTAATGTAAATGACTAATATATATTTTATATATTAAGTTTTGTGAAAAGGTTATCATAAAAAAAAGACTTGTCATTCAATTTGGATCATAAAATATATTGCCTAGACCTAGTCTAGATCTAGTTTTAAGGGAGACTTGTCCACAGTAAGTAAGTTTTGAATTTTATGTTTCATTGTCCAAAATAAACTGTTTAGTTTTATTAACATCAATTTAAATTATCTAAAAAGAGTGTGCATTCTCCTTTAATTCTATACCAAATATAACATTTCCTGTTAACAAACAAAAACCCTATTAAAGTTTAATCATAACAGGGTTAATAAAAGAGTTTGACATTTAAAGGACACACTGAAGGGGTGGATGTTGATATCATGGTAGGGATATAAAAAGACCAATATAAGAATAAAATGAACTGACTGGGAATATCTTGTTTGTTAGTTTATATACCAAACTACTATTGCATTTATAGATTATTATTGTTAAAAAAAAGTTAAAATTCTTTAAAATGAATTTTTTTGAAATTTTTTTTACCACATTGATCTACAGTAATAGAATTTTAATCTTATAATTTGTTGAATGTCTTTGCAGTCATGGCGTCGGCTGTCCAGCTTACAGCGCATGGTGATAGGACTTCTTTTATTTGCAACCCTCATTATAGCCATTTTTGTCTTGCCTGGAATTCTCAACAAAGATGACCTCTTGTCATTAAATCCAGACATAAAAAAGGTGCATTCAGATACAGATAAATTATTTGGTGATTTACATCAAATACAAAATGTCGAGCAATTGGGGGATAAACTGGACAGTCTCAAACAAAAGGCAATGTATTAGTTTGTATCTCCTCAGCATGACTAGTGTTCTCAAGTGCAAATATTTTCTCAAAGCTGCTTGTTTCATTTGTTCTGTTTACGTTACATATGATTTCATTCTACAAACCTGTTTGAATGTAGCATCTAGTTATCTCTTTAATTTTTATCTTGCATGAACCAGTTTATATTTTTATTAATTGGGTTTTGGTTTGCATTCATTTTCTTCACTTTTGACAATGTGTTGGCTTTAAGTCCATAAGTTATGGCTTAGTGTTTTCACTGGTCATTGCTAAAAATTTCAAACAATTTATATTTATTATCAAGAGAGGATTGGTGCTGGTTGCATGTATCTCATATTAACCTACAAACTTGGCCTTTTTAAGGAGACAGTTTGTATAAAATATATGTTCAGAAAATGTGTTATTAGATACATATAGAAGTAGACTCAAGGTAAACATTTTTACATATGGCATATATCTGTTAAAGAATAAGAGCTGTAGGTATATTGCAGTTCTAAAAGTGTTATTATTATTATCATATACAAGTTATAAGAAATATGAAATTAAAACAATAAGTGTTGTGATAAATTCATCTATTTTGAATTTCTAATTTATAAATATCTGATAAACACATTTTGGGGACTAGTAAAAAAAAAATACACTTAATATTTGGATATATCTTATATATTTTTTATGCGTACAAATTGGTCAGCGTCTTAATTTATAAAACTTTGTGTAACATTGTTTCCTAAGCTACTATAAAGTAGGGACAAAAAATATTGTTTTCAAGAACATTGTAAAATGTGTCCAATAAAAGAAGGAATACAAAAAAAATAGTGATACAATTAGGTAATTAGTTTCACTATTTTGTGTCTTGTAGTGGTCTTCTCATCAAGAATAGATACTGGTGCCTCTCAATTTTGAAAGGGTTAAACTTGATCATTTAAATTTAACCTCTACTAGAGGTAAACATGAAGGACAATATTTGTAGAGATATTGAGAGAAGTAAAATATTTTATCAGTGATACATTTTCAAATCAGTTTTAGGACTTGAAGTACTATGTCCTCTTAAAGTTGAAATGGGCTCCATTGGCTCTATATAGAAAATAGTTTAGTGCTTGCACAAAAGGGATGTGATGTTTTTTTTGTTGTTTTTTTTCACTTTTTATTGCTATATTTATATGTCTTTGTTGTTTTTTTCTTTTATATGGTTTGAATACAAATGGTGTAATATCCTCATTTTCAAATGGTTTAAAGAAGTTCAACATTTTAAGAAGCTTGGGTTTGGTGTGCTTTATATATATATATATATATATTTAATCTAATAGCATTTATCATTTATAAAATATTTATTGTTATATATGAATGAGCTAAGAGCTTACATTAACTGCTACATAATTCATATAGTCCATTTCCTTTTTAGTTCTTTTATTCAAAACTAAAAACAGTTTTATATAATTTTATCATATTTTAGGATCATTGACAATTAAGGTTTTTTTTAGACCTTATTTGAGATGCTAATTTAGATCATTATTTATCATCATTAGCTACTGATATAAATTTCTTATTGGTTTCAATACTCATGTCAATCTGACATAGTCACATTGTAACATTTGTTGTCAAGAAATTGTTACATTTATTTTAACTCATTTAGAAGTTGAAGTTCTAATTAATGTGGTATTTGGAGTTGTAATTAATGTAGTATTTCTCATTTTACCCATTGTGTATAGGCTGAGGAGGATCAGCTGAAAGAGAAGGACAGAGGGGGTGGTCTAAAAGTAGAACAAGTGGTAAGTGGATTTTTTTAAATTAAAAAAAAAAAATTGCTTTTCTTTTAGTGCAACTTTCATGTTTTTAGCATGCTCAGAGCGCTATGGTCCAATCTCATTTGTGTGTGGGCAGGGAGAGGGGTATCTTGGAGGAGGTTTTCCATGCTGCCCCTAGGCATTCAATAAACACAACTCTGCTCTAGTTGGGTGTTGAACCTCGAGCCTTCTTCATAGGTAGCCAAGCCAAGTTCAAGCATACTTAGCCTTTCCGCCAAGCATCCCACTACCATCAGTAGATGTGGTTGTGCCACATAGGAGCATCTGTCTCATTCACAGACAAGTGTTATTAGATGTTTGTGAGACTTGACTCTAGGGGAAAGGATTGTTGTTTGTGTAGGCTTACAATAGGTTTGTTTAGTATGTGTCTGTATATAGTTCAGTAGTTGTTATTTAAACAGATGGGAAAAGGGTCAAAGATAAATAGGTGAGATGAGATTTTTTTTATAATACACAAAATTAACCTCATCAAGGCTGTTTGACACCAGGTTAGCATTGTTTTTCACTTTAAAACTGTTTTTTATTTTTCATTTGCCTATAAAGAATGTAATTAAAAAACATAATTTAAACTATTGTTCAAGTTACTCTACATTCATTTCACATTTACACTGGTAGCAGATTTATAGTCTGTTTATTGCTTCCTAAAGAATGATGATATAAAAAGATATATTTGTTGTATTGTGTATTCTTGAAAGGAACAGTTGATTTGTGCCATGTATGCCTGCTACTCTGTCCAATGGTACATCTGCATGCTTGCAAGAAGACGCAGCTGTGGTTGAAATGAGGGTCAGGGCTGGGCGGGTTGGTTGAGAAAAAAATTGTTGAACATCGAACAACATTCTTTGCTTGTAATGAAACCTGCTGTCTTATTTATTGATTTAAAACCAGACAGTTGGTGCGTTGAGCACTCTTTGCCTCCCCTCCCCCCCCCCCCCCTTCCCCAAGAAGTCATTAAAGAAAAGCATTTGTTTCCCTAAGAATATTTTCTTGCTATCACTTTATTCTCTCTCTCTCTCTCCATGGCCTCCTTCAGTCTCCTCACTAACAGGAGAAAGGGCAAAGGCGAGTAACTGGCGCCTCAACCAGTAAGCTTCGGGTAGGAGGGGGGGCTTCGTTAGCCATGGCTGGCTACCCACCTAGGAGAAGGAAAACTCAAGAGAGGATTGGTGCTGGTTGCATGTATCTCTATAATCCGTAACTGAGGAGGCATTGCTGCCTAGTTCTCTCCAATGTATCACTGCTAGACTTAAGTCATCTTTGGAGTTGTATTAAATTTGTCTTTGTATTTTAATAAATATTTTTTCTATCAACTCCACAAGATGATAGCATTTAACAGGAAGACGGGGGGTGGGAGGAATGTCTTCTTGTTTTTAGTACATAATACTTCATTCCATACAAATAGCCTACTTCATTTTACAGGTCCCACCAGTAGATGAGCACAGTGAGATATCCAGTTATGATTTTTTTGGTGAGTGTCTGAGTGTTGTTTTGTGTCTTTTCTCCTTTGAATGACATTTCTTTTAGTTATTGTTACGGTTGACTCTTCTGTTTAATATTCGTCTAATTAGGCACCTGCATTTTCACTTATACTTTATACTAGGTAATTATAATATTGCATAGCTTGTTATTGGGACTAATAGGAGTGCACCTCAAATCCATAACACTGGAGTATGCATAAAACTCCCCCCCTCATGCCCCGAAAGCTCCTTAGTTTCCTTCTGAATAACCCCTGACAATCTTTCGTTTGTCTAGACTGTTGGTCCTGCACAGCTCATGGCATGGGACAGTGTATCGTTATTATTTTATTATTATTTTCAATACTATTTATTAATAAACTTATAATGCAAAATATTCATTATATCATTGCTGCATTTATAAATCCTTTAAATCATAATAAAGTTATCTTTTCTTGAAAAGGTTATAAATGGAAGCCATTACATTTTACAACAAATTTTTAAGTCTACAAGCTAATGAACTATAATTATCAGTTATGCATTTAGAGTTTTTTGAAGCTACAAATGGATTTATTTTTAATGGGACTTTTTTAAATGAGATAATTACCAAACATCAAGAGCATAGATTGAACAGTTATCACATGCACTGTTTGTGACACATAATGTAGACATTGTGTCTCTGATCAGGAAATTTTGAAATTGGCAATACACACAGTATCTATGTCTTCTACATGTCAGATCTTGCAGAGATGTTAGCAAGTGGGATCTAAGGGCCACAGACATCCATGAAAGTAGATGGGAAGAAATTGCTTAGATAGAATAGCATGGTGACAGACAACCTGCTGGTATAACCCTTGCCAAGAGTTAAAGAACAGATGTGCCCTTAGACAAGAGAAAGAAAAAGAAAGCTGCCATGTCAGATAGCCCTAAAACCAATTGCATTCACATGCACTAACTGTGGCAGAGTTTGACGCTTCAGAATCAGCTTGTTTAGTCGCAATAGATTCTGCTCCGATTCAACAGTAATTCATCTGGCGCATCCATTGTCTTCCATGATAGAAGGAGCCATATTAAGTATTCCAGTCTAAACCTTGAGTCTCATCTTATGTTAATTCTTATGTTTGTGTTTGACTTACAGCTCAAGAACCCAATGCTAAACAGAAACAAATTATCATATTAAGTATTCCAGTCTAAATCTTGAGTCTCATCTTATGTTAATTCTTATGTTTGTGTTTGACTTACAGCTCAAGAACCCAATGCTAAACAGAAACAAATTATCATATTAAGTATTCCAGTCTAAATCTTGAGTCTCATCTTATGTTAATTCTTATGTTTGTGTTTGACTTACAGCTCAAGAACCCAATGCTAAACAGAAACAAATTATTGATGCCTTCAAGCATGCCTGGGCAGCCTACAAGAAATATGCCTGGGGACATGATGAACTGCATCCTATCAGTAAAACATCATCAGAGTGGTTTGGCACTGGGCTGACACTAGTAGACTCTCTGGACACTCTGGTCATCATGGGGCTAAAAGAAGGTCTGGAGAATGTTTTGTTCTGGTTGTTTTTTTTTTTTGTTTTTTTTGTGATATTTTTTTATGTGGCGGAAATTAAATTGTATTTGCTTTATATATTCCAAATTTCTAGGTTAATGTTTTTCTAGACACAATCGTCAGCTAAGGACGCAAAGTATATAAAGTGTTTGAATACATTTTCCACTAAGAAAAAAAATATTTTTAGATAGAAAGGGAGTCCATTTATTTTTTGCCGAACAATTTTTGAGGATACTCTTTATTTGTCAACATATCAGAATTTATGTATAAATCAAAAGATCTTAGTGAAAAATATAACATATTAACAAATGCATAACCCTTTTTATACTATTAGTATAAATACAAAATTCACATTTTCAATTTTATTATAACCAACACTTAATTTATTCCAAGTCTGTCTTTAGTTTTAGTTTTTTATGAGATATAGTCTATAGATAATGTCAAACATTTTTGTTTATTTACTTGGATGATGCTGACTGCCAAAAATATGACATTCACATTGACTAATTGTAAAGTCTAATTTTTAGTAAACACTTTTAGTTGAACATTCAATAGATTTGGACATCACAGTTTCTGTATCATTGAAATTTTAACAACTGGTAACCATCTTTGAAGCTTTCTGTATTATTGTGTGCACTAACATTATGTTTGGATTAGTTAATTGAATAGCAGAGACTGTCCTATTGCAACAAAATAAAACTGATAATGAGGTGGCCATTGTTTAAGCATCACTGCCTAATACTATTAGAATATGTGTTGATGAGAGAACAATATAGATGTAGAATGCTACATTAATCTGTGCGGTTTTATATTTGTGTAGAATATGAAGAGGCCAAGGAATGGGTGGAGAAGCAGCTTTCATTCAATGTTGACAACTATGTCAACTTGTTTGAAATCACTATCCGTAACCTCGGAGCTTTACTGGCTACATATCATCTGACTGGTGACGAGGTGATGAAAACAAAAGCAGTAAGTTCATGGTCATCTTTGCTTAATTTCACCTAACTGATTTGTCTGTATATAATACACATTTAAACTGTAATCTTTCTGCCTTTTCTTTAGTATAGTGTTTCCCCAAACTGTGTTCCGCTTAACCCTAGTGTCCCGCAAACTAATGAAAATAGTTAGCTAGTAGGCCACCATGTGAATTAATATCTGTATAAAAAAAATAAGCAAAGTGTTCTGCTAGATACTCAAAATGTGCAAAGTGGTCAGAAAAAAAAAAAAAGTGTTGGGAAACACTGCTTTAGTAAAATGTATTTGTTTTTTATGTGCTAATGTTGTTATCAGCAAAAAAAAAAGTAATATGAAAGTATTCTAATTTAAAATATAAAAATCTGATTGAAAGATTTTATTTGGGATTTTAGGACATCCCTGAGTCAGTTCAACTAGAATAGTACATTACATTTTTTTTTTTCAATAAAAAAAGATAAATCAGCTTTGTGCAGGTCACAATTTGGTTAACCATTAGCTATTGGGTTAGGTGAACCTCCTCTAAATCAATTACCATTGAAACTCCTAACTGGCTATTTGTTTCCTTTTTAACAGACTAATTAGTCGTGATGTACAGTGTCTCATTCACATATGACCTTAATATATTGTTAAGTTTTCTGTCCATCATTTGGTGTCATGTTTTCTCACCCCCAGATTGATCTAGGTAAAAGACTACTGCCAGCATTCAACCATGGATCAAAAATACCTTTTTCTGATGTCAATCTTGCCAATGGTGTAGCTCGTCCACCTAAGTGGGGCCCAGATAGCAGCACCTCCGAGGTGACCACCATACAGTTGGAGTTCCGTGATCTCTCAAGAGTGTCAGGAGATAAAGTGTATGATGTAAGTCTTACCATCTTTGTCAGCTTCTTCTGTTAATTTTCCAAATTCCAGTGTATGTATTATAAATCACCTAATGCTTTGACATGCAAGAATTATATAAACTTAGCTCATCTTAGATGTTCGAATCACTTGATCTATTATAGGAGGCAGTTCATGAAGTGTCCATGCATGTTCATGAGCTCCCCAAAACAGACGGCCTTATTCCTATATTCATTAACGCCAACTCTGGAGATTTCCGTCCAGGATCAACAATCACCATGGGAGCTAGGGCAGACAGTTACTATGAGTATTTGTTGAAACAATGGTTGCAGTCTGGAAAGAAACTGGTTGTGTAAGTAAATAAGTCACTGTATAAGACTTCCTATTTAATTTGTAGTTGATTATATTGATTGAGTGCTGAGTGAAAGAAGGCTTTTGCTGCATCTTTTTATATGCAGGATCAAAGCAGATTTTATATTAATTTCTTTTTTTACCCTAATTAAATTAAAAAAAAATTATTAAACACTTTGTATGTAGGTTTAAAGAAGAGTTTACATTAATGCTTATTTAATGTAGGTTCAGAGAAGACTTGACATAAATTCTTATTTTATGTAGGTTTAAAGAAGACTTGACAGAAATTCTTATTTTATGTAGGTTTAAAGAAGACTTGACAGAAATTCTTATTTTATGTAGGTTTAAAGAAGACTTGACAGAAATTCTTATTTTATGTAGGTTTAAAGAAGACTTAGAAATTCTTATTTTATGTAGGTTTAAAGAAGACTTGACAGAAATTCTTATTTTATGTAGGTTTAAAGAAGACTTGACAGAAATTCTTATTTTATGTAGGTTTAAAGAAGACTTCATCTCAAGTTATGAGGGGGTCAAGAAATCATTAATGAGGAGATCAGAGCCCAGCAAGTTATTGTTCATTGGAGAATTGTTGAATGGTCGCAACTTTAGTCCCAAAATGGTGAGATAACCTTTTGTCACCTTTTTCAAGCCTTTAGATTATAGCCAATGGATTCATTAAGAATTTTTTTGATCTTTTAGCATATAATACAGGAGCCTGCACTTTGTGAACATTTTTGTATCACCTTTATAATAATAATTTACAGTTATAAGTTTCTTAGCATTACCACATTTTAAAATAAATATTTTTGTATTGATATAGGTATTCCAGTAATGTAAATGTTTGTAATAAATGAAATAAACATTTGGTAATGTATCTTGAGAACAAAATGTCAGTTAAGTTTATGTGTTGAGTCTTCACAAGTGTCCTCTCAACAGATGCAATCATTCCTGCTTATTCACTGCTGTCCTTAAGGTCTGACTCATATAGCAAAGTCCATCCATTCTTGATATTGTCTTCTCATGCTTTTAGCCTGCTTCTCTTAAGTCTGTTTTGTTGCCTCAAAGAATATGCTTGAAAGCTGCGCTGATCTTCTAATTTGATTATGATGAAGAGTAGTATCTCTGTGGGAGCTGAAGGGTAAAGCGCTTGGCTTTCAAGCCGAGGGGGGTCCCAGGTTTGAATCTTAGTGTGGAATTTTTATTTTTCTGGATTTTTAAAGAGGCCCCTGAGTGCACCCAACTGTAAATGGTTACCTGACCTAAGTTAGGGAAAGTAAAGGGGTTGTACGCTGTGCTGGCCACATGACACCCTCCTTAACAGACCAAAGAAACTGCATCATCTGCCTTATAGATTGCAAGGTCTGAAAGGAGTACTTTACTTATTACTCTGTTTCTCTGTATTTAGCATTAATAGACATCAATAGTCATCAATCTAAATGATTTAGATGTCTATCATTTGCTGACATCAGGACAATGTGGGAATCCTTATAGCTTTTACAACTTTCCCTTTTCCTTTTGGGCCTACTAAAAACTACTAAAATTTGCTGTAACTTTGTGCCCAAAGTTCAGAATCTTATCAGTTGATTCACATTGTTTATAATGTTCACTAAACTATAACTAAATAATCTGAAATAGTTGTTGAGTTTTTTAAATGTCAATTCTGTGAACTATTGTTACAATAATGACTTGACTTGACTTCTGTCCAGGATCACTTAGCTTGCTTTTATCCTGGTACTTTGGCTTTAGCCTACCACAATGGTCTGGGAGATGAGTATCTGGAGTCTGCCAAGGAAGTACAGAAGACATGCTGGGAAATGTACAACAGGATGCCTACCAGACTTAGTCCAGAGATCACCTACTTCAACTTGGCAGAGGGAGTTGCAGAAGATCTTATTGTCAAGGTGAATTCATTTCTTTTTTTTTAAATAACAATCTTTGAATCTCTACTGTAGTGCACTATCACCAAATTTATATTTTCTTGCAAAAAAGTGATCTGTTATCAAGTATTTATTAACTTTTTCTCTCCAGCATCATTTACCCACATTCTGATGGGATTAATCTTTTTTCACATTTATGGCACTCTGTGACGATCACACTTGCCGGGGATTATTATTATCAAACTTGATAACTCAATGAAGTGAAGAAACAAACATCTCTGTATTTTCTTTCAAACTTCTTTAATAAGACTTCCTCAACTTTCACATCAAATGACTTCTCAATTCAATAACAATTTGACTTGATACTTCATAAATAAAACTTAAAGGTACATGAAACTTCACTTAGTATAACTTCAACTAATAAAACTTTAACTAATGGACCCGCTAATATCACAAAACTTAACTAAACCTTTACTAAGCGAGGACCCCGTCTAACTGACTTTCCCTTAATTTATACCTTTCTTTATCGTACATTCCAGAATCATGGAAACTTCTCCCCTAATTATTTTAGTAACTTTGACCTTCTAGAAGCTGACGTGTGCTATTTTTTCCCTTAACCTCTTTCTTTGATTGGATACCTAAAATTAACTTGTTTACACTGGACACTTGCACTGGTTTGACCTCGAGCTTCTAGAAACTGGTCGAAATAGGTCACAGACTCAACTCGTGACACACTCCACCGCGTTACGATAAAACTTCAATAATTTTTTGTTATCAAGTATTATTCTGCATAAAGTATTATTCTGCATATTTCTTTCCTTAGCCTCTGGATGCTCACAACTTACTGAGACCAGAGACTGTAGAGAGCATGTTCTATTTATATCGCATCACTGGGGACCAGAAGTACAGAGACCAAGGCTGGCAGATCTTCTTGGCTTTTGAAAAGCACACTAAGCTGAAGGAGTCTGGCTACTCATCTATCAACAATGTGAAAGACGCTGGTAACCCAAGGTTTAGGGACAAAATGGAGAGCTTTTTCTTGTCCGAAACTCTGAAATATTTATACCTGTTATTCAGCGATGACCCTAAACTGATCCCGT
The DNA here is from genome assembly GCA_036873155.1 of Biomphalaria sudanica. Lineage (NCBI taxonomy): Eukaryota > Metazoa > Mollusca > Gastropoda > Planorbidae > Biomphalaria > Biomphalaria sudanica. Next base: position 801,765 of record JAZGLO010000050.1, on the reverse strand, counting down.
TGGACAATTATGTTTTTAACAGTGAAGGCCATCCCTTGCCAGTATTCAAAGACAGCGTTGTGCCATAATTTTTCTTTAACCAATCATAAGATCTCTTTGTGGTGACTTTTGTTGCCGAAACATTCTTCGTGCCTCATACACATTGATTCATGACCTATTTCTGCTCAATGGATTGTGTTTTTATAAACCTTTTTTAGTTCTGAACTTTTATTTGAAACTCCAAAGAATCACATTGGCAAAACCTACCAATTACAAAGGTAATGACTTTGCTTTACAGAAAACTGCTGATTGGTAATTTGAATAAATAAAGTCCATCTTTTAGCACTTCCTAAGCAATGGCAAGATGGGTGAGTGTGTAAAAAATGTTACTCAGTGGCTGAAGTGTTTGGTGTTCAAATCCTAAAAATGAAAATGTTTTTTTTTTCTTTGTTTTTTTTTTACGATTCGAAGAGAACCTACCCAGCTAAAACGTTTACAGCATCAATCGGTTCTGTTAAAGGTGGTTGGGCCATCAAGTTGTCCTTACTTACTTACTTAGACTTAGTCTGTCCCACATCGTTTGGCACATTGGGCGGCAAGCACAAAACATTAATCGTTGATCATAGAAACAAGAAATTGTGCTATAAATCTGTGGATAAGGTCTATATCACTTATTCAGAGCATGAAGTCAAGGCCAATTCTATAATAAAAATTATGAATTACATTATATTCAGAGCATGAAATCAAGGCCAATTTTGTAAACAAACAAAAAATGATTTACAATATACTCAGAGCATGAAGTCAAGGCTATGAATCGAGGAACAGATGTTGATGAGGCTGTGAGTCTTTATTTCCTTATATTTTGTAAGAACAAACTTGAAAGGTTTGATTCTCCCATTTTCGTTCCCACTCCTGAGCATAATGTTGTTATGGTATTAATTCTTTTATGATTCCATGATTGCATATTTTCTCTATTTGATTTTTTGTTAACTTGGTCATTGTATAACTTAATTGTCATCTCTTTCAATTATTAATGGAAATGCTGGTACATTGAAGTTTATGAGGGCATCCCTTGACATTTTTACAATCTGTTCTCTGATTGGAAGCAACCATTTTAACTTACCCAACAATTTCATCTATCACCCCCCCCCCCTTTCCTTCTTTGCCAATATTTCTATTTCTGCCCTTATTTTGCTGAAGCTCCTCCCTGATCAGCTATCTCATTTTTGTTTTAGTTCTAAAGATAGCTGTGGGGTTCATATATATCCTGGATTGATTGCCTGTAGCTAAATGCTGGAAAATGTTCAGAAAGTTGAAAGAAACTAATGGAACTTAATTAGTTATAAATATAAATATTGAAATGAGGTCTACTAACATTAGGCATTCTTTATCAATTATAAGACTGATTCAGAAATTAAATTAGCACAGCTTACTATTAGACTTTTAGCTGGATATCCAATTCTAGAACCTAGTTATATCATGTCAGGATATCAGAACCTAGTTATATCATGTCAGGATATCAGAACCTAGTTATATCATGTCAGGATATTAGAACCAAGTTATATCATGTCAGGATATTAGAACCTAGTTATATCATGTCAGGATATCAGAACCTAGTTATATCATGTCAGGATATCAGAGCCTAGTTATATCATGTCAGGATATCAGAACCAAGTTATATCATGTCAGGATATCAGAACCTAGTTATATCATGTCAGGATATCAGAACCCAGTAATATGTTTAATTGAGTATATATTACCTGCCCTGGTATGTTCTGATTTTTGTATTTAGCAATAACTCAAGTTTTTGATAGCCCTCTATTGAACTTGACTTATGTAACATGTTGTTTCGTTCCTGCTGACCTGATTCAATGAACTTGACAGTACATTGGCTTGCTGACTTGAGTTTCTTTTATCATTAAGATGTTGCTTTTTATTTTTTTGTTTTATATGTTTTTATGTTTTAATAATATTTCAAAGACTTCATCTTACATCACATTTTCCAAATGAGGCTAATAGTGTTGACAAACTAAGAATTTTTTTAATCTCAAAAAGTATACAAATTCATTTCTGAACAAACAAAATCAAAGTTTAAGAGTACAATTGAATCCTTTTTATTTTGTTTGTTGAATCACTTGCGGTTGCACACATTCAAACCAGCATAGACCCCAGTGGAAATCACGTCAGTTATGAAGAGCTTTAATGTTGAAGCCTATTTCTTGGACTGTTTATATTTAAAATGTATTTCTGTCATTGTGGTTTTCATTTAGAAGCTACTCATGGGAAATATTACATTTGTTCTCTAATTTATGTTCTTTTATTACATTATGTGAACACATTTTTCCATTAATTTATAAAAGTATAACAGTTTATCAAGTGCCAACATTTATGGAGTTGTTGGTTCTTCAAGTGGGTTGTGGTTAAAAACACATACATATTATTTTGATGTACTTGATTTGAGGCTTGGGACCTGTCATTTGATGTTTGTTTCAATGTGATGTATTTGAAACTTGGGACCTATCTGCTTGCTTTGTTCTGTTGAAGCTTGAGCTTTGTTTATATAAAAGTGATATGGGTGACTTCTGTATAAATATTTTAGCTTTAAATGTTAAATTCGTCTGATTAATTGCATTTTTAGCTTGGGTTTTTCTTATTTTCCGTATATTTACTCAGTGGAGTGATTTGATTTGTTTACAAGAGTACAGTTAACATTGTTTACCTTGTTTTAATTGGATAATTGATTTGGTTGGGCACAAATGGGTGCTATGCATTGTTTTGGGTCAAGGTGATACTTTTAACACTTTGCCTCTGCAATTATTTTGATAGAAGAATTTATATTTTTCATTTCTAATGATATGTGTAGTTGTTAATTGAAGGAGCTTAAGTTCAATTCTCAGCGGAAACTAGGAATTTTTAGATTTCCATAGAGCTGAGTTATATTTGCTAAGTATCTAAAGGAAGCATGTATATCTCATGTAGGGAACACATTAAAAAAAAGGTTGAGCAAACTGAGCATGCTCTAGTAAAAGCATGAAGATGCACTACAGAAATATGAATAATAAATATGTTGAAACTTGAGAAACAGTTTTACTTATTATTATTATAGCTTTTATATAGCGCTACTTTCATGCTTATAGCATGCTCAGAGCGCTTTTGGTCCAATCTCATTTGTGGACTAGTGGGGAGGGGGTATCTAGGAGTTGGTTTTCCGTGCTCCTTTAGGCCCTCAGTAAACGCAACTCTGTCGGGTGTCGAACCTCGAGCCCCCTTCTAGGTAGCCAAGTTCAAGCGCACTTGGCCTCTCGACCACGCTTCCCACTTATGCAAGAAATCAACGAAATTCTTATGTAAATTACAAAATCTGTATAAAGTAAAAGATTATATAAATTTATTTAATTAAAAAAAAAGGTTCATTTGAAATCACTTAGAAAGGAATAAGAGAACAAAACTATGTACTGTAAGGACAGTTTATTTTAATTAGAAAATATTGACACTTCACCATTAGTGGCTTATTTGTTTTAGTGTTTATTTCTTTGATAACTTTGATAAGATGAATTATAAGGTAGGAGTCATTGGAAGCTTAAAAAAAAAATCTGGACGTTGTTTCAAATGTTTTGCCTTCAGCATAAACCCTTTTGCTTCTCGCATCCCAGAGACACAAAGAGTCAACATGTAGCACCAGCTAATGACTTTTACCTCCCTTTAGTGGCTGCTGACACCTTTGGAAATGTCTCGTGTCTGTTTCACTTTGTTAATATAAGAACATATCTGTCATACATTCTATTGTATCAGTTGAGACTTTTGTCATTGATTATTGTTTTTATGTTAAAAATGGTGTAACTACACAAAATGACAGAAGCATGCATTTCTTAGGTTTGTTTTAAATTTTAGAAATCTTACAATTGCATAGAGTTTCATTCTAAGAAAAAAAAATTGCTTTAAGTTCCATTGGCTGTTGTAGTACATTTCAATTACAATTAACTCTTGATAGTCTGATTAGGACTGAAGGGGTGCAGGATTACTATAAACATTGGATTACCTAAGGTTAGCTGTACTTCAAAGAATTTAACTTTAAGACTATGTTGAGAAAAGTATATTTATGATGTAATAATTATACTCTTAGATTTTCAAGGATATAAAATAAGCAATAGACTAAAAAGAAAAATTTATTGATCTAAAAAAAAAACAGAACATGATTTCAGCTTTCACATACTGTACTTAATTACAGTGTAAGCCTAGCTTCATTCTCAAAACAAACATAGCTTAGTATGCATTAATTACTTTGGTGCCTCGTCACGCTATCAAGAGTCAACTGTATATTTAATGTTACATATTGTTGTTTTTTTTGGCCCTGTCCCGCTTATAAATGTTAGTGAAAAAATGGTAAGGTCATTTCAACCTGTGTTGTTAAGGTAGGCTTTTTATGACCAATTTTCTAATTTCAGAAGAATTTCATTAGTCAAACCAACACAACATTTTTTAAAATGCAGACACTGACCGTGTGTTTGTCCACAGTGATGGTGATCTTAATTGAAAGTGGAGCTTCTTTTCTTTCAACAGAATCAGATGGTTCTTATCAGTCTACCAACCAGCTTTGAGGAACTGTTTTATTTATTTCTTTGTTACCTTACCTAGCTCTTAAGTTTGTCTTGTTTACTTTGAGTAAATATTTAACGAAACAAATCAAACATGAGTAGTTTAAATTGTAAAAGACCTAACTATGAGAAATAATTTCTGTCGTCTTATTTAACATGGCAGTTTAATGGCAGTATCTTCAAATCGTACAATAAAATAAATTTCATATCATTGTATCACAATGTGAACACTAAATGTTCTTTGACTTTACTTTTATAATCTCTAACAAAGCAATTCTTTTTTCCAAATCTATATCACTTAACTCTTGGATGTTATATTCAAATTTGAACTTGCTTGACCTCTTTTTGTTTAGTTAGGTCAGCCATCCTATTCAATTCAATACTTTCAGAAGCAAAACAATGATCACAACAACAACAACAACAAAACAATAACATTCACACAGTGATCTTGAGTTTCATCTCATATTCCATTCTGCGCATGGCTGTCTATCCACATACATTTGTTTGTTTAAAAAAATCAAGGATTCAATTCATAATGCAATAAAACCTAGGTTTTTAAACACATTAAATGGGGGGAAAAAAAACAGGCCAAAAAAAAAAAAAGTTTTTAATGAAACATGTTGAAATGCCAAAGAAAAAAAAAATCTAATTTATTAAGAAACAGATAAACATCTTCTTGATTAGTCTTCATGATTTATTCACTGCTATAGTTGATCTTACCAATGGCTGGTAGCACTGACCTAGATTCTTCTTAAGCTTCTTCCATAGAGTCAAAGCATTAGAAGAGTAGTTTCTTAATAAAGATCAATCCTCTTTTGTTTAAAAAAATAACTTTTATCAGCTAAATCACAGAGCTCCATCTCATGTTATAATTTTATTTGATCTGGCATCAAACTATTTTCTCACAGCACCAGGATACCAGTTTTCAAAATCATGATCCCCTGACCTGATATTGCTTGTAAAAATCCAAGATTGTAATACCATAAAATGACTACTAACTATATTGTATTATCCACTAAAAAAAAGTAATGGATTTAAAACCTTTGTAGATATTTCCTCCCTTGTTCTCTACTAGTGTTCTGTTTGAATATTTTGATGAACTAGCTAGAAAGTAATGTTTACGCCTCTGTATGCAATATTCAGCACAAAAAGGTGACTGACAAGTCTCATGTAATAAAAAAAACCTGAAGGATCTTTCGGCAGAGAAAATTCTGTTGTTGTTTTTATCACTAGAGGTAACCCTGCACCCTTTTACCAATATGACTAATCAACATTAAAAAGGGACAACACTTGGTGGTCTATCCAAAGAAATAGCAGAGTCTGATGGAGCAGTGTTCATCTAAATTGTAGTTGTCAATTGTATTGGCCAGTCAGTCTCATTAAATAGTTTTGCCAAGAAATTTTTTTTCAAATCACTAAATCTTGATAAAAAAAATTTCTTAGTACTCATAATTGGGAGTGTATTGGAATTGTGTGCACAAGTTCTAGGCGAATGGAGAAAAGTTTAAAGACAATCTTAACTCTTTCAGTGCGAATTATTTTGATAGAAAAACAGTAAAGCTTTTCATCATTTACTCGCTGAGAGTAATGCCGCACTGAAAGAGTTAAAGCTGGTCTTTAAGGTATCTGGTTCTAAAGCTCCTAGTCAATGTGTATGCAATTAATTGTTCGGTTGAAGGAAGTGTTGTATTTCGTTTCTGTTAACAAATATACTTTAGTTTTCTTAAAGAATCACTTCTTCATTGTGTAGCCAATACATTTTGTTTGAATATCAGTGTGTAAATAAATACATTTCTTTGTTATTATTTACCAGTGAATTGAAAATGATGAGTAAATGCATAATCTACCTGGCACCAAATCTGTTTGATATGTTTTGTTCCATTCCTTTTATACAATTTATTTGATTAGAACATCTAATATACCTTCAAATTTTTTAAAAAATCCATTTCTAGTTATACATTATATTATTTTCAGTGTGATGAATTTTGTTTACACCTTTTTTCTGTTCTGTGTCAGTACTTTGTTTCCTTTCATTTGTACACTTGTCTTAGCCTTGCAATAATATCACTTTGAACCTGTGTAACATTTGTGTATGTTGTTGGTCTAAATAGCTTCTCAAATAGCATGACTCACCTTTGAAATTGTATTTAGAATCAGCTCCCAAATTGTGGGAAATAGTTTGTATTGCCCAACTAATGTAATAGTTTGTATTGCCCAACTAATGTAATGTAGTTATACACTGTGATGGGAACAGTCTTTTAGGAAATTTACTACACAAGCTGTGATGGGAAACAGTCTTTTAGGAAATTTACTACACAAGCTGTGATGGGAAACAGTCTTTTAGGAAATTTACTACACAAGCTGTGATGGGAAACAGTCTTTTAGGAAATTTACTACACAAGCTGTGATGGGAAACAGTCTTTTAGGAAATTTACTACACAAGCTGTGAGTTAACCCAAAGAAAGAGTCGTCACAATGTTTTTTAAACTTTTATCTTCAATTTTTATTTTTAATTGAATTTATATAGAGAACAAAGGTTGCATTGAGTATTTAAAAAAAGAATGTTGCAAATCACAGTACTTGTGCTTTTCTGCATACACAAAAATGTGCATGCAGGATGATTTTTAACTTATTTAAATATAATACTTAAACGACTGTTTTTCTTCTTTTTGCTTTGTAGCTGGTTCAAGCAGTCTGGACATGTTAGAATTGTGATTTCATGACATGGTAACTTCTCTATCAAACAACGCTAATGTTTCTGACTTTCAAAAAACAAAAATGAGTGGAAATTTTTGGAAAATTCCCATCATTGTTATATATTATTGTTAAGCTTTCTTTCCATTTTATGAAATGGTGTCATATCTCAAAGCAAGGTAGAGAACCACCGGTACAAAGACATTTGATCCTTTTCATTAATAGAGAACCACTGGTACAAAGACATTTGGTCCTCTTTATTACTTTACATGAACTTATCAAGATGATTCATGCTGTTGTTTCCACTAGTTTTCAAGTCCAGAAATAATAGGCATTCAGCAATAGGTTTATGGAGTGAGGGCATTGTTCTGTCCATACTAAATCTGTATCCAAATTATTTGCTTTACAAGTTTGTGATGCTCCTTCAGAAATGAAGAATATTACAACCTGGCCCAAACCACCTGTGGGATGGCAGCGGGCTGGGTTTGAACTTGGGACCATCATGATGACAGTCTGATGCACATACCCCACAACCAGATTTACATCACCTGTTTTAAATGAATAGATCTTGTAGACGTAAGTCTAGCTGATGGTCTTTTCAGAATGATTGAAAGCAGTTACCACTCTTTGATACCTAAACCAGTCGAAGCAATATTGTTGGCCAAACTGAAATCTATTGAATACCCTACTACAGTTAAATTACCTAGTTTAGCTGGTGCTGTGCCATCGACTTTTCTATAAAGGATATAAGGATGGCTGCCTGGTCGTGTGATTTGCGCGCTGGACTGTTGTTTAGATTTATCGATTTTCCAGGGTTCAAACCCTGCCAGCTCCCATCCCCCGTCGTCCTGCGGGAGGTTTGGACTAGGAAGTAATTATCTTCAACTCTGAAGGAACATCCGAAACATGTAAAACATTTTACAACAACAAACATGTCAAACCACTATATTTCATGTTTAATTAGTCCACTTCTACTCTAAGACTTACAATTATGGAAGCTATTATTAGGGTGTGTTTTTTTTTTTGGGGGGGGGGGGTTGAGAATGTATTTGTGCTGAACATAGGGCCTATATCTGAAGGGTGGCGGCTGAGTGGTTAAGCGCTTTGCTTCCAAACCTGGGGTGCTGGGTTCGAATTTTGGTGAAGACTGGGATTTTGAATTTCAGAATTTTTAGCGCACCCCTGAGTCCACCCAATTCTAATGGGTACCTGACTTTAGTTGGGGAAAGTAAAGGCGGTTGTCCTTGTGCTAGCCATATGACACCCTCATTAAACATCAGCCAAAGAAACAGATGAAGATATCTGAATGGATATTGTTTTTTTTTCTAGTTATTTGCTAAATATCTATAAAATGATATGAATAAAATGTAAGTCTTTATTATATGGGTCCTGTCAAGTCAGTAGACCTACATTTTCATGCATGTTTGACTGCTGTTTAGGTGGCCGGGTTTTCTGATTATCACAATGTTAGTAAATTTTAATATTTTGTTGTTTTCATTCTAATCATGTGATTGGTTAAATATTATTTGACTTGTTTTTCCTACATTGTATAGGATTGCCAACTTCAAATAAACTGTTTGACTCAAATAGTCTTCATTGTTCCTCTGATATTCGGCCTACCTATGTTCTCTTCTTTAAATAAATAGTTGACCCTAAAGACCTAAGCTCTATTATCACAATATTACCGCTGAGTTGAAAACAATTCAATAGTCGATAAAGCTGTGTCTGATTGTGTAAGCTGTACGTCCTACGCGTCATGCATTTCGTCATGCATATTAACCAATGACTTAAATTCTGCCAAGTCACTGGTTTTCCTGGCTAGCTCAGGCAACCCATTCCATGCTCTAATAGCACTAAGGAAGAAGGAGTATTTGTACACATTTGTCCTAGCAAATGGGACGAGGAAGGTGCCTTTATCTTTGTGTCTTTCAGAGTATTTTATTAAATTTTGTTTAATAAATTCACTAACAGGTTATCTTGAATCATTTATAAATTCTGTTCTGCGAATAATAGACCCAATGATAATGACTTTTGGAAGCTTACAGTGCACGAAAACGCTTTTCCCCCAGAGATAACAGGCCAACTAGCTGGATAATGGGAGGGGGACGAATATATTTTAGCGGTTGGGAGGGTACTTTGGTTCTAAAACTTTGAGAAACATTGTTATAGGTCTGCGCTCTACTTACTGGAAGAAACATCAATCTTTTTATATGTGAGAAAAAGAGATATACGCTCCGATTTCAAATATCTAAAAAAAAACAAATGTTACAAAGATTGGAATCTTCTTATATTGGCTACAATAACTCCTACTAAATGTAACTTTAATTTTACACTTTTTTTCACGGAAATCTTTTTTTTTTGTTTATTCGTCTACTTAGTATACAGCAGAACTCAGGCTATGGGGAGACTGCTTTGAAATCATGTTTCTTTTCACAAGCAAAGTGTCCCACCCAGTCTATTATGAAAAGCTTCTTTGAAAACCCGTGTGCTGAATTGTGACTGCATTTTGTACACTATTGTTATAACCCTGCCATGCCATGCACACCGCCGTTCAAGATGGTGCAGAAGGATGCGCACAGTTAAAGACTGGACTGAGACGGATGTTGACGTCAGAAGGGCAAGAGACATATCCGCCCAGGTCTAGAGCCGACATGAAGAGACTGTGCTAAAAGGGCAGATGTTGTTTTTATGTACTTGTGATGTCCCATGAATAAACATCGTTGCCTCGTTGAGTTGCCTTCCTTAAGTTATTACACTACATTGGGCAATATTCCATGCAACTGTTCTGTTTATTGAGGGGCAAAATGGACCGCATTCACCAATCGTAAACAAACAACATTTAGTCACGTGGTTCTCTTCTATACAAATGACGTAATGCACAATGGCTATCACTTGACAGTTTTTTTGTTGTTTTATCAATATTATCACGTGGCTAAATGCACGAAAAGAAGCATGAAAAGGTTCCTCTCCAAAGGAGTACGCATGCAACTTTCTGTTTGGAAGACGCTAGTTGGTTAGAAAAATCTCAGAGAGAGAGACATCTGATTCGACTAGTTAACGCTTAAAATTTTAGATGGATCGCACATAAAGATGGTCAATCTTGGAAAACGTTTCAGAAAGCCTGCAATTATTTAAATTTGTGTGTGTGATGGCCTACGCTGTGCGTACATTGTGTGTGTACAATAGCGTAGGCCTACATGGTGATGTACTAACGTCTAAATTGTTGAAAACTCTATAAACAAAATCTAAGCCAGTTCTATTAAAACCCCATAATCAACGTGTTTCGCTTTCGTTCATCAAATATCTGGTCACCTTAATACAGGCTATACCAAAAAAAAAAAAAAGCTATCGTTTCTCTCTAGAATAGATTATAATTAGAAATTTATTAGAATCTAGATGTAGAGAACTATAACTTCTAGACCACCTATTTACAGAGTATCTAAATGCATCAGTCTGCCCAATGGCCGATTTGCCGACTTGTTTACTGTATTGCCTCCAGCCGCGCAGAGTACTTTTATAGTGATAATTGGCTCTCGCAGACCAATACCACTCAATGCAGTTCACAGTAGCACAGAAGTGAGCTAAAAGGTGGTCGACGTAACAGAGGCGCCCCACGGAAACGCTTCAAAGACCACCTTAGGCGTCAACTTTCCTTGGTTGGCATAGAAGAGAGCACCTGACTGCATGCGGCGTCGGAACAAGACAGCTGGAGGTCACTCACGAAGGCCGCGGGATACACATTTGAAACCAAAAGAAAATCTTCTGTGAGGACAAACTCAGACGACGAAAAGAAAATCTAAATCGACCACCTGAGGACAATGGTTATGCTTGCCCTGGATGTGGCAAAATATGCAGGTCACAGCTGGGGCTGCGCAGCCACGGGAAATACTGTATTCCTCATAATCTTCGGACTCGAAGACAAGCCTTATTATTATTATTATTAAATGCATCAATAGCGAAATATAGCTGAGAAGTGTTGTCATGACTATATTTCTTCGGGAAAAAAAGGTTTCCAATTTGGCATATTTCGCAAACGAAGATGAAAGAATCATATTATACTTGTAAAAAAAAAAGTTGTTTTATCAAATGTAGACATTTATGCTCATTTCGGAAATAAACAACCCACTGTAGATGTAGATATCAATCTTTTCACACTCTTTTCTAAAATTCTACCTAGAATCTATTACATCTAAATCAGATCGAGATCTAACAATCCTTTATGAGACCTTTATGAAATAAATCTACATTTAGAAAACAATGATCTACTCTTTGTATCTCTAAATCTATGGGATCAAGTTGGCAACACCGGCAAAAAACGAAAACAACTGAGTTAAAAACATTGAAAATGGCGTCTAAATTTTATTGGATTTTCACCGGACCTCGGTTACTAAGAATTTATAAAAGAGATAATATAGAAGTAAATATCATTTAGACCTAAACCAAGATCTAGATGTTTAGTAAATGAACTAGATCTATATAGAATCTAGACTAGCAGATCTATTCTAGACGTTTAGTCTAGATGTAGACCTATAATCCTATATCATTATATGATTCTCTCTCTAGATTCTAGATCTACTACAGTCACAGTCTCACAGTGTCTACACTACAGTAATCTAGTCTAGTATAAATAGTATAATCTAGCCTATTCATAATTCAAGATTGCCTAGAATCTAGGCAATCTTATCTAGCACTAGCAGTAGTCTGAGTAGTAGAAGTAGAATTACAGAGTAGTAGATCTACTACTCTTGTAGCACTCTTATATCACTCTAACTCTAACACAGTAAGTGACACTAGTGACAGCACTAGATCTAGAATAGATCTACTACTGACACTGGGTAGACTACTACTTCATGATCATGATGATGATCATCAGATTCAGTGATGATGACTCTGATGAGTACTATCTACTTAAATCTAGTACTAGTGTACTCATCGACTGGAGACCACTGGTGACTGGAGTGGAGTCCGACTCATCATCATCATCATCATTGTTATTAATTATAAATGAAATTAATGATACAAAATAAAAAATGACAGATAAAGACTAGAATTGACTAGATCTAGGCTTAATCTATATAAAGAATATATATAGAGTAGTCTAGAGTCTAGACTATTCTAAACATACTATTTTAATTTTTCTATTTCTAAAGTAAAGCTGCTTTTGTGCCATAACGAACAATAAGTTATTCAATAACATCTCACCCATCTCACCATATTTTCATCAATATAATCAAAAATGCGTCTTTATTTTGATGGTTATTACAGAAATACTGTGGTAGTATGCTGTGCGATCCATTTTTCTAATTTTTAACACATTTAGTTTTGTATTTCTATACAAGATCCGGTAATAGTTTAGAAGCCCAGATACCTTTACTGACCACCATGTTGTTTTTAATGTTTCTTCTTTTTTCAATAATTTTTTATCTTATCTTATAAATACAGACGTTACTTCAAAAAAGATGATGATTACGTCCTACGCGTCATGCATTTAGTCATGCATATTAACCAATCACTTAAATTCTGCCAAGTCACTGGTTTTTCTGGCTAGCTCAGGCAACCCATTCTATGCTCTAATAGCACTAGGGAAGAAGGAGTATTTGTACAAATTTGTCCTAGCATATGGGATGAGGAATGTGCCTTTATTTTTGTGTCTTTCAGAGTATTTTATTAAATTTTGTTTTTGTATTTGAAGATTATGGTTCTGTGTTTTATGTATAATTGCTACTTTACTTCTGAGTCTTCTGTCCTGAAGGCTTTCTAAATTTAGTGATTTTACTAATGGTGTTACTCTAGTCAAATGTGAATATTCATTTGTTATGAATCTCACTGCTCTATTTTGTGTTTGTTCCAGTTTCTTAATGTTTTCTTGAGTTGAGGGGTCCCAAACGGTGGATGCATATTCTATTATTGGCCTAACCAAGGTTAAATAACATTTTAGTTTTATGTTCTTATTTGATTTATCGAAATTTCTTTTAATAAACCCTAATGCTTTGTTGGATTTTTTTATAGTTTCATCAATATGGGGATTCCATGACAGTTTTTCATTTATTATAACACCTAGGTATTTTGCGTTTTTAGTCTGTGTTACTGGTTTGCCATGGATAAGATAAGTGGAATTAATTTGTTTTAGTTTTTTTGTTACTCTTAACAACTGACATTTTTCTGGGTGGAAAGACATGCTCCAATTTGATTCCCATTTCTGTAATTCATCTAATTCTCTTTGTAAAATATCTGTGTCTTGTGTTGTTTTTATTGTTCTATATATTATGCAATCGTCTGCAAATAATCTGACTTTTGTTCCTGAACTAAAAGAGATTTCTATTCTTTTGCTGTCAACTTATGCATTTTTAAGTGTATTTACTGAAATGAAGGTCTAAAGAATGTTAATAATAAATTGATGAAGTTGTTTCTTAATTTTTTCATTAACTTTTTTAAAGAGAGTTTTTTGTTCTTATGCTATCATTTTAAATGAATTTTAATATTAGATCTAATAGCTGCTAGAAAAAAGACAAAACAGCAACAGAAAAATGTTGGCAAGTATTTCAAGGGAGATAGTCTAGTATTAAGCCTTAAAACCAAAATGGTGTATTTCCAATGACAATATATGGTAATAAGAAATAAAACTTAAAAATTTATTTTTTAAAAACTTTTTATCTCTGAGGAAATCAAATTACATATTTGTAATCTGCATTTTTTTTGCATATTCTTAAAATATAAGAGAAACCTGATTTAGCGTTTCTAGTCTCGTAAACTAATACCCAAGATCCTTTTTCTACTAGGTGATAAAATAATCTGGTTTGAAAGCATGTTTTTATTTCCTCACACATGAATGGGGGTGCTTGAGACTTTAGGTACTAACTAAGTTTACTAAGGCAACTGTATAGCCCCTTGGTGCATTAGCCAAGCAAGACCTATAAATCTATATTTGGCTTTAGAATTGAAAGGAGAAAATGTTGATTACACTTCCCATTATTCCATTAAAAATCTATTCAGAGTTATAGGGGATGTTCAATAAGGTGTATACACCATTTTAGAAAATGCTACAACATCGAACACACATTTCTTGTTGAGTGTTCATGTATTTTTAAGCAATGTTTTCTTTTCATGTTATATCTAGACCAGGGGTGGGCAAATTACGGACGGCTGGCCATGTGCCAGAGTGTTTTATGCGGCCCTCGGACATCTACAGAAATCTGGTGTGCCCACAGATTATAGATATAAAAATGAAAATATATTAAAAATATAAACAATTTAAAATATCTATATAAATTATTGAAACTTCTGATTCTTATCACTTGTGAAGAAGACGCTAAATGTCATGTCATTCTAAAGTTTAAAGTAAATGAAGATTATTCTTACTGGCAATATTTAGAACCATTCAGTTAAAGTCACAAACTCAAGCCAGTTTTATTCAATGCTGTGAAGAACTGTGTGAAAGTGCTGGATTGGCTTGGACAGTTGGAACAGATGGCAAGTGTAACAACTGATAGAGCCCATGCTCTGACTGAGAAAAACAGGTTTTTTAATAAATTAAAGAACAATATCCCAACCATAAACTGGAAACTTTGCTCAAAGCTGCATTGAATATATTATATTATATTATTGACCCAATTATCTTAGTGATCTAACTAATCACTGCTCGGGGTCTTAACCATGCACAACTCTGTGGAGTACTTAAAGATAAGGAAACAAAACACTCCATTATTCAGTATCACAGTAGTATTCACAGGTTTAGCATGAGCAAGCTAGTAAGAAGAAATGGAATCTCAAGGAAGAAATTGTTATGTTCCTTGAAGGACATTGACTGTGACTTTGTTACTAACATTTCTAATGGAAAGTGGTAGACAGACTTCAAGTTTTTCATCAGAGGTATTGCAATGGGTTGCTGCACATGAAATGTATGTGCATGTTAAATCTTTTCCAACAAAGCTTTCTCACTTTTCCAGAAAAGAAAGTAAAAATAGGTTTTGTCATTTTCCTGTGCTGAATGGTGAAACTATATCTAGTGAAATGGTTGGAAAGTACATAATTTATTTAGATTCCCTGGTTGTGGAATTTGAAAGCAAATTTTAAACACCTCAAGAACTTGGAACTAGTTTTCAATCTATATATTATAGCTTTTATATAGCGCTACTTTCATTCTTATAGCATGCTCAGAGCGCTTTTGGTCCAATCTCATTTGTGGACCAGTGGGGGAGGGAGTATGTAGGAGTTGGTTTTCCGTGCTGCCTTTAGGAGCCCAATAAACACAACTCTGCACGAGTCGGGTGTCGAACCTCGAGCCCCCTTCTAGGTAGCCAAGCCAAGTTCAAGCGTACTTGGCCTCTCAACCAGGCTTCCCACTTTAATACCCTCAGTTCACCATTTAGTGCAGAAGCTGATTCAAGCAAATTATGACCTGAGAAGTTCCAATCAGTTCTTCCATAGGAATTTTATGGGTTCCAGAAACTGTATTTCCACACTTAAAAAAAAACTTTGATGCTAAGCTTTCACATTATTTGGGTCCACATACATCTGTGAACAAGTGTTTATTTTTAATTGTAAGAACAGGTCAATGCTGAGTGTAATTAGACATCAGTCATAAGGATAACGACTAGAAAGTTAGTCCCAAAGTCCTGGATCATTCTGCATGATTGTAAGCAGTTAAATACTTCCCATTAGGTACAAATGCACAATTGAAATGTTGCGATGTAAAAAAGACAATAATGAAATAAGTAAAAATAAGTTTCAGATTCTAAAAAATTTTTAATGCAGCCGTCTGTAAAAAAAAAAATAAAATAAAAAGGTTTCCCACCCCTGATCTAGACTAGTTGTGGTAGTGAACAGTAGTCTTGATTTATATGTTGTGACAACAAATACACATTTAACATTTTTTGCATTAGACGATAAGAGCAGCAAGTATTATTTGTTTTTAATTTTGATCTTAATCTAGATCTAATTCAATCATGGTTTTGAATAAAAGTACCACTTATAATCTTGTTCAAAGTTCAAACAACATTTTCCCTAACTTTGAGTAGACATTAGATGATTATTTTAATGATCCTTTATAGCACTATTTTCTTGTTTACTTTGCTAATAAAGGGCCATAATTATGAGCCTGGATATGTGGAATCAATAGCAGATAAAATTCTGCAGATGGTAAGCACAAAATTTAAATTTATATTTTCTGAAACTTTTGATAATAACTTTGAAATGTTATTTTATGTCTATGTACCTATATATTTTTCATAATAAAATAGGCCTTGATAAATTACAATGTAGTCAAGAGATAGCGTTAATGTTATTTAATACTTGTTTTACGTTTCGGACTTTCCATTAGAATTGAAGATTTTTACAGCCCAGATTTCATTTACATATATGGCCACTGGTGTTATAACCTATTGATTTGACATGAGAAAGTTCACTGACACATGTATAAAACAATTGTATTTATTTTTAAATGACCTAGATCATATGATCCCATTTGAAAGTATGTTTTTGTTTTGCTTTAATTGTAAAAGGGTTTGGAAGCCGGGGTGACAGAATGATAGAGCATTCCAAAATTGAGACTGTTTTAACCCTCGCTCTTTTAAAAACATCCTTCTATTCAAAATAAAGTTTTAAGCAGTTTGAAAACTAATGCAGAATTTTAAAAAAATGAAAAAAAATAATTTTAAAGCATAGATGATGATCTACAGTTCTACACAATAGGTCTGGTTTAAATCAATGCACGTAGCATCACTTTAGAGTCAAAGTGTTAATACTATATTTGTATTGATAAGAATGTAACATTAAGTTCTCTCTCTTTCTCTAGTTTCACGTTACACTTGGTCTTAAGTATCTGTCTCCTATTGTTGGGGTGTATCTTTACAGAAAAGGTAAAGTATCTGTTTTCATAATTATAGATAAATACAGACAAACAGACAGACTTCTTCTTCTTCTTCTTCTAGCCAGCTTTATTGCTGCTGAGCTGTGAGCTCTTTTGCAGACTGTGCCAAGGAAAAATAGTGTGCTGTTTTCTTCAGTTGTTCAGCACTGCCGTACAGGGTGTTGGTTATGTTGGGCTGTAGTGGAAGTAGGGTCTGCCTAAGGTGGATTAGGAAGGGGCATTCAAAGAGGATATGGTTTAGAGTTTCATAAGGGTGGGTGCAGTGTCTACAAATGGGGAGTTGTGTGGAATTTATTTTGTTCAGATGATAATTTAACAGAGGTGTGTGTCCTGTTCTTAGTTGAAAAATTGTAGATTGTTCTTTGTGGGGGAGGAAGTTAATACTGTCTAGTTTGTTAGGCATAGTCATTTCTTTGTACATGGCTCTGCCTGTGTTTCCTGTTGCCCATTGGTTGAGCCACTTCTCTTTGTGATTGTTGACTAACATTGACCTTAGGGTGAGGTAGTTAACAGGTCTATCCTGTTGTTCCATAGATGATCCTGCCTTTGATAGCTTATATAAATCTGCCTTTTCATTTCCCATGATGCGAATGTGTCCAGGGATCCACAGTAGTGTGATATTGATATTTAATTTTGATATCATCTGATGGATTATCACAATTAGTGTTGTCAACTCTCTTAGCTGACAAAGTTGCTGCTGTTAATTGCTTGCAGAGTGGATTGGGAGTCTGTAAAGACAACAATATCCGATAGTGATTGCACTCCTTCAAATAATTTGTTTTCCACTGTCTGTAATGCCATGGTAATTGCCTCAATTTTGGCTTGGAAGTTTGAGCAGTAAAAACAGACAGACAGACATTTCTTTAAGTAAGACTGATGGTAAATCTGTTCATGGTACTCTTGTCACATTAGTTTGGCCACTATCACTTAGTATTGGAGAGCTCTCACAAAGACCGCTGTTATCCCATTTGGGACCCAAAGAAAAACCCTTATCGAAGCCAGGCACAGAAGACGAAAAGAAAACTTAAATAGATTGCTGGTGGGCAACAGCTTTGTCTGCAGGATATGCTGAAAAATATGCAGGTCGCAACTGGGTTTGCTTAGTCATGTGAAACACTGCCTTCATGTTTAATCATAATAATTGAAGATATTTCCACTATTATTATTATTAAGTGCTCATATGATTGCCATCCTATTAAGAACAGTTAGTTTGGTTGCTAAACCAAGCAAGTCAGTATATATTTAACTTGTAAATCAATATTTTGGCTATTGATACAATATGATGAATGGTAGTTGCAGAATACAGGGTCTCATGTTTAATGGAAGTTCATAGTTTTAGTTCCAGATTGGACTTAAGTCTAATTATCTCTTATGGGTACTTAGAAACTGGACTAGGTCTAAACTCAAAATAGCTCTTAAGGGCACTTGGAAACAGGTTGGATTTGGTCTTATCATCTTTTATGGGTACTTGGAAACAGAATGGACTTAAGTCGAATCAGTTCTTATGGATACTTGGAAATGGCTGGATAAACTAGAAGTCATTACTCTTGTTATGGCTACTTTATACCCTCATCAGCTTTTGAATTTTTAATGAGTAACTTTGCTACTCTTGCCTTATAGACTTCCTGTTTATATTGACAAATTTACTTTAACAATTTTACTGTAGCACATATTAATACAATTTTCTTTCTAATGTACAACTGTAATTTATGGATGGGTTTCACATGTGTGTGTGTGTGTGTGTATATATAATATTGCTTTTCACAGCATAATAGTGGCTGACCAGTATATATTATTTTGTTCACATTGCATGTGCATGGGAAAACAAAGCAGATTATTCTAGATACCCTTGATTTGGATAAATAGGGTTAATGTGGAATTATTTGGAGGTAATAGAACTTACTATCAGTGTTGGAAACAATCCAGAAAGATCAATATATACTACTATATAAGGTATGTGAAGCTAGTTATTGATTTAAAGGCACCTCCAAATCCGCATATGTCATAACTTTGTTAGACAATACAAAGCTATCCAAACAAAAAAAAAAAGCCAACAATTGTGACAATGAGTGAGCAATCCAATCCTTATATGGCATAAATGTTTTGGTCTCATTGATTTATTTTTAATTTGTGTTTTTTATCTTTTAAGATTTGCCTTATATATAAATATATATATTTTGCTTCTTAACTATATATTAAAGATAAATGCTATTGGAAATATGGGAATCAGGAATAAAATGAATTAACTCTATGAAAACTCTAAATTGTTCATTACAATGTTCCTATTTTTTTATTTTTGACTTGTATTTTTCAGGCTATTTTACAGCTGAAGGTGGTGCTAGTCTGATTAAATTTGCTGTCTCATTATTGATTGTTTATGCTGCTGCGTTTGTTTTTAGAGGTCAGTATATTGTCTTCTGTCTACACTCAGCTTTTAGAGTTTTTTATTTTCCTGACATTTTCTGTCAAAATTGTTGTGGGATGTGTGGCTGACTTGGGAAAAGGACTTGGCTACTTGTCGAGACGGCTCAAGTTTGAATCATGACTTGAGTAGAGTTGTGTTTGCTTAGCGCCAAAAGGCAGTATGGAAACCTTCTCCCAGATACCACCCTCCCCCCAATGGTCCACAAAAGAGATTGAAGCATAGAGCTCTGAGCATTTTCTATAAGCAGGAAAGTTGCCCTCTACATTTTTTTTATATTTTTAAAAAGGTTTTTATTATGTATAATGATATTTCTTTTTACAAGCTTTAATGTTGTTCATTCTAACAATGTACAGGTATTGATAGACTGGCTAATATAGAGTATCGCACATTTATAAAAGCTCTTGTAGAGGCAAGAAACAGCCCGACATTTCAGACCAAGGTAAATTTCATAAATGTTGATACTAATGCTCTCATTATTCAGTTGTTGTTGTTGTTTTTTTGTCTGGCCATAGGTCAGAATAAGTCTCAGATACACTGTATACTTAAGTGATTTCTTGACTGCTCACCCCAAATGTTTTGCTTTAAAATAAGAACTTTAAGCTCAATTTCCAGTTCCATGGAAAAATATCTTGATGTGGTCATCCTTCTTCATTACTTTGAAACTTTATATATATATATATGTGAATTTTTCTTCAGAAAACACTTGTTGGATATGACTTTGAGTTTTGGGCGTGGCCTGTTGACTTCAGTGTTAAGGAACTTAATAGGTAGAAAGTTTTGTAAAGTGCCTTAAGTCCTAAATATATAATATTTATATATATATATATATATATATATATAATATTATATAATTTTAATTGCATACAAACAACTATCATTTCTTTATCTTTAGCAACTGATTATTTGTTCCTTATATAAGTCTTCAACCAGTCAACAAGTTGTTGTTTTCTATCTTTTTATTTCTTAAATGATTTTAATTTTTGTGTTAAAAAAATAGTGTGAATGACTCTAATAAATGTTGCTTAAAGGAGTTGTATTGTATTATAATTTTTTTTTTAACATTAATATAAGTATGTCAAAGTAACATGAATTGTGTATGTGTTATAGGACAGGAAGGATGCATTGATTGTGTTTATTATTATTTTTTATTTTTTTTTGACTAGTTTAAAAGTAATTTTATTTTTATGTATTTTATTTTTTATGTTTTTATTGTTTAAATTGTTTCTGCCTATAGTGATAGAAAAAAAGCTTATAAAGCTCAGCCAGCTGTTACCAACAGCAGCAGACGAGTCCAAGCAATCGAAAGGAGTAGTTTCCCTTGCAGAATTCTCAGGTACTCCCTAATTTACTGTACAATGAAAACCATTATTGATCAGCTACATTACAAATATTTAGAAAAATAAAAACCATAGTTCATAGATTTTGTTACGTGTTATTTCACAGTTACATTGCCATGCATACATTTGGTCGAAGTATGGTTTACCCTGGAAGTACATCCTTTGTGAACTATTTTCTGTGTAAGTGAAATGAGAGTGTTGTTTTTATATTATAGACTTTATCTTTAACATTTTTGTTATAGACTTTGAACTTTTTATTAATAACTTATTTATTTTTAAACCTCTTGCTTCTGCAGCCAGTATGTTAGTGACTGGAAGAGCTCAGCAAGTTGAAGAGGTAGAGCGGTAGATATTGGTTTGCATTAGTTTACAAGTTCACAATATTGTACTTTTTTTTTTTTTCCTTAATTAAACTAGTTTTTACTGTTTTGAACTACGCTTTAGTATCTTATAAGAAAATGAGTTACAGGCAAAAGTTTATGTGTCATGAAGTGCAATTTGTGACGTATTATGTGTGATGTGATTTGTGATCATACTGTTGAAAAAACAAATTTGAATGAAAGTTAATATAGAATAATAATAATTGTAGGTTTGTTGTTTTTTTTTGCTGCAACTGCTATTTATTCTGATTATCTGATTGGGCATCTTGTTGTTGAGAAATCTTTGTAATAAAAAAAATTAAAGGCAAATAATTTCTAATATATCAAAGATAAAATGTGTGAAATGTGTTGCTTAAGAGAGAGTATGAAATTGTTTACTGACTCAATAGTCATCTTTCAATAGAGATACATGAAAAAAAAAAAAAAACAATTTTGAAAAAAAATAAAACAAAATTTTTTTTTTTTACAGAGACATGGAAAAAGAGCCAAAATTGAGACAGAAGATGGCAATGAGATAGACACAATGTTTGTCAACATGAGGGGACACTCTGAGTTAGGAAATACTTTAGTAAGGTCTTTAATGAGTTTAATAGGAAATACTTAAATAAGGTCTTCCATGAGTATACTACTGAGTTGGGAATTATAGTTAACTCTTGATAGTCTGATGCTTAATAATCTGACATTCTCAGTCATCGGACACTGGGCTGACATAAATTCAATGCATTCTGTAGTATGTATATTTATATTTTTTTAAATCTAGCTAGGCTTCAATTCAAATTTAGTACACTAAGTGAAAGCTGATAAATGTTTTGTATTTTTAGATAAAAAAAATAATTTTTTGCAGCTATTGTTTATTTTATACACTTGAAAGTCTAAGAAAATATTTTATTACATCATAAATTATACTCTCTTCAGGGGACATACTGAATTGGGAAACACATTAGTAAGATCCTCAGATAATTATACTCTTTTCAAACATCATTTTATCGTACTGTTTCTGGACCTTCATATACAATCTTACCCAATGACATATTAAAAAAATAATGCAGCAAGATAAATTTTTTTGGTTTGTTTACTAAATTGAGTATCAATTAATTATTAATGACTATATTTCCTAAATGGATTTAAACAACTTTCAATCATTTTTTATATTGTTTAAGTAGTAAAGCCCTTGGCTTTCAAACCAGAGGGTTCCGGGATCCAATCCTGGTGAAGTCTGGGATTTTTAATTTTAGGATCTTTAGGGCCCCTCTGAGTCCACCCAGCTCTAATGGGTTCCTGACATTAGTAAGGGAAAAGTAAAGACGGTTGGTCATTATGCTGGCCACATGACACTCTCTTTAACCGTGGGCCATGAAAACAGATGACCTTAACATCATCTGCGTTATAAACTGCATGGTCTGAAAGAGGAACTTTTAACACTATATTGTGATCACATATTTAAAGAAATATCTTATAAATTTTGTTTTTGGTATCACTGTACATGCAGCTCTTGTATAGAACTGCTGTGTAGGTGACATTGTTCCAACAATAGTTAAAACTCAGGCTTTCATCCAATCACTGAGATTTTCCATGATTGTCCTATGACTAATTACAGTTATAATTATAATAAAAAAAAATGTTTTTTAGACTGTTGTAGCTAATAGCCAAATGTATACAGTTTATAAAGAACTGCTTTTTTGCAAAATAAATCTTTAATTCCATTCTATAAATTTTTGAATTAAAGAACTTTGCATGGCTTATACCAAAATTTTGACTCATTCTGTCACCACTGTAGGTTAGGAATAGAATAGTGTGTCTCATATTCTTTTTTAATTGTCCCATACTTCCTGAATTTCATCTGGAAGTCAGATGCTCTTGACTTGCATGGAGGGATGTGCACTGCACACCACCGTTTTTTTTCCCCCAATGAGATTGGTGATGATGATGATTACAAAATATTTCCAGAGTTAATTATTTGCCACTCAATATGAACAATTAAAAATGTATCATAAAATTTGATTTTTTATTTCATAATAGAAATATTCTAATATGAAGACAAGCATCAAAATGAAAAGAAAAACAAAGTTCCATTATTCTTTTAATAAACAAATAATGTATCCACAGGTCATAACCTCTGAAGGCAATGCAGGATTCTATGAGATAGGTTGTATCAACACGCCATTAGACTTAAACTATTCAGTTTTAGGGTGGAACCATCCAGGATTTGGTGGAAGTACAGTGAGTCACATTCATTGTTCGTTGCTATTTAGATCAATGTCAGTTGTGTTTGTGGTAATATAGCTGTGGATCTAGTTGGTAGTTTCATTCTGAAAGTGAAAATGGCATTTACATTTTTTCTTTTAGCAATGTAACTGTAAATACTATTCATTATGTTCAGATATTATTTATTGTTTAGCTTGTAACAGATAATTTGCACAAATGCTGCTGTGGTATTGAGTCTTGGAGAACAACAAAATTATTTCTAGTGACAGAAAATGTGTCTGTGTGTCAAAAGTCAGCCTGACACTTGTACTGTTTTATTGTAAAAATGTATTAAAAGATGTTTTGGACATTAAATGGGTAAAAACAAATCAGACATTGTGGGAATGCAGATGGTACCTTTAATTTTATTCTTTCCAGATATGAGCAAAATCGCAAAAAAAAAGCTCTGACATTTAAAAAAAAAAAGTATTGTCAAAATTTAGACTGATGCAGTTACTAGTTATGTGTTTTATTATCAAAACATCCTTAGGAGTGGTTTGGCCATTATAAATGGATTTATTTATTTCATAATAAACTTTCAACAATTTGGCTCTGTTTCTTTTTATTAAATAAATAATTAGAGAAAGAAAATGCTTCAGAAATAAAATACAATGTATCCCATCTTTCCTAAGGGAGTCCCGTTTCCTGACCAGGAGCAGAAAGCCGTGGATGCTGTTATCCAGTATGCTATACACAAGCTGCACTTTGAGCCTCAAGACATTGCTGTATTTGCCTGGTCTATAGGTGGATACACAGCCTCGTGGTTGGCTAAGACTTATCCAGACTTAAAGTTTGTTGTGAGTTTCATTTCAACAAATCTTATTACCTATAGTGCTTTTAGTTCTAAATATATCAAGTTATACTTTGGTAAAAATAAACATTTCTTTGTAGTGAAAGCAATAGTTCTTCTATAGGCTGATGCTTAGTTGCCGAGGTTTAAATGCTACATTCATTTGTGTTCAGTGCTATGCACATGGTGAGCTCTTCTTGTAGGAAAGTTTAAAAAACTGTTGCTAGCATCCCCAACACATTATCCAGCTGTAAGACTTGGCTGTAAAAAACAAACTGTACTGCAGTAGACGCTATTGGATTATGGGTCATTTTTTGTAAGCTGAGGAAAAAAATTAAATTCCTATTGTATACCAAAATGTCTGTAATAAACCTTGCCATAAATTTGTGTGAACCCTTTTTTTTTTTTTTCTTTTGGCATCAACATTTTATATCTCTAGTTGAAATGTTAGTAAATGCTGTTGAAATGTTAGTAAATTCTTTTGAAATGTTAGTAAATTCTGTTGAAATGTTAGTAAATTCTGTTTGTTACTATTCTGTTGTCCAGGTATTAGATGCTACATTTGATGACATTGTTCCTCTAGCCATTGCTAAAATGCCACAGTCATGGAGTAAGTCTTTGCTTGTATATATTGTATTTTTTTTACATTTTAGAGCTTCAGGATTAATATATTTGTATGTACTATTTACATGTGAGGCTGTTTGGCTTCCGAACTGAGGGGCTTTGAGTTCAAATCCTTGTGACTACTCAGATTTCAGACATGACATGGCCCACGTTTGCTAATTCCACTTTCAGACCTTGTGATCTTTAGGGTAGATAATATTAAGGTCATCTGTTGTTTTTTTTTGCCAATGGTTTAGCGAACAGGGTGTCATGTGGCTAGCTCAACGACCAACCGCCTTTACTTTCTCCAACTTAAGTCAGGTACCCATTAGAGTTGGGTGGATTCAGGATCACCCTAAAAATCCCAGTCTTTACCAAGATTTGAACCCAGGACCCCAAGTTCAGAAGCCGCTGTGCTCCTATCCCCATGTTAAACTGCCAATCATTGCTAGTAGTAGGTGAGCTTCGTATCGCCTACCCCATAGATTGTAAGGTTTAAAAGGGAATTTACAAGGCTATTTACACCGACGTACATATTGTTTGTCATTTACTTAAACTGGAACATTAAGTTCTGAAACCTAACCACTATTTCTTTTCTAACAGAAAATTTGGTGTCTCTTGCTTTGAGAAGCTACATGGATTTAAATATTGCTGATAATTTGCTTGAGTAAGTAGAATGGTAATAGTTATCTACTTAGTTAAATTATGCACAAATATTTCACCATCCCCTATCACTTAGTCTGTTGGACCGTAGGACACCACATAAGATCTGTTGACAGTCTTTCTCCATTCCTCTCTGTCTTATGCCTTGGACAAAATCTCCCTCAATGACAGGCCCATCCATTTATGTTGTCATCTTATTGCTTTCTCTGTCGGCCTCTTCTTACTTTTTCCTGGTACTGTTCCCTGAAGGGACCTTGTAATATGACCATAGAAATTTACTTTGCGTTTTTTTTTAAAAGTAGTTAGCTGTGAAAATATTTAGAGGAAGCAGAAATTTGCTGTTGTTTCTATTTCTTTAACTGATTTTTTTATTTGTATCAGGTACCAGGGACCAATTCTCTTAATACGAAGAACTAAAGATGAAATTATTACAACAGAGTAAGTTATTTAAGTCTTTGCTATTCTCAAAGACAAGTATGAAATTGTGTATGTTTTATTTAATACTATTGATATAGTTAAAATGAAGAGTTACATTTTAAAATAACAGGCAGCCTCAGTTTGTTGAAACAAAATTTATGTTGCTATTTAACTCCACCAGCCCTTGGTCTCTAGATCTAACTTTCACCATAGGCCTGAGCACTGAGAGACACACCCACCTTTTCTTAACCCGCTGGCACCTATTGGGATAGGATGCATTTATTTATGGAATTAGACTAATGGATAGAATGTGGTAGGGTGTTATTTTCTTAAACTTTCCTATAAGAAGAGCTTTATGATTAGCTTTGTGTGTAATATATTATTATGTACCAGTATATTATTTTTCTGCAAACATTTTTTTTTTTTTTTTTTTTAAATTGAGAGTTACCTTATCTTCTAATGTGATAGAATGCATCATGCATTTAGTCATGCATATTAACCAATGACCTAAATTCTGCCAAGTCACTGGTTTTCTTGGCTAGCTCAGGCAACCCATTCCATGCTCTAATAGCGTTAGGGAAGAAAGAGCATTTGTACAAATTTGTCCTAGCATATAGGATGAGGAATGTGCCTTTATCTTTGTGTCTTTCAGAGTATTTTATTAAATTTTGTATTTGAAGATTATGGTTCAGTGTTTTATGTATAATTGCTACTTCACTTTTAAGTCTTCTATCCTGAAGGCTTTCTAAATTTAGTGATCTTACTAAAGGTGTTACTCTAGTCAAATGTGAATATTCGTTTCTTATCTCCTTTTTAGGCAAAAAAACCCTTTTTTTTCAAATTGGAAATAGGTGCTTTTGGATTATCTTTCTTTTGGAATATCTTTCTAGCTCTAAATCTAATAAAATTCACATTATTATCAATCGAGCTGTAACTTTCTCTAAAATGGAAGTAAAAACATTATTTTTTTTTAATTAAGAATTTTGAGTTTAAATCAACTAACTGACCTACCATATATGAGCAGGATTAAATTTTATTGCACATTTTTCTGAAATTTTTTTTACATAAAATTTTAATGTAAACTTAGATGGAGGCAGCCATTTTTAATGGACAATCTAAGAGTATCACCACTTTTCATTAGTATTTTTTAGAATCTGACTTGTTTGTTTTACGTAGGGTGAAAAATGTATTTATGTTTTGATTCACATTGTTCATTAAAATGTATTTTATTGTATGATTATTTTCAGGACTCCACCAAATGCCCTACCATTACTGTCCTCAAACAGGGGAAATAATTTGATATTGAAACTTTTGAAATTTAGGTAAATATAATTGTTCTCTATCATAATAAAGTGTTTGTTTTGAAAAGTCTGTTGTTTTTTTTTACATTGAAGCTCTTCAGTTGTTTTTTTTTAAGATGGAAGGAAAACAATTAGGATCTTGATAAATCCACAGATAAAACTTCAGCTAGCAATTTTTTCCATCATTGGCCAATTTATTTCAGTTTCACTATTTCTCTCAGAATATAAGCTATGTAGGAGCTCCAATGTTCCGTGAGGAATGCAAAGGAAAAATGATCATGATAAGCTCTATGTAAGAGGCCCAATGTTCCTTGTGGAATGCAAAGGAAAGATGATGATAAGCTATGTATGTGGTTGCTATAGCATATAGTAAAAACTAACTGCACTACAGTTCTTGACATAGAGTCCTCAGATGAAATCATTCTACTCTTTTCACAAATTAAAAAAAAATTCCAGTCAAAAGTAGTACCCCACATGATTGCATGTACGTTAAGCTTTTCTTCTTTTGTTGGCCCCCTTCAGTCGTAGAATGACTATGGTTCATCTGGCAGCACTTTTTCATGTGACTGTGGAGCCCTATTTTGGAGAGACACTCCCGTCTATATATATCGCATCTAAAGGTGGCTTTCGCTTTGGTGGTAGACGAGCCGGCCATTTTTCGTTTGGCATGCTTTTCTTCCAGAGCTGAGGAACATGTTTTTTTCAGTGTCCATTTCTTTCTTGGTCACCATCTCCCTCCTACTAGTGTAGTCTAGGGCTGTCTTCCCAATGGTCAGTATCAATGTTCACTGTTTTTCACATGTTTAGCAACTAACGAATAGTGTGTAAATCTTTTTTTTTTAGGTACCCAACAATTGTAGACGAATCAACAATTCCTATAATGAAAGAATTTCTAGCTAAGGAAACTGTTCAACAAGGTAAACATCCTATTTTCATCTTCATGTTTGCCAGCTGTTTGCCATATTTAACATGGTATCTCTCTCACACTTACATCTAACTATAAGGCAGGAAAATATTTCATGTTACATTGACTCAAAATTTTAAACTGATAATTCCCAAAATGTGAATTGAGTCTAGCCTTTGTCAACTAAATCATCTTGAATTCTTGATCTAAGAATAGTCAGAAACTAAAAGGAAATTTTCTCACAACAATTGTCTCCCTTCATTTCCCTCTCTTTTAATTCTTATAGAATATGTTAATATGCATAACTAATCTTAGTAAACACTGCATAATATGCTCATTTAAACAAAATAAACTTAACAGAAAAGAAACTTAGATAACACGACACTCTTCTGACTAACATTCAAATAGTGACTTACAAATGTTTGAGATTTAAACAGTGAATGAGCTAATATACACTAGGGACTATATTTAGCCATAATGTGACTTTTTTTTTTATGTTCAATAAAACTTGTAAAAAAAAAATGTATCATATCACATGAAATTCTGTTCTGCCTAATCTTTACCGACTTTACAAATCTCTTTATATGTGCACTCTGCTTCTAAACAAGACAATGTACATTGAATGTGCCAGTACTTGAGAGTACAAATCAAATCTGACTTAAATTAACACAACATGAAATCTTTCCTGTAAGCTGATTTTTGTTTTTTCAACTATTAAGAAAACAAAAATAAATTTTATTTTCAGTTTTTAATTTGTAAATGTTTCCATTAGATTGGATCAATAAAAATTATCTTATCTTATCTTTAATTTATGCCTTATGCTCTTTGATCACTTGATTCAACTAAGCTGTTTGCTGTCATTTATTTTAAATTTTGAACATTAGGGTCAAGGCAAGTATTTACAAAGTGTACTCTCTTGAACTGTACAAATTCAGTTAAATGAATTGTGCTGAAATATTTCTTTTTAAAGCTAGTTGAGTCATGAACCATGAAAAATTAAACTCAAAGAAACAAAGTGATTAGTACTTTGTCTGCAGTAAATGAGTTCAAAAATTTTGTCACATTGTATGATGGATTTTTAATCAATGAGAGTGTTCATTGTTTAATTGATTCTGTTAACAGTTCAAATGTTAAAGGATAAGAATGTTGTGTATCAAGAAATAAGCAACATATTTGCAGTCCACGTCCAAGAATCAGGTCTTCACTTTCCTATGAATATTAGTAAGTGTTTGCTAGTAATAATCTTTTTTTATATTTTATTTTGCTGAGTTGACAGCATCATTTATTTTAAGAGACAAACACACAATTAGCTATACAGGTATCTTGACACAGAAGTATCTTGACACAGAATTCCTCTCAAGAGTAGCTATGTGGGTATCTTGACACAGAAGTCCTCCAAAGAGTAGACCTGTAAGGCATACACACAATCCTGATGCATTCCAAATTGTGACAGGCAGGACATGAATGGAGAACTCCTGTATCCTAAAAGGCTTCTTTATAGCCAGGTAAAGGAAGCAAGCTACTTCAAGGTGGAAATAGAAAATGTTTCATGGACACCCTTAAAGCATCCCTGACAGCTTTCAACATTGACCTGCCACGTAGGTGACAGATACGAAATGATATAGCAACATGCTACCACACTGTGAGAACTGGTGCAACATGCTACCACACTGTGAGAACTGGTGCAACATGCTACCACACTGTGAGAACTGGTGCAACATGCTACCACACTGTGAGAACTGGTGCAACATGCTACCTCACTGTGAGAACTGGTGCAACATGCTACCACACTCTGAGAACTGGTGCAACATGCTACCACTTTGTGAGAACTGGTACAACATGCTACCACACTCTGAGAACTGGTGCAACATGCTACCACACTGTGAGAAATGGTCCATCATGCTACCACACTCTGAGAACTGGTGCAACATGCTACCTCACTGTGAGAACTGGTGCAACATGCTACCTCACTGAGAACTGGTGCAACATGCTACCTCACTGTGTGAACTGGTGCAACATGCTTCCTCACTGTAAGAACTGGTGCAACATGCTACCTCACTGTGAGAACTGGTGCAACAGACCTTGCAATCTATAGGGCAGATGATGTAAAGGTCATCAGTTTCTGTGGTTGAGGGTTAACAAGGTGCCATGTGGCTAACACATTGAGCAACCAAATTTGTCCAAAAAATCCAGATGTTAAAAGTCCTAGTCTTCACTGGGATTTGAACTCTAGACCCCCTCAGTTCAGATGTTAAATACTTTGCCACTCTGCCACCACACCCCATTAGGAAAAAAAATTTTTTTTTTGTTCTTCTGGAAATAAGATTTTAATTCTTATACATAGACAATATTTCACCCACACCTGGTGCCCTATCAGGCATTGTGCAAGAAATGAAAAACATAATAAATATAATTTTATTTTGCTAAGCATGTTCTATTCTAGCTCTGTTTTCAATAAATTAACATTATGGCTATCATTACATTGACTGGAATGGTGATATTACTCGTTAGTCTCTGTTGATAATATTAGAATTGTGTATTTCAGGTAACTCTAGCTAGTTTACATCTTTCTTTTTGACCATTTTATTTCCACAGAAGTTGATAATGACCAACTCTTGAAAACAAGGCTGGCTTTGTTTCTAGTAAGTCTTTTTGTTGTCTTGAATTGAAATTTAATTTGTTCCTATGAGGGATGTATACAACCTAGAGCTACTGTTTGTAGAACAATGTTTACAGCAAATAAAGCTGCCTATCACATTTGTCTCAATAATCTAGTTGCACCTAAAGTTACCATTGAAATTTATTTGGCTTCCTACCTCCACTTATAACAGTTTTTTCCATTCACCCAATAACTATTTACGGCTATAGTGTTATAATAGGGGGTTTTCTGTAGCCCACTTATGCAGCATGATGCGATAGGAAGTTATAGGCAGTTTTTTTTAAACATTCATTTAAGAAGAGTTCATTATGTATTGTTCTGAAGGAGATGAGAAACTTTACAACTTTTTCAAATGGAAAACTAGATGTACCAGGTATCTAGGTTTTTTTTTCCCCTGAAACTGTTTAAACAAAAGTGCTGATACTGTAGTGTATGAGGCCACACAGGAAACTGAGTATTTTTTAAGCTAGTATCAGTAAAAAAAAATAGATTTAGAACTAGACATATTGGTGTATTTTATAATTTAAAAAAAAATAATTTTATTATGATAAAAGAAAACTAAAATTAATTTAGTTTTTTTTATCGTTGACCTCTCTGGTAAGAAATAAAAGACAAATTTTAAAACCAGAAACTGTTGGGAATGGGTTACGAAAATGAAGAATACTTATGAAAACATCTTTTAGTATTCACTTATAACATCTTTGTGTGTGTGTGCTTTTTCACTTTTTAAAAACTTTAACTCTCTGCTCAATTCCTTCAGATTAATTATACTTATACGGCATAGCTTATGATGACAAGTTATAGAATATAGACAGGGTTAGGTCTCATTATTTAGCGGCAATGTTATGTTGCCTCTCTTCTCTTAATCCTGTGCACTCCCAGGGGAGCATAGGGCCGCAACCACACCTCTCCTTCGAATTCGGTTCTGAGCAGCTTTCTTCATTTGCTCCCATGTCATTGCAGTACCCTCAGCTTCACTGATGACTGACCTCTTCCAGGTTTGCTTGGGTCTGCCCACTTTCCTTGTGAGTTCCAGTCAAGTGCCTGCCTTGCAACATTGGTAGCTGGTTTTCGCAGGGTGTGTCCTATCCAGCTCCATTTTCGTTTTGTGATGTCTTGGGCTATACTTTTGAGTCTACTGTATAACCTTGCAACATCTGTTACTTCATTTATTCTTTTTTAATTAACTTTTAAATTTTTTAATTAGTTTCTTCTCATTGTGAGAATAACAATTTTGAATACTATGCGAACTGATGCAACTGAATACTTGTGCATGTTGATACTATAACTTTGTTTTTACAAAACTTATATCAACTCCATCTGTGTGGTAAAAAGTTTGACATTATTTCCAATCTCAGATCAAGCTGACCAGACAATACAAGAATCAATAAAAAAATTTACCAATTAGTCATTTATCTATGGTAATTAATTATTTTGTTTCATATCAAACTTGAGAAAGAAATGGTACTTGACTGATGTGGTGAATGAGTCCCCTTTAAAGGTTGTCTCTATAAAGTTTGAAACTAACAATAGATAACTATAAAACCTTCTATTTTCATAAGTACTTCATTAGCACACTGATTGGTATGTAAGCTAGGGTTCTGAATTCAGGTCCTTCCCTTTTTTTTTTAAATATATAAATACATTTAAAAAGCGATTATCATAGTGCTAAATAATGAAATTGCGCTAAACAAAAAACAAATAATGCAAATATTTGTAATCGCACAGATTTATTATCGTTGGTCTAGCTCTATTACAAATTGAATTACATGACTGATCCAGACTAATTGATAGAACTATACTTAATTTAGGCTTTGAGTTTCTTAACACAGTATTTTGTTCTATTTTTCTTGATAGATCACTGTACACATGGAGAACTTTGATGCCACTCACTGCTCTCCCCTGGCTGTCAGTCTGTTTCACAAACCTTGGGTTCCCGGAGCTAGACTTTAACAAGCTATGCTAGTATTTGTTTATGTAAGGCGTGTACATCCTAGTTGTGTGTGCGTATTTGGTGATTGCCTAAGTGGATGACCTGAGTTTGTACTCATTATTTAAATTGTTGCCAAATATTAGACTTGTACATTTCACAAGACTTTGTTTTAGTCAGTACGTCTCTTGAGAGAGTCCATTTTCTTTCTGCATTGATAGAGCCAGATACATATTCCATTAAGTTCATTGACACCTTTTCTTTGTATATGTTAATTTGGGATTTACTAAGCTGATAGATAATACATTTTTTTATCAAATGTGACTTAAGGCAGTGATTCTTGTGCTACCAAATATTTTGTTTAGTGAAAGACAAAGAGACCAAAAGCCATCCAGCCTTTTGTTCTTATGTCATTTTGTTTATATTCTGATAGGATCATCTTTTTTTAATATAATTATAAATATTTTTTATATATATTCTATATTTAAAATACGGAAAGGAAAAAGAAGAAAAAAAATCTCATCAGCTTGAAATGAATTCCTGTAATATGTATTGTGTTTCACCCTATTAGATGAAGACAGTATTTTGTATTGCTTGGTTTCAAGGCTGTGCT
Source organism: Biomphalaria sudanica (assembly GCA_036873155.1). Taxonomy (NCBI): domain Eukaryota; kingdom Metazoa; phylum Mollusca; class Gastropoda; family Planorbidae; genus Biomphalaria; species Biomphalaria sudanica. Next base: position 768,363 of record JAZGLO010000050.1, on the reverse strand, counting down.
TTGGTTTACATTTTGACTAATCTTTCAACATGGATTTCAGATAAATGAATAAAAAAAATTATTAAAACTTTTAGTTTTTGTTGGTTGCTTTTAATTCAAATACATAAATACAAACTTGTACTTCAAATTTAAAGATCTCAGTTCAATCAAATAATTCCAAATATGAATCACTTGTACAGTAACTTGACTGACATAGTTGATAATATTACACTGTGAAAATACAGGCCATTAAATGTAATCCAACACTAATGAATCCACATGGAACATTGACCAATCAACCTAGATCTAGTTCCTTATATAGTATCATATATCAATCTCTATTTTACTTTTTTTGAGTCATTGATAGTAAGTTCTATCCATATTGAGCCTACATCATGTTTATGTTAATCAAGTTTACCTAGAAGGATCTGCATTATTTCCCCACGCACTTACACTGCACACAAAAAAACAATTAAATATTGTGAAATCTATGTATATAAGCATATATAAAAGGAATGGTGTGAATTAGTCCTGTGATTGTAAGTACAACACATTGACAATATAGACTGTGTCAAAGTGAGTGTTAACTTACTTATAAACATTTATGTTGATAAGCTGCAAGGTAACGTCTTCAATTCATTGAAGTAAAATTACATAAAAAAGGACTACTTATTGTAGCCCTATAGGTCAAAGTTTGTAGCCTATCCATTGCTGGAAGTTTCTCCCCAAAAGCAGGCCTAAATACTTCAATATTCTCAATAATATATGCAAACACAGAAAACGTGACTGATCAGTAACTCTCGAAAATAGTCCTATATGTCGAGGCAGGGCCGGTCCTAACAATTGCGGGGCCCTATGTGGAACGGATTGCGCTGGGCTTAGTCTGGGTAGGGATATTTTAAGATTTTAATCTTTATTTAATCTTTTTAAGATAAGATAATTTTTAATGATCCAATCTAATGGATATTCAGTTTGACTACAATTGACAAGCTCAGCGAAACTACTGTACAAAAACAATATAGATGAAAAATTCGAACAACATTCACACACGAAAACACATTCACAACCAGCGCTTTATGAGTTTGACTTCTACGTACTTTTCGATGACGACAGCTGATCTTGTAACACTCTAACCGAAAGTGGTATAAAGGAGTTTTTAAATCTTTCAGTTTTAGTCCTAATGGAAAGGAGACGACCACTTCGTTCAGATCTTATGTAACAGTGGTTTAATGTGTGCAGGTTGTCTTTAAGAATCGTGAGTGATTTGGAAAGGCATCTTTCTTGGAAAAGCTCTTCAAGAGATGGTAGCTGCACTTGAGTGATATACGATCCTTTTTTAATTAGTCTATTTATTCTAAGTCTTTGTGCCAGTGAAGTATTACCACACCAGCAGGTGATGGAAAAGTTAATAAGACTGCTGATGGTTGCTGTGTAGAAAAGTTTGATTATTGTTTTGTCTATGTTGAATTTTCTTAGCTTTCTGAGATAGAAGAATCGCTGGTGAATTTTCGTGTATAGATTTTGACAGTGTTCACTTCGTTTCAGTTTGTTGTTGATAGTTGTGCCTAGATATTTATATTTGTTCTATGGTTTGGTTGTTTATCTGTTTTATTTTAATTTTAAGATTTTGTATTAGAAAATACATTCGTCTTTGCAATACAGTTTTATTAAACGAAAGCTCGCAATGCCGTTTTTTTTTAATGGCATCCCAAAATGACGATTTTGTCTATTTTACATTAGATTTTTATGAGTTTTCTGATTTCCAGGAGGCCCTGGGAAATCAGAAGACCTCGGAACCCATTTATTAAATATAGGCCTATTGTTCAGGAACCCAATATGCAATATCAATATTCTCGCATTCCTTTGGTCGCTCGAACTGCAGAGTTATAGCCTCCCCTCCCGATGTTTACGAGGTCACTGTCCCTTCACCCCCCCCCCCCTTTTTTTTTGTTGAGAGTTGCGAATGAGTTTCTACAATGTATTAGGGCTAGCACGAGAACCTATAACTGTAGGCCTATAGGCTACAATAAATGTTAAAGATGGAATATGGTCGCTGTATTTTTTCTTTTTACTCCGCCTGTACTTTTAAAAAATGTGAAGGCTACACGTAGGCACGTTTTGTCTCTCCCACTTCCCATTCTCGGATAAGATAAGAGTCTATTTAATTAATTGTGTTTCATATTAAATATAGAAAAAGGGAGTTGAAAATTTTTGTTTCGCAAATTTTCTTATTTTTAATGCAGCATAAATTGGTTAAAACTCGTTCGTACCTCACTCGGTCAGACTATATCAACGCCACTAGTTGATCAGGAAAGATGAAAAGGGCCAAGATTAGTGTGTAGTCGCTGAATCAACTTTTTATGTTTGTGTCTGTTGTATTTATGTGTATGTTTCTGTTGTGTTGTCTTTATATGAGAAAAGAGTCCTTGTAATCACAACAAATTTCCTCAAGGATCAATAAAGCTGTCTTAGTCTTAAAAACAGATCTATCATCATTGTGTAAACATTTTTATATCTCCTCCAGCCTTGACATACCTAATGTCCAGTCTAGATATTTTTAGTTTTTCGTCGTCCTAGGGAAGGGCTTTTAAATGCAATGTGTCCCGCGAGAGTTCTCCGGCATACTCTTTCACAGGCCGTCTGTCAGCAGCGGCTTCCCTCTTTATAATTACAATTATAGTACTACTATAATAATAGTGCAACATTTCTTTTTATCTTTTGAAAAATAAATTGATTGGGTTCGTGCGTGACCTCCGTGACATCGAAGGCGCCGGTTCGTGTCCCCCCAATGTCAGGACGTCTATGGGGTTCACCAAACGAAACTTTGTGAAGACATTCATTTGAGTTATGAGGGGAGTTGGAATCTAGACCTCTCAATATACTTAAATATACTACTAGATGTCTATATAGATTTAGGGAGTCTACTTTTGTACTTATACTGATATCATACTGTGCATGGAATGATGATAGACTAGATCTACTGTACTAAAAAATGGGATTCTATATCAACTTCCGGGACATAAAATAATCATTTATTCATGATGATCATAACATACAATCTACACAAACATTCTATTCTAGATCTATTTGTTATTTTAGAGTTATAGACCCTAGATCTAGATCAATTTTATTTAGAGTTAGAGTCTAGAATATAGATCTAGACTAGAACTCTAGATCTTACTCTAGGGTCTTAGATAATACACCTAGTGAAGGCTAGTGACTGACTTATGACTAGGAGTAGGAGTAGATTCTACTTCTAGATCTAGTATTAGTAATCTACTAGAGTCTAGGAGTCTTAGGACTAGACTAGTCACTACTAGTAGTACTAGAGAGTAGAGTTACTAGAGTGTCACTATCACTAGATCTAGTCGTGACTAGTGACATCTAAATGTAGATATCTATTCACCCATATTCGTTATTACAACCATGTGAAGAACAAGACTTCAAAATGCCAATCATAAAAAGTGAGAAGATAGATGAAGAGGAATCAGACTTGTATACCCAGCAATCAGAAAGGTAAAAAAAAATCTTAAGCATAAAAATACACATCCTCTGTTTCATGATTTTAACAAAGGAGAGATAGATATAATCTAATGCACCAGTCACAGAAACAAAATGTTACAAATGGACCAAAGATTCTTTTGTTCCTTTGGCAATTAAATCTTTAAACAAAATGTAACTTACAATGTCCTCACATACAATAAATATAATTAAATATTAAAATAAAAATAACGTATCTCTCTTCTTTTGCTGCTGCCTTTTTAGGGGCATGCCATTTAATGATATCAATTTTCCTACCTTTTCTATTAAATCTGCTTAATGTGTGATGTGGTGACACTGGTTCCCACTCAAGCTTTGCCCTTGTAGTTTCTCCTGCCATAATTAGAGCAACCAAGGTCTTTATGGCTATGTAGCACTGAGACATCGAAACCTTATTGGCTTCTCTATTAAATTTAAAAAAAAAAATTGTTTTATTTTTACACCATGTTAATTTGTTATGAGTACTTAAAAAAATGTATTACCAATGGTAACTGTGAAGATTTCATTTAATTCATTACTATATTGATATTCTTTGTACAGATTGTGTGAAATAGGAGGTGTGGTGGCTGAACGTTAAAGTGCATGACTTCGGAACTGGCGGTCCTGGGTTCGAAATCTGGTGAAGACTGGGATTTTTAATTTTGGGATCTTTAGGCACCACTAAGTCCACCCAGCTCTAATGAGTACCAGACATTAGTCGGGGAAAAGAAAGACGGTTGGTTGTTGTGCTGGCCACATGACACCTTCGTTAACCATAGGCCACAGAAACATGACCTTAACATCATCTGCCCTATAGATCACAAGGTCTGAAAGGGGAACTTTTGTGTGAAACTATTTTTTTTTCTAAACATTGCCTTTTGTTTTTACAACAGGTTTAATACATAAAATAAGCTAATGTTTAGACCCATTAACTGTCTATGATGGCTGATAGAGAGCAAGACTTTACTGTTGATCTGAGCAATGTCTTAAAACATGTGAAGAAGGAAAAGGAAGACCCATATTCGTTATTACAACCATGTGAAGAACAAGACTTCAAAATGCCAATCATAAAAAGTGAGAAGATAGATGAAGAGGAATCAGACTTGTATACCCAGCAATCAGAAAGCTATGCTGAAACAGCTAATATAAAACTTGAACATCAGGTATTCCTTTTTCACATCACAACAGAACATTATATGGTGTTGCTTTAAAATAATGAAGACAGCAACATCAGGACATCTATTTTTGATTTTTTTTTTTTATGTTTAACTTAATATTTTCAAATTCAAAAAAGTTCTCCTTCTTCCCTAGTCCCATTTGAGCATGAAATGAAATGTTTGTCGCCTGAACCAACCAGAAAAAAACAATGAATTAGAGTTTCTATATATAGTTATGCTTGACTAGATTAATACATGGAAATATGTAGGGCTTAATTAATTTCTTCTTCTAGTTTAACACACGGATATACATGGGGTTAATTATCTTCTTTTTTTTTGCAAGAATCTGTAATTTAAGAGATACAGATAAATAGGTAATTGAAATGATTTACTAATTGCAACATGTAGATTAATCTGTTTAATCAAGCAAAATTAATTGTTATATTAAATTTTTTAAAATGCTGCTGACAAAAATTAGTTAGTGAAGTATATCAGTTACACATAAAAGTGCATCTTGATTTTTGTCTTTGTCTTGTAGGATGTTACTATAAAACAAGAGATGGAAACATCTGATTTTACAGATAGTAATCAACCATGGTCCTTGGCTTCAGGACTTCTGGCTGTGTCAATGAAGACAAATAACAGTCTTTATCCTGTGCCGGTCATTAAGTCTGAACATACTTCTGTCTCAGAAATGTCAGAGAGTGAGGTAAATAGTATTACTTTAAAGAAAGACTATACCTGTCATTATGGAGATCAAAGGGAGAGTACCTAGATCATACTTTTCTACTTCTTACAAATTAGAAAATGAAACACTTCTGTTATTAAAGTAGCTAAGGTACTTCCCAGATTCATATCTGAATTAGCAGTTTTTCTTTTCTTAACCCTGATAAAAGGTATTGTGCTTACATTTTTAAGTAGCGGAGTTGAAGCAATTAGCCACTTTTGGAAGTCTTTTCATACAGTGATTTCTGTTTTGTTCTTTTACTATTCCTATGAGAGCACACATACAATCAGGGGTGGACTGGGTGTCAAAATAGCTCCTGTCATTACCATACAACAGGGCCCACTAATTGGAACCATATTATTTTTACACCTGTCCTCATAAGATATAGCATTTTTAATGACAACTGAATGGATGATGGTGTGAGTTTATGTAAACTATTACATTTCTACATTTAGGAAGGTTGGAAAGCTATATTTTATCTCAATGTGTCCAAACAATTGGCATTATAGATGTAATCTTAATGTGTTCAAACAATTGGCAGTACAGATGCAATCTTAGTCTGTTTGAATTGCATACTGTATTGCATGATTTTGAAAGTATTAGATTAAATGGAGTCTAACTTTAAAATTTCTTGTATACATTATTACATATTTGCTTTTTCTATGATTTAATAAAAAAAAAAATCTCCTCTTCAATAGTTATACTGCACAGCTACACTGATATTTAATAGAACCCTTGGTAGATAAAAGGCTATACCGGAATAGATGAAAGGACCTGTAATAAACAGTAGGTTAGAATAAATGAAACACAGGTGTGAGTTTGTGTTCATTACAAACTCTTTGCATTGTTAATCTTGTTAAAAGTTACATCAAGTGTATTTATGATATGCAAATAGTTATATACCAAGTTTTTTTATATTTTTTTAAACAGGTAGAGGGCTTTAAGCAAGAAAAAGAAATTACTTCTGAGGAGTATGGAATCTCTAGCAGAGTACAAAATCAAATGGAACAAAATCTACACAATGAAACTGTTCAAAGTAAGAAACGCTACTTTTGTAAAATATGTCAAAAAGGTTTTTCTCGCTCTTCGAAATTAAAAGATCACTACATGGTTCATAGTGGAGAGAAACCGTTCAAATGTCCAACATGTGAAAAATGTTTTTCTCAATATTCCAACTTAAAAGTGCATCAGATGACTCATACTGGTGAAAAAAAATTCAAATGCCCAATATGTCAACATGGAGTTACTACATCTTCTTCTTTGAAAATACACCAACGAGTCCATTTGGGCGAGAAACCCTTTCATTGTCAAACATGTGATAAATGTTTCTTTACAGCTTCAGCTTTGAAAACTCATCAGGTGGTCCACACAAAGGAAAAGAGATTCAAATGTCCAACCTGTGAGAAAAGTTTTACGCAGCTGTCTACCTTGAAAACTCATATGCAGATTCATACAGGTGAAAGGCCATTTAGATGCCCGACGTGTCAAACAGGCTGTGCAAGCTCTTCGGCCTTGAGATATCACATGAGTATCCATACTGGGGAAAAACCCTACAAATGTCAGATATGTCAGAAAGGTTTTTCAAGTTCTTCCAAACTGAAATATCATCAGGTTACCCATACTGGGGAAAGACCACATATATGTCAAATATGCCATAAAGGTTTTTCTAAATCTTCCAATTTGAAAACACATCTGCGACTTCACACTGATAAAAAACCTTTGCTCCAATATTTGCAGAAATAACTTCTTTGCAGAGCTGGAAAAACTAAACTTAAACATAAAAAAATTTCAAGGTGCTGAAAGTTTGGATAGAAATTTTGCTTCTATCATCAAGAGCTTCAACTTATAGCAGTAAAATGTATTGTTCATTCCTTGGTAGATAAGAGTCCATATCTATGCTACAAGTGAGGACTTTTTAACTTGCCTCTTGGTTAGTGTTATCAGACACCTGCATGACCAAGGGAGGTCAGAAAAGAGGACAAAGCTTTACAAAGGAGGAAAAAAAATGTATATGTAAAAATTAAATTCTACAATGTATGTAATGTAATTGGGATTTGAAATTTCTATATTAAGTATAATAAATATTTTTTTAAAGTTTAAAAAGAAATTAATCAAAATTTCTCTCGAGGACTAAAAAATATTTATGTTGAGACTATACGTCTTTGGGTATTTCACACGTAGGCCCTATTAATTCATGAATTTATACCTATGTTGTTGTAAGGACATTTTAACCTAACTTTTGGTAGACAAGGTAGTCTATACTATACTCTTGTTGATGTTAGGACATTTTAACTTTGAATCTATACTCTTGTTGATGTTAGGACATTTTAAATTTGATTCTATACTCATGTTGATGTTAGGACATTTTAACCGGGCTAAAAGCCAAAACAAACAAATTGTATACATTTTTGTGTTGTATGTTTGCTGTTGCTGCTCTCACTTCCCATACACCAGTCCAAGGCATTATCTGTGGTACATCTTGATTATCTAACCAGAAAGTTTGGACACTGGCCTATACACTACTGACACAAAGAAAATGCTTGAACATGTCAGCCACTTGCCAGATATAAGAATCTCACAAGACATTCTCTGACAAGATAAAAACAAACCATTTATCTGCTAACCATGCACAAATCAATCCTTAGGACTTAAAGATACCAATGTAAACTGTCTGTCAAGGAGCTGTATAGTAACATTGTACATAAGAAATGAATTGATTAGTTTAAAGAAAAAATCTTCTGGATCACTGCTGCCAAGTGATGTTGACATTGTGTATACGTGATGCTGGTAAGATGTAGAATTATTCCTCTTGGCAGGAGTTCATATTATAGTGATGTGTAAAATGTTAGAGTGTGTTATTAAAGCAACTCATTAATCTGGTGTTATATCTTTGGCATTATTTATTCTTTCAAGTATATCATGAGGTGAGGTGAAGCTAGACACTGCCCAATTTTTGTTAATATTAGTAATACCAAGAGACAATAGGTTCATGATGACTGTAATTGTATTAATTATACATATTATAAACAATTATCATTTAATAATCGTAGTTTATAGTAGTTTATATCGCTGATCAACACCTACATTAGTTATAAAATATTATTTTCAGTAAAAACTTCAGACTTCAGGAGTATTATTCATATGATTTTGATTATTTTTTATTGATTAATTTCATGAGGACATCGGGGTTTACAATGTATATTAAGTATCAATAACTAAATGTATGTACATGAATACATTTATTGCTTAATATATAAATAATTTTGGGTCCCATTCCAATCAAAACATTGCTTAATACTTTATAAGTAAAAGTAAAGGTATCACTTGTAGGCCTTGTGAACTATAGGGTAGATGATGTTTAAAGCTCATCTGTTTCTATGGCCGACTAGCTAATGAGTTTGTTTCTGCTCAAAGTGGGGTACTGGGAAATAGTTCATGACCTCCACTTTCCAGCATAGAATAATAAAATTAAAAAAAATACATTTAAAACCCTGTTTATAGACCTGAGAAATGCGCGTTGGCTGAGCGGTAATGCGCTTGTCTTCTGAACCAAGGCTTCGGGTTTGATTCCCGGTGAAGACTGGGATTTTTAACTGAAGGATCTTAGGGCTCCTCTGAGTCCACCCAGCTCTATTGGGTACCTGACATTAGTTGGGGTAAAGTAAAGGCGGTTGGCCGTTGTGCTGGCCACATGACACCCACGTTAACCGTAGGCCACAGAAACAGATGGCCTTTACATCATCCGCCCTATAGATCGCAAGATCTGAAAAAGTTAACTTTTTTTTTATACACTTGAGCCTTAAGAAAAATATTTACTTTTAAATAAGTCTTCAAAACCAAGGGAGTCTTGATTCGTGTCTGGGGACTAACAGAGAATGCAGTATTTCCCACGGCTACGCATTTCTAGCTGTGGTCGACATGAAAAATACATTTAAATTGAAGATATAATAAAGTTTATATTGAAATAAGCACAATCTTCTTGGGGCAGGGGGCACCACAACATTACTGGTATCTTCTTTTATAATTACAGACGTTCCTTCAAACTGGCTTGTTCCTTCAAAAGATCCCAAGCGTATCCATATAATCTAGTCTGGCTTGTTCATCGGAGACTTAAACTCTGCCAAGTCACTAGTTTTCCTGGCGGATTCAGGCAAATGACCATGCTCTAATGGCACTAGTGAAAAAGGAGTAGCCTACTGGCTGGAGTAAACTTTGTCCTAGCGTTCTAGAATCCTGGCTCTCGGATACATTGATACGTTACTGCGTGGAGTCCAAAACACTTTTGAAATACCTTGCTAGTCCCGACTGCAGCTCCTACCACTGAGCTCATTTCAAATTTAATAACTGATGTACCTTAACAGCACGGCAGCCATGCTGAGAGGGGGAATTACAGAGTTTAACCTTTGTACACAATCTCTGCTCACAATTGTTTTTTATAATTAGTCTCCAAAGGAGGCTATCGAAAAACCACTTTTGTGTAACTAATGAAAGTGAAGTTTGCTTTTGATTGTCCATTCTGTGAAACCCTAGCTAAGGCTACTTGAATTTAAGTAACTAGTGCACTGCATTGATATTAGATTCTGTCTTATTGAACTGTAGACTAGATAATAATGACAAAACATGTCAAAGATAAATCTGCCTAATTAATTAAGTAAGCATACACATGAGACTAGAGACACACAAAAACAATTAAAATAAACATATTACAGGCTCAATCATGTCTCACCACCACCACTAGCGGATCCAGAACTGTGGAGTGGGGAGGGGCGATTTTTTTCCAAACCCTAACACCCAGTAAACCCTAACCCTATGCATAAACGTGCGTACAGCGCGCGCGCACACACACACACACACACACACACACATATATATATATATATATAGTATTTCTTAACCTTCGGCGAAAAACAAAACAACTGGGGAAGAGCGTTTTCTTGCTTTTTTCACTGTAGAAACGTATTCTCCTGACATCTACAGCTCATTTTTCATCAATGGAGTTCGGGGCGAAGCCCCGACGCCAAAAGCGTTTTCTTGCATTCTTCACTGCAGAAACGCATTCTCCTGACCTAATGCTTATTATTCATACTATTAAAAAAGGACCTTTCGAATAATGTTGTACTTGAAAAATATTCTAATATAAATTTATAGGCTCATAATACATTGCAAATAAAACTGATTTGTTCCTTGAAAAGATAAGATACCCCACATATTTAGATTTTTGCTTTTAGGATCGCCGCGGAAAAAAATAATTATTCGATAAATAGTATTTAAGAAAATTGAAGTATAAATTATGAGTTATAGTCCCAAATTTATTTAACTAGAAAAATATCAGATTGATTAAAGGTTGGGAAAAAGCGACTATGAAAACATTATTTGAGTTTAGACTTTTATACTGAAAAATTTCGTTTGAATTCTAACTTTTCCAATGCAAAGTCTTTCTTAAAATAATTATGATAAATTCATGTGAAATTAAATAAACTCTGTCTGGAAATGGGAGGGGCGGTACATTGAAAACGATTACTCCTCGCTCCTTTAATAATTTCTGCTAAAGATTGCATTTGGCATTAAAGAAAAGGGGTGGGGCGACTCGATATAAGAATTTAATTTATAGTGTATATAAATTATATTAGTGACAGATTTTTTTAAATTTTGTAATTTCTTAACTATAATACAAAAAGAAAAAGTATTGATTTGTCCGATGGGGGAAATGCGATTGCATGTACCGCCCCTCCCACCTGGTAGAACCCTTTTTCATTTAAATTTACTAATGATACAATTTGAGATTAGAGTATGGTACGACATAATATACAATGGGTCACATATCAATACGTAGTTTATATTATATAGATATTCAACTAATTATGTTCACAAACTATGATTCTCCACAAAAATAGGAGGTAGAGGTATTCGCCCCCCCCCCCACCAATCGGCAAACAGGGAACGACATAATATAAAGATCGGTTAAAATATCAATAACAAGTTTCTATAATGTAGATATTTAATGGATTTTGTTAGCAAGCTGTGATTTCTACAAACTAAATGGACCGCCCCCCCCCCACTCGAAAGTGTAGGGGGGGGGGCGATTTGATACCATCGCCCCCTCCCGACCCCACCAAATCGGCCAACATACTAGAGGGGGGGGCGAAATAATCTAAAAATAGATGAAATATAAATAATTAGTATATATTTTTAACATATGTAATAAATTCGTACACAAATTGTGTGAATCCTATACTAAAGTTCGTCCGCCCCCCCCCCCCCAGTTGGGGGGGGGTCGCCCCTACCGGATCCTCCAGTGACCACCACACATAACCAACACTGCTGTAGTTGAGTCCGTCTTCTCTAGTCCCACTGTGAACAGGCTGTAACAACCATCTACCATTGAATCCCACACAGTACACTGTAGCCCCGCTGCTACATGCGCAGGTCGACGTTTGATAGAAATACCTGTTGGCAAACTTATATTCCCCAGACTGTACCATATTACACCATGTACCAAACGTGATATGTTTTGGCTGTGTGAAGCGTCTAGTGTGGTAGCTTGACTTGTTGCCACCGCTGGCTAGCATCTGTGAAAGGGGGGCAGTTTTGTAAGTCTCTCTTGCCAGTACATAGCCTCTCCACAGCAAGTCCTATGCAGTACCTTCTCGTGGTGGCAGATGGAAACTGAGGCTGCGAAGCCTCAGGCTAAACTGCAAGGGTCTCGGAGGAGGTTTGGCCCCAAGATGTGAGGCAGGCATGGCCCGTCGGCGTGCGGACACGCCCTGTTACCCACAAACCAAACCCCTAGCTATAGGTCCATAGCCGCACTGCCTTGTGTGTGTGTCCCTGTAAGGGCTAAGGGAGTAAACCCTAACAGAAAATCCGGTCCTGGAGCCCCGTAGGCGGGGGGACAGTAGTAAGACTACTGCTCTCTTGCAAACTCCTGCAGCCACCTGTCCCCAAATGGCTCGCCATCCCTTTGTACCCGGTCAGTATGGAAGAGAGGCGTGTGCTGACGTGTGGAGAGCCCAGCACTCGCAAATTTACCGCCCAGGCTTTCCCCCAGCAATGGAGAGGTCACTCCATCTCTGACAGTAATGTCTTTGGAAAAACACCGAATGTGGTAGTTACCGGTGATAAGTTCCTAGCTGATTGGCGTAAGCTGGAACGCCAGGGACCACTTTTGACGGTAGGAGGGGCTTTTTAGCCTCACTGGATAGCTACTGCCTGCCTTAAGCCGAGCAGCCCTCGGACAGTAAAGTGCTATTCCGCCACAGCTTGCCGCATCACTGGGTGCTTGGTGCTAAGACAAAATAAAAAAGCAAGCTGCTCACCCGCACCTGCAAATACAATCAAAAGAAAACCCTCAAAATTAATGCGTTTAGCAAGCTGGAACATACGGACAATGTGTCCTGGCTTCAATACTGACCCTGAACTCGTCACCGACATGCGTCAAACAGATATCATTGACAGAGAACTCAGCAGACTAAACATTGATGTGGCCTGCCTGCAAGAAACCAGACTGGCAGACAGCGGATCTCTTACAGAAAGCAACTATACATTCTACTGGCAAGGAAAACCAGAACAAAGCCCTGGAATACATGGCGTCGGCTTCGCAATAAGAAACAGTCTCGTCCCCTGCATCGCGATGTTTCCCATTGGCAATGAAAGAGTAGCACACATGAAATTTGCATCACCGCAAGGCAAAGTTAATATAATCTGTGCTTACTCACCAACCCTTGCTGCACCGGAAGAGGACAAAGACAGATTCTATCAAGCTCTAGAGGACGTAATTAAAAGTATTCCAAAATCCGAGCACCTCTATATAAATGGAGACTTTAATGCCCGTATTGGTGATGGAAATGATGCATGGCCACAATGCTTGGGACCTCATGGTGTTGGCAAAATCAATGACAATGGCCAAAGGCTACTCGAGTTCTGTAGCTCTCATGAACTGTGTGTAACAAATACATTCTTCTCTGGCATGGAACGCCATAAAGTCTCTTGGCAGCACCCACGCTCAAAAAGGTGGCACCAGCTTGACCTCTGCATCACCCGAAGGATGGATCTGAAAAGTGTCATCCACACCCGTTCATACCATAGTGCGGACTGCAACTTAGACCATTCACTAGTGCTAAGCAAAATCGAACTACTTCTCAAGAAGGCTTATACTTCCACTCAACCCAGAACTAGGCGAATTAACGTCAACCATGTAGGTGACCCAGAGAAGTGTGCACTCTTTGGCGAGCTCCTGAACAGTTCAATCCCCTCGTTAAGTGATGAAGAAGACATCTCTATCAGATGGGAGAAATTAAGAGATGTAATCTACAGTTCGGCAATCACCGCCTTTGGGCCTCAAAAACACAAAAATGTAGACTGGTTTGAGGCGAATCTAGCACAAATGGAACCTTGCATCGAGAAAAAGCGATCTGCACACCTCGCTCTCAAGACAAAGCCAAGTCCAAGATCTTTGGAGGCCTTCAAAAGTACTAATAAAGAGGCAAAACAAATGGCTAGAAAGTGTGCTAACAACTTTTGGAGGGATACCTGCAACAGAATCCAAGACAGTCTCCACTCAGGAAATAGCAAAGCTCTATTTGATGGCATTAAAGCGGCCCTGGGTCCAAAAGTGTCTAAGCCTGCCCCCCTTCTATCCAAATCAGGAGAAAAAATTACAGATCAAACCAAGCAGCTAGAACGTTGGACAGAACATTACCTCGAAGTCTATGCCACACAGAACACAGTAGACGATGTCGCCCTGGCTTCTCTACCAGATCTTCCAGTACTGGAATGCCTAGATGATCTTCCGAGCCTCAGTGACCTTAAAAAAGCAATTAACTGCATAAAAAATAGAAAATCTCCTGGGAGTGATGGTATCCCAGTGGAAGTAGTGAAAGTCAACGAATCACTCCTGCTCCCTGAACTCTATATTCTCCTCTGCCGCTGTTGGGAAACAGGTCATGTCCCACAGGACATGCGTGACGCAACTATAGTCACAATATACAAGAACAAAGGGGATCGGAGTGACTGCAACAATTACAGGGGTATCTCTCTCCTCAGTATAGTGGGCAAGATCTTTGCTAGAGTGGCACTATCCAGGCTGCAAGTAATAGCTTCTAGAGTCTACCCAGAGTCTCGGTGTGGATTCAGGAGTGGTAGATCCACTGTAGACATGATATCTTCTCTACGACTACTGCAGGAGAAATTCAGAGAGAGAGACAGACCCCTTTACATCGTTTTTGTTGATCTGACTAAAGCTTTTGACATGGTCAGCAGAAGTGGCCTTTTCAAACTCCTGAGGAAAATAGGTTGCCCTCCCAAACTACTGCAGTTCATTGAGTGTTTTCACGAAGAAACTAAATGCACTGTCAGATTCAATGGAGCCCAATCAGCACCTTTTGAGGTTTGCATTGGTGTCAAGCAGGGATGTGTGCTCGCACCTACTCTGTTTGGCATATTCTTCTCCTGTCTACTGCATTATGCGTACAACGACATAAACGAAGGTGTGTTTCTCCATACAAGATCCTCTGGAAAACTATTTAATGTATCAAGGCTGCGGGCAAAAACCAAGGTTAGGAAGCTACTCGTCAGGGAACTCCTGTATGCTGATGATGCAGCTATTGTGGCTGATTCTGATATTCAGCTACAGTGCCTGGTTGACAAATTATCTGCTGCTTGCCAGAAGTTCGGCTTAAACATCAGTCAAAGCAAGACTAAGATACTTGTCCAAAACACAAACACTGCACCTCTAGTAAGCATTAATGGCCAACCACTAGAAATTGTTGATCACTTTTGTTACCTTGGCTCCATCATATCCAACAACACTCTACTGGATAAAGACATAAACAACAGGATAGCCAAGGCAATGGCCACCATGTCACGGCTGCAGAAAAGAGTCTGGGACAACATATTGCTGACTAACAGTACTAAAGCCCTAGTCTACCGGACCTGTGTGTTGAGCACCTTGCTGTACGGAAGTGAAACATGGTCAACCTACTCATAGCAGGAAAAAAAGCTGAATGTTTTCCACCTCCGATGCCTAAGGCGGATCTTTAAAATAAGGTGGCAAGATAAGATAACCAATGAGGAAGTGCTACAAAGAGCAGGGTGCCAGGACATCCGCTCTGTTATCAGCAGCAGACGCCTTGGCTGGCTTGGCCACGTTCGTAGAATGCCAGAAGGTCGACTTCCACAGGACATCCTGTATGGCGATCTAATAGAAGGCAGGAGAGCCGCTGGTCGCCCACTTTTACGTTATACGGATGTATGCAAACGCGACATGAAGCTCTTCAAAATCGACACTGGCAACTGGGAAGAGGTGGCACTGGACAGATCCTCATGGAGAGAGAGCATAAAGGAAGGTCAAAGATTGCAGATGCCATACACAACAGAAGCAGAAAGAAGGGTGTAAATGCAACGGCGCCTGGTGATTATATATGCCCAACCTGCGATCGCAGCTGTGTATCAAGGATTGGCCTCTTTAGTCACACAAGAAGTTGCAAAGGGAAAAGATCGTCTCTCGAGACGTAAAATGCCACAGAATTTAAAGCTACATACTAAGTTATAGAGATTTTTGTTTGAAACCAATTTAAATAAAAATTAATATGTATTGCTGGAATCACCAAACACACTGGAAATGTCGTTTTGCAGGTTTATCATCCGTTGGTCCCACGGATGTTACGTTTCAAATAGGAAATTGTTGCTCTATGAAGTAGTGCTTCAAACATTCAATATTAATTTATTTGCCTCAAGTATCATTGTAAAAGTTTTCTCAAAGCGCAGTTTATTGTGTATTTCTTAATCTTTCAAGTGTGGCTCAAATATTGAGTCCTCGAAGATGTTCTCACTACCAGAAGAAGGGGAGAAGCCAGTAAGCTTGAAGGACTCATTAGCCTTGGCTGCCCACCTAGCGGAAGTAAAACTAATTCAAAAACTCTCCTGCCTTGCAACTCAAACATGGGAATGGTTTTGTGGGTCAACCCTGAGGAAAAATATGGAGCCAGCCACCCTAATGCAGTTAGCAGCACACATCACTACACCCTGTCAGAGCCTGTGACACTGCTGATCCGAAACTGTGTATATGTCGTTTGCAAATATTTACATAATAAGCTTTTAATTTTATAACTCATGCCACCGACGTGTCTTTGAACTGTAGAGTTGCTTAAAGCAATTCTTTTAATATCAGATGTAGGTTTGTGTAAAACAGTTTTTACAACTACAACGGCTGGTAAACTTAATGTTTTACCTTTAGTGTTTTACGCATTTGGTCATAAAAAAGTAAAGTTTCCCTTTCAGACCTTGTGATGATGTTAAGATCATCTGTTTCTTTGGCCAACGGTTAACGAGCAGGGTGTCATGTGGGCAGCATAACGACCAACCGCCTTTACTTTTCCTAACTTAAGTCAGGTACCCATTAGAGTTGGATAGACTCGGGGAGCCCTAAAAATCCTGACATTCAAAATTCACCGAGATTCGAACCCAGGACCCCAGGTTAGGAAGCCAAGCGCTTAACCACTACCACACTATTTTGCTATAAGTAAACAGATATTGTAAGACGCCCACATATCATCATCTTCTCTATACGATGTCGAAGAGATATTTTGTGGGTCTATTCTGAACTTTATCTTTGAATGTTTGAACTTTTTTCAAATCTTTTTATCATGGTGACATTGTCTCAGATAATCCTCCAGCGTAATTAGTTTCATATCTGCATAAAAAAGGCAATCGGCATGTTTGAAAAGAAAGGAATGAACAATTTTAACAAATCACGCTATACAGTTGGCATTTCTTTTTTGCTCAACAGTCCTTATGTGAGCAGGTCAAGCAGGCGCGAGAGACCTTTTCTCTTCTGCTCAACATTAAAATTTACCAACAGTAGGCAGATGTTAGCGCTACTGGGTGGGCTCAATCTGTGCACCTCGGCATGGTGACCAAGGGGCTAGAGTCGCCTAAGTAACCAGACAACTAGCTATAACTAACCTAAACTAAAGGAAAGCAAGATAACGAAACTTTAGTTAGGATAAATAAACAAACGAAACTTTATTTACATATGCAAAAACAAATCAATAATAAAATATAATATATACACTAACTTGACTAACCACCACTACTGAACCCATCAACTAACTAAAACCCTCTAAATCTACACCACTACAAACACTAACAAACTAACCAACTATCTAACACAAACTGATCAACCCAACTATCTAACTAAATCACTACAACTACCACACTAGTCTAGACCTAGATCTACACTAACAAACTACAATAAACTAGTCTAGATCTACAATATTCTACTACTACAACCAACTCATAACTAAAACTAAAACAAGAACACCTTAGTTAGTACCTTACTATAGTATTTGTAGATCTATTCACTAAGAACAGAAACAGACTATAACTAAGTTTACTAATAGAACTCTAAGGCAACACTACACTAGTATCTACAGAAACAAAATAAATCTACAACAGCAGCTTAGAACAGTTAAAATCAACAGTTAAAACAGCAGTTACTTTATGCAGCTAAAAGCAGTAACAGAGCAGTAACAATAGCAGGCCGTCCCAGGTACAGGAATAAAAATAAGTACACGACAGACCACAAAGATCTTCGGCTGTCACACAGACATACTATACTGACCACTGGTCAACTGTACACTGAACTGTTTTTTTAAACAGCGTGGCATCACTTTTTATACACCCCACCCTAACTTACACAAAAAGCGGAAGTACAAATAATACATTTGGCACTAGCCTATAAAAAAAATAGAATACACAAAAATATAGCTCTGGGAGCGCAAGCTCACATTTACATGTAGACAAAATGAAGTGATTGAAATAAGTCTGGAAAATAAATACAACCATTTTTCGTATGGATAGCAGGAGAAATAGTTCAAGGATTAACTCACGTACAAATGATATATTAGTGTGAAGAATTACATTAATGAGATGTACACATGATATATTAGTGTAAAGAATTACATTAATGTAAGGTACACATTATATCATGGGCGTAGCCAGGATTTTTGTTTCGGGGGGGGGGGGAGTTGGGGGGATTTTTTCTCTCCCCCCCCCCCCGAAAAAAATTATATATATATATGTTTGTATGGATGGATGTGTGTGTGTGTACATAATTAATCTCAATTACATTATAACTTTACTTCATTCTTTTGGAAGACGTTTATTGTGCCCAAGAATAGGTTCTTCCTGGAGTTAATGAAAAAATTGACTCCTTGCCGTTGCTAGCAAGGGGTCCGCCGACATGCACTAATTCTGGTATTGAAAGCCAACTAAATGCATAATTATTCTGAGGTACCTACAGCGCATTATTTTGCTATTAAAAAGTTTTATTTCAAAAACCTAATGTGCTATTCTTACTGGCTTAGACCCTCCCGCGCCGTTCGGCGCATTTGCTGACAAGCTGTTTCCACAGAAATCTGTCACTGGATCTGAGGACCTCCATGAAAGTGTGGCGCCACGTTGTACTAGGATGTCATCGCTACATGTCCCGCAAACCTCATGCGACGCTCTGTCACAACCTTACTAAGGGGTCAACTCTCGTTAGTTTTTTTTTTTATTTAGACTTGATCTCTATGACTGACTCCTCAAATCCGTCTTAGACATCGTTTTAGAGCCACATTTGGTGCTTTTCAATTTCATTGCACTTTATTAATGGAGCCCAGCCACTGGTAGACATGTGTAACTTCTCTTGACTACGATTTTGGAATCAGGTGACTATTTTCCTTAACATGCTATATCGAAAGGGGAAGTTTTATCGTCAAAATCATCTGTTGGGGGGTTTTAAACTAAAAATATCTGGAGTTGTTGGGGGTTTTTTAAATTCAAAACCACATTTAGCTACGGTCATAGAATTTGGTGACTGTAGTTTGCTTTAGAAATAATATTGAAGAGAGATGCTTTCAACCTTAAAACGCTCTGTAGGTGGATTTTAAACTCAAAAATTTTCTTGAGGGTTTTTTTAATTTTTAAAGAAGACATCTGGAGGAGAAGGGGTTGAAACTCAAAACCGCCCATAGACTTGGCTATGCTCAAAGACTTTTAGTGTGTAATTTGCTTTTTTTTTATATTGAAAAGGTAGTTTTTAGCATCAAATCCCTCTGAAGGGAAATTTAAACTCAAAACACTCAATAGGCTTGGCTACGCTCATAGCATTTTGATTGCGAAATTTATTTATTTTTATTTTGAAGATTTACTTTTTATCTGCAAACCCCGCTGGCGGGGGGTTTAAACTAAAAAAAAAACCTTGGGCTATGCTCATAGCATTTTGAGTGAGTAATTTGCTTTTTTATATTGAAGAGGGGTTTATCGTAAAATTTGAAGAGGGGTTTTAAATCTAAATCTTCTTTAGGTGTGCTCTTGGAATTTTGGGATTGTCGTTTCCAGTTTTTCATTTATTATGTGAGCTTGCGCTCCCAGAGCTATATTTTTGTGTATTCTATTTTTTTATAGGCTAGTGCCAAATGTATTATTTGTACTTCCGCTTTTGTGTAAGTTAGGGTGGGGTGTATAAAAAGTGTGCCACGCTGTTTTAAAAACAGTTCAGTGTACAGTTGACCAGTGGTCAGTATAGTATGTCTGTGTGACAGCCGAAGATCTTTGTGGTCTGTCGTGTACTTATTTTTATTCCTGTACCTGGGACGGCCTGTAAGTTTGCTATTGTTACTGCTGTGTTACTGCTTTTAGCTGCTGAAAGTAACTGCTGTTTTAACTGTTGATTTTAACTGTTCTAAGCTGCTGTTGTAGATTTATTTTGTCTCTGTAGATACTAGTGTAGTGTTGCCTTAGAGTTCTATTAGTAAACTTAGTTATAGTCTGTTTCTGTTCTTAGTGAATAGATCTACTAATACTATAGTAAGGTACTAACTAAGGTGTTCTTGTTTTCTTTTAGTTATGAGTTGGTTATAGTAGTAGAATATTGTAGATCTAGACTAGTTTATTGTAGTTTGTTAGTGTAGATCTAGGTCTAGACTAGTGTAGTAGTTGTAGTGATTTAGTTAGATAGTTGGGTTGATCAGTTTGTGTTAGATAGTTGGTTAGTTTGTTAGTGTTTGTAGTGGTGTAGATTTAGAGGGTTTTAGTTAGTTGATGGGTTCAGTAGTAGTGGTTAGTCATTTTAGTGTATATATTTTATTATTGATTCATTTATTTTTATGTAAATACAGTTCGTTTGTTTATTTATCCTAACTAAAGTTTCGTTATCTTGTTTTCCTTTAGTTTAGGTTAGTTATAGCTAGTTGTCTGGTTACTTAGGCGACTCTAGCCCCTTGGTCACCATGCCGAGGTGCACAGATTGAGCCCACCCAGTAGCGCTAACATCTGCCTACTGTTGGTAAATTTTAATGTTGAGCAGAAGAGAATAGGTATCTCCCACTCGCGCCTGCCTGACCTGCTCACATTATAACACCTAGGTATTTTGCGTTTTTAGTCTGTGTTACTGGTTGTTGGAGTAAGCTCGGCGGGTGATCCTTGTACCGACATATGACACCCACTGATAACGAACTGTATACTCTGAAAGAAAAATCCTAATGTACCGGTAAAGATGCGGCCCTTTTTTTTTTGTTTTACTGTACGGTATCTAATTGTATTGCTGATGTGGAGCAAAAGATCAGCAATTTTTATCTCAATAATGGTAGGCTAGTAAGGCTACTACGTATGACGCTTTGTTACCTAGTGTATTTTACTTGAATTTTATGTTTACGTACGGCCTGATGCATCCATTGGAATTTACTTTATATTGTTGCTGAAATGGACCGTCTATATCAGGGGTCTCAAACTCATTTCAGCATGTGGGCCACAGTGGAAAGTAACAACCATTCAGCGAGCCGCACCACAAAAAGAGAATGTTTTTTCATTAAATTTTTGGAACACTATTGTCACTGCAGTTAGATGCTAAAATAAAGTTTTTATAATTATTAATTACATTTAGTGTAGTTTATTACATGCACAGGCAGTTTAGTTTACCAAAATAAGTTGACGTTGTCTCTGTCACTAGTTAAAAAGCAGAAACTGTAATCCCCCCCCCAAAAAAAAACAAAAAAAAAAACACTATAATTACTAGGCCTACAGCAGATGGCTCGTCACTCATGTTTCTGTCCATTCAGCTGAGAGCGTTTGGCAGAGACCAGACCATAGACCTTAGGCCTGAAGTCGCGTGTAGTGGTAAGCCGCAAGGTTGCTCTCAGATGCTTATCAGTCAGTCTTGATCGTAATGCTGTTTTGATATTCATTCTGGAAAAAACTGTTCGCAAACGTACGTACTCCCAAACATCGCTAGAGTTATAGCAGCTGCGCAGAATAAGTTTGGAAACCTCTCCCTGGGAAGAAACTGGTAGAAATCTGGAACACCAATACAGCGTATTTTTGCTTCAGAACAGTGTCACACTGCAGGTCAAGTAGTTCCATCTGGACTTTCTCTGGAACGTTTTTCATTTCAACTACGAACGGAGTGGCAACAAGGAAAAACTGTGGTTCAAGAGCAGTGAATTGCTGAAAGCAGTGTTCAAAATCTTCCAGTAGTCTGGAGGGGATGTCTACGTAGTCTTTCAGGCGCTGTGGTTCAACCGTAATGCTCTGTAGAAAAGACAAATGAGCCAGGTTTCCATCTGTCAGCTGAGTGGCCCACAAAGTCAGCTTGCATCTGAATGATTTGATGCGATCAAACATCACGGTAATCAGCTGCTTTGTGCCCTGTAGTTGTGAATTGAGTGCATTGAGATGTTGCGTGATGTCAGTAAGAAAAGCAAGATCCGACAAAACAATTGGGTCACTGAGCTGAGGTATGTCTCCGTCTTTCATTGCCATGAACAATGCTATTTCCCGTCTCAGTTCAAAAAATCTCTGCAGCACTTTTCCAGGACTCAACCATCTGACTTCCGTATGATAAAGCAACTCTTCGTATTCCGTTTCTAAATCAGCTAGAAATGACACTTGTGGGACCAAGTTTTTAAGAGAGAAAGTAGTGAATTAAAATGCTACGAAAATAAGGGAATGCGCCGACCGAGTCCGGAGTCACAGGTGCTGCTATCCATTTATGTCTAATATATGTATGTATCACATTTGTTTCAGCACCTAGCTTCAACTCCACATTTAAAGCCTTTTGCAGCGGCAATTAGTTGCTGTTAAACATTTGTCGCTGACTCGGTGATCCTGCTTGAAACTGTGTTCGCAGACAAACTTATGCCTTCCAAGAGTTTCTTTTTCTCGGTGCATACACTCTTTTACAAACTGGCCTTCAGTGAATGGTCGTGATGTTTTTGCTATCATCTCGCGAACAACAAAACTTGCCTTCACTGAATCCTCGCTTGCAGTGGGCGGACACCTCATTTACTGATTTGTGCAGTTGTATATCATTTCACGGCGTATATGTGGTCATTGTAAATTGTATCTATTTTTTTTAAATTCGCGGACGTGGGCGCGGACCACACAAAATTGTTTCGGGGGCCACATGTGGCCCGTGGGCCACGTGTTTGAGACCCCTGGTCTATATTATTCCGTATTCAGTTATCCGGGCGATCGATTATCTGGACAGACCCTGTTTCCAATTACGGTAATCTGGATAATCGACGATCTACTGAACCTAGAAAATTTTGACCTAAAAAAAAGTAGACATCTCTCTTATAAATTACAGACGTTGAGTCTTGGATAATTACAACCTGTGCATGATAATTAAAAATACTGACTCTGCCATGCGCACCGCCATCCAGGCGAAACGAATATTCACATTTGACTAGGGTAACACCATTAGTAAAATCACTAAATTTAGAAAGCCTTCAGGACAGAAGACTCAAAAGTAAAGTAGCAATTATACATAAAACACTGAACCATAATCTTCAAATACAAAAACAAAATTTAATAAAATACTCTGAAAGACACAAAAATAAAGGCACATTCCTCGTCCCATATGCTAGGACAAATTTGTACAAATACTCCTTCTTCCCTAGTGCTATTAGAGCATGGAATGGGTTGCCTGAGCTAGCCAGAAAAACCAGTGACTTGGCAGAATTTAAGTCATTGGTTAATATGCATGACTAAATGCATGACGTGTAGGACGTAATCATCTTCTTTTTTGAAGTAACGTCTGTATTATATAAGATAAGATAAGATAAGATAGTACAGAGATGCGCACTTCTAGAAAAGGATGTTGACATTAAGAGACTAACGACTTCCGCCCAAGTGGAGAGCGGAGATAAAGATGTTGTTCTACATGTACTTGTGATGTCTTGTAAATAAACATCGATGTGCCTCGTTGAGTTGCCTTCCCTATACTTATTATAATACACTGATACGACAAAATAGAAAACAGCAAACTGAACCCCTGTAATATTTGGTGACTAGTAGTCACTGAACTATTCCGTGCAGTTAGCACGAGATTTTGCTTGGTCAAGTAACTGACCACGAGGTGGACACCTCAGTTGATCTTGGACTCTACAAGAGAGAGGAGCCTTGCTATCTCCTCGAATATAATACACATATATTAAGCTATTACTATGGTGTATTCTATTATTATTTCATTGGATTAATTAAGTGAGAAACTGGATGTACAACTTCTAATGGCTGAAGTCGCCAATATCTTTTGTGAATTATATTTAATGTGAATAAACCATGTCTGCTAACCTGGAGTCTATTAATATTTCTAAATGTTATGGTTGGAGAGTTCAGTATGTTAGTGTTCTCGCGCACCAGCAAATCTAGTGCGTGTGAGAAAGTATTTTGTTAAGAAGACAAAGAACATTATAGTAGTACCAGAAGAGGTATCTACAACACTCCGAGACATTCGCGTCATCACGCCTAAAATAAGAACATATGGTGGACAGAGAACTATAGAGGCGCAGATCTTAGAAAGAAAGTGGAGATGGATTGGTCACACCCTAAGAAGTTTGTGATTGTATTGTGCATTTTGTGTGTATATAAATTAAGACTACACAATGTCTACATAGCCCCCATAAGTGTAAGAATAATATCAAGCTTATGAAGACAGGAACCAAATCAATAGATGCCTAGCATAGAGCGTGTAATCTGTGGACCATATCGTATGCTAGGGCTGATTTTGACAAGAGGTCTGCCATGTAATTCTACTGTTTGTTATCTTTCATTACTTTGCTCATTGTAATGTGGTTGTTACAAAGCAATAATATCTATGGCTCTTTAAACAAACTCTTTTGATGTGATATAATTATATAAGTTTAATTGCGCAATGGCGGTATGTGCACCGGTGTGCATTTCACTGATGTTTGAAAATATTGTGTAGTAAATCGAGTAAGCCAAATCCGCATTTCATACATTAAAATGTAGGCTTTACATTCGCTCTTGTCATGTGGCATTTTCTGTTATTCCCGCCTGAAATATTTTTAGTCACAATTACAGGAGTCAATGCTGAACAGTTTGGATGTAAAGAAATCAGAATATAAAAACAACTCAAACTTTTAAAAGACTTCATTTTAATGTTACAAATGAACTTACAAAAACTTTGAAAAATGTATATTTCGTCAATGTGTAAAGTGTAACTATATTTAAACAAAACTATCTGGAAGGTTAAGAGTTAAAAAACAAACAACTGAGGATATTTAGAGGGACATAGATGTATATACAAATGTAATGTTTCACAATACATATAAAGCACATTTGAATTAATAAGTTTGGGTTTCTATTCTACAAGCTATAAAACACAGTAACATACAAAAAGAAAAAAAAACGCAATATGTGAAATGTGGGGGTGGATATAAGAAAACCCACAGAAAATGTAATAATTTTAAAAGAGATGAATATTGCGATATATTTTCAAATAATTAAAGTAAGCAATGCTAAGGACGTCATATTGAAAGATCTTTGTACTTTGTCTGTCAGCTAAAAAGTAATGACGTGTACAAACTTTTTACCAGACAAAGTGAGCTTTGTAAAAAGGAGTTTATGCTACAAAGAATCCATTTTGAAGTACAAAGATTATCCGCACTTCCTTTCTTTGTTACATGGGATACGCCAAAAAAAGACTATTTAAACTTATCCTACACCGGATACGCCAAAAAAAGACTATTTTAACTTATCCTACACCGGATACACCAAAAAAAAGACTACTTTAAACTTATCCTCCTTAGATCTCCAAAGCAGAAACATTTTCCATATTTGTTTTAATTTTTTTTCTTTTACATTTAGACTTTTTTCATGTAGTGGCCAACACCACTATAATTAATTTTACCTAAAGTGCCGCTGTGAAAGTGCCCAGTGCCAAACCCAATGCAGTGGACAGCGGCTCCACTGCTGCCTGGACATGTACTTGTTGTGTACGTCAGTTTGGTCAGATCATATGTGTCACTGTAGTCACCAAACTTATGATTGTCCACCCACTCCCCAACGCTGACCTGTTTAGTGCAGCCGTGGGGGTGTGACACGATAAACGTGAATTTCGATTTCTTTTTGTATTTATCTTTGACTTTCTTCCAGAGCTCACAAAAATGCCTCATCAGCTCGTACAGTCTGTCGCCTAACTCCTCGTCACATGTCACGCATTTCAACTTGCTCTTGTCTTTTTCCACGTTGATGCTTTCAACACTGACATCACCAAGGTTCACCTGGGAACTCGAGCTATCGTGGTCATCATAGAATAACCTGAACGTCGTGTGGCTGGCCTCAATGTCATCAAAAACCACATGTGCGGCCGTGTGGATAAATATTTCCCACCAGGTAGTTTTGGGCCTGTCTGATTGTTGACATTTCTCACAAGGGCAGGTTTTGTACTCACGTTCGTATTTATCTCCAGACAAAAAATTATAATTTCTACCACGACCGTTATATCCGCATCCATCTATAAACTTGTAGACTTTCATCTCGCCAGTGCCCAATCTCATATATGCATCGTCTTTCGCATTGCAAAATGGATACTCGTCTTTGGTATTTGGCCAAAATTTTGGTCTGTGTGGACTGGCCTTTTGTACCTTGATTCGAACTGTTCGGTCTGCTGTGGCTTTGATAAATTCGTACAACACAATGTCACGGTAACCTCTGGGCAGATCCTTCATTTTAAATTTTGTAATGGGAATAAAATGTTTATGGCCTGGATTCTTCGGGCATGAATTATAACGTTTGGGTATTTCAGTTTCCTCCCCTTCAAACACTTCCGTTTCATGTTGACCTGATGAAAGAAAAATGTTACAACGTTTACGAAATACTAACTGTAAATACAAACACAGAGCCAAGGGCTAAAACAATGAATGAAGAATACATGTTATGAATGAAGAATACATGTTATGAATGAAGAATACATGTTATGAATGAAGAATACATGTTATGAATGAAGAATACATGTTATGAATGAAGAATACATGTTATGAATGAAGAATACATGTTATGAATGAGGAATACATGTTATGAATGAAGAATACATGTTATGAATGAAGAATACATGTTATGAATGAAGAATACATGTTATGAATGAAGAATACATGTTATGAATGAGGAATACATGTTATGAATGAGGAATACATGTTATGAATGAAGAATACATGTTATGAATGAAGAATACATGTTATGAATGAAGAATTCATGTTATGAATGAAGAATACATGTTATGAATGAAGAATACATGTTATGAATGAAGAATACATGTTATGAATGAAGAATACATGTTATGAATGAAGAATACATGTTATGAATGAAGAATACATGTTATGAATGAAGAATACATGTTATAAATGAAGAATACATGTTACTGGTAGTTGTGCCATTACGATTGGTGTCAAGAGCTGCGGTCCGCACCCCTTCACCCTACTATTCAGGCCGCGGCTAAACTACATATAAATTGCAGCTTGAGGTACACTATTCTAGTGAGATAAATAGGTAAATTAAAATAGACAAAGATTGGTAAATCATAGCCAGGCTAAGCCAGGGCACGAACCCCGGACCTTACACTCGCACCTCCACCTACAAAACAAAACATAGAAATGCCAAAAATATATTTATTTGATTGGTAGTGTTAACCAGTCTTGTATTTACCATAATTCGACAAATCTGTTTCGCGAATGTTGGCATACGTTCTACAACACAATGTTATTGTGATGTCGCCTTGAAACCAAGAAATGAAAATATATTTTCGAATAGAGAAAGTTGCCCACTATTTATTTCCTTGTTTATTTAAATAAAATTAAATTATTAGTACTAAGCATAAGTACAAGCATTAGTCATAGGCTAACTGCGCTTATGTTTACATGATGATCATACGCTACAACTACTTAATTTAAAAATGTAAAAGTATTATCTAGAGTTCTAGGCGCATTAATTCTATGTATAATCTTTATTAGTAAACGGACAGCCCCTTAACGTGGTAGACCACTTCACATATCTAGGTAGTATAGTGTCAAATGACGCCTCACTTTCAAGGGAAGTTGATAACCGTCTGGCCAGGGCTAGTAGCGCTTTTGGACGCCTTCAGGCGAGAGTTTGGAAGAACAAATCGCTCCGCCTGCCTACAAAAATCAATGTCTACCAGGCAGTGGTTCTCTCAACCCTTCTATATGGCTCTGAGACATGGACACTATATAAAAAAACAACTAAGACTTCTTGAGCGCTTTCACCAAAGATGCTTGCGCTCCATCATCATACGGTGGCAGGACCGCACTACAAACAGCGATATCCTTGCAAACGCCGGTATGGACAGTATAGAAGTATAGAAGTATAGAAGGACTTCTTATTGTCCGACAGCTACGCTGGGCAGGGCACGTATCCCGTATGGGAGACGAACGTATGTCAATGGCAGTTTTTTTTTTTGGTGAGCTAAAAGGTGGTCGACGTAACAGAGGCTCCCCACGGAAACGCTTCAAAGACCAGCTTAGGCGTCAACTTTCCTTGGCTGACATAGAAGAGAGCACCTGGCTGCATGCGGCGTCAGAACGAGACAGCTGGAGGTCACTCACGAAGGCCGCGGGATAAACATTTGAGACCAAAAGAAAATCTGCTGCCGAGGACAAACGCAGACGACGAAAAGAAAATCTAAATCGACCACCTGCGGAAAATGGTTATGCTTGCCCTGGTTGTGGCAAAATATGTGGGTCACAGCTGGACTGCGCAGCCACGGGAAATACTGTATTCGTCACTAATCTTCGGACGAAGACAAGCCTTATATTAGGCCTGTTAGTATGTATGTTATAGATAGGCTTTGTTATTCAGTATCTAGGAGTAATGTTTCTTGTTGACTGTTGTTGTAACCTAGAATGGCGTCCTAATAAGCAGCTGATTTGTCAGAGCCTTGCATAAGAGTTAGATCTATGTGCTTAATCTTTGAATGTTATCAGCAAGGGCTACTAGATTTTACTAGGAAAAAGTTATCTTGAGAATTTACACTCTAAATGTATTGAATTTATTGAAAATAAGCGTAATACCTTTTGTCAAGTCTGTACAAGTCTGAAAGGACTCAGAAGTTTGCTGTTTAAAAAAAAATAATTAAATCAAGTCAATGAAATCTATGTTGTTTGTTTACGATTGGTGAATGAGGTCCAGGCGTGACCTATTAACCTTGTCATTCACACACACCCTTTCTCTTAGCCATTTGCCCGGCCTACTTGTGCATTGAAGCGCGACAAGAATGTACCCCTGCAAAGAATGCAAAGTATGCGCTATCCATAATTCTAGTTCTATCCATAATTCTAGTTCTAGACAAGCAGACACACATTGAATTATTAGACCTGCTGTTTTTACAATATTCAGAAAGACAAAGTGTACTTCTTGATCCATATGCTTGGGCTAATTCTTACAAGTGGTCGTTCTTCCCTAATGCCGCTGAAGAATGGAATGGGTTGCCTGAATCAGCCAGGAAAACCAAATACTTAGTAGAGTTTAAGTTATTGGTTAACATGCATGACGAGATTGACACATGAGATGTGTAGAAGTATCTTTTTTTTTTTTGAAGTAACATCTGTAGGCTCAATGTACAAGATAAACAAATTCTGGCTATGCACATGTGTAGTCCTAATGTATAAACAAATTCTGGCTATGCACATGTGTAGTCCTAATGTATAAACAAATTCTGGCTATGCACATGTGTAGGCCTAATGTATAAACAAATTCTGGCTATGCACATGTGTAGTCCTAATGTATAAACAAATTCTGGCTATGCACATGTGTAGTCCTAATGTATAAACAAATTCTGGCTATGCACATGTGTAGTCCTAATGTATAAACAAATTCTGGCTATGCACATGTGTAGTCCTAATGTATAAACAAATTCTGGCTATGCACATGTGTAGTCCTAATGTATAAACAAATTGCTATTATCTGTCACTGCCAGCCGTGCCAGGATCAAGATTTGAAACTAAAAGTAGTTTATCACAGTGATGACGTTCTCGTCAGACATTTTGATGTGAAATATTTTAGCTACTCTTTGCTTGTACTTTAAAAAAAAAAAACTCTCTCTTTTTTTGTTATTTGTGAGTGTGTGTGTGTGTGTGTGTGTGTGGTCTTATCTTCTTATCTTATATAATACAGACGTTACTTCAAAAAAGAAGATGATTACGTCCTACGCGTCATGCATTTAGTCATGCATATTAACCAATGACTTAAATTCTGCCAAGTCACTGTTTTTTCTGGCTAGCTCAGGCAACCCATTCCATGCTCTAATAGCACTAGGGAAGAAGGAGTATTTGTACAAATTTGTCCTAGCATATGGGACGAGGAATGTGCCTTTATTTTTGTGTCTTTCAGAGTATTTTATTAAATTTTGTTTTTGTATTTGAAGATTATGGTTCAGTGTTTTATGTATAATTGCTACTTTACTTTTGAGTCTTCTGTCCTGAAGGCTTTCTAAATTTAGTGATTTTACTAATGGTGTTACCCTAGTCAAATGTGAATATTCGTTTGTTATGAATCTCACTGCTCTATTTTGTGTTTGTTCCAGTTTCTTAATGTTTTCTTGAGTTGAGGGGTCCCACACGGTGGATGCATATTCTATTATTGGCCTAACCAAGGTTAAATAACATTTTAGTTTTATGTTCTTATTTGATTTATAGAAATTTCTTTTAATAAACCCTAATGCTTTGTTGGATTTTTTTATAGTTTCATCAATATGTGGATTCCATGACAGTTTTTCATTTATTATAACACCTAGGTATTTTGAGTTTTTAGTCTGTGTTACTGGTTTGTCATGAATAAGATAAGTGGAATTAATTTGTTTAATTTTTTTTGTTACTCTTAACAACTGACATTTTTCTGGGTGGAAAGACATGCTCCAATTTGATTCCCATTTCTGTAATTCATCTAATTCTCTTTATAAAATATCTGTGTCTTGTTTTGTTTTTATTGTTCTATATATTATGCAATCGTCTGCAAATAATCTGACTTTTGTTCCTGAACTAATGCAATTTGGTAAATCATTTATGTAAATTAAAAATAGTAGTGGACCCAAGACTGTTCCTTGAGGTACACCTGAGTTTACTGTTATTGGTGTACTTGCGTGGCAAGACATAGACATGTGACAGTTTCATCCATCGATACCTTCAAATGTTTTATTAAAGACATTTAGATGTAACTATTTTGACTTATGACTTCCCATGCCACTCTTATCCAGGCCACATTTATTTATTTAATATTCTGTTTTCCACTTCCCGCGAAATTGTGATCTTCTGTTTTTTTTACCTTCTGCGAGATTGTGATTCACTCTTGTCTACTTTATGCGAGATTGTGATTCACTCTTTTCTACTTTATGTGAGATTGTGATTCATTGTTTTCTACTTTATGTGAGATTGTGATTCATTGTTTTCTACTTTATGTGAGATTGTGATTCACTGTTTTCTACTATATGCGAGATTGTGATTCACTCTTTTCTACTTTATGCGAGATTGTGATTCACACTTTTCTACTTTATGCGAGATTGTGATTCACTCTTTTCTACTTTATGCGAGATTGTGATTCACACTTTTCTACTTTATGCGAGATTGTGATTCACTCTTTTCTACTTTATGCGAGATTGTGATTCACTCTTTTCTACTATATGCGAGATTGTGATTCATTGTTTTCTACTTTATGTGAGATTGTGATTCATTGTTTTCTACTTTATGTGAGATTGTGATTCATTGTTTTCTACTTTATGTGAGATTGTGATTCACTCTTTTCTACTATATGCGAGATTGTGATTCACTCTTTTCTACTATATGCGAGATTGTGATTCACTCTTTTCTACTATATGCGAGATTGTGATTCACACTTTTCTACTATATGCGAGATTGTGATTCACACTTTTCTACTATATGCGAGATTGTGATTCACTCTTTTCTACTATATGCGAGATTGTGATTCACTCTTTTCTACTATATGCGAGATTGTGATTCACTCTTTTCTACTATATGCGAGATTGTGATTCACACTTTTCTACTATATGCGAGATTGTGATTCACACTTTTCTACTTTATGTGAGATTGTGATTCATTGTTTTCTACTTTATGTGAGATTGTGATTCACTCTTTTCTACTATATGCGAGATTGTGATTCACTCTTTTCTACTATATGCGAGATTGTGATTCACACTTTTCTACTATATGCGAGATTGTGATTCACACTTTTCTACTATATGCGAGATTGTGATTCACACTTTTCTACTATATGCGAGATTGTGATTCACACTTTTCTACTATATGCGAGATTGTGATTCACTCTTTTCTACTATATGCGAGATTGTGATTCACTCTTTTCTACTATATGCGAGATTGTGATTCACTCTTTTCTACTATATGCGAGATTGTGATTCACTCTTTTCTACTATATGCGAGATTGTGATTCACACTTTTCTACTATATGCGAGATTGTGATTCACTGTTTTCTACTATATGCGAGATTGTGATTCACACTTTTCTACTATATGCGAGATTGTGATTCACACTTTTCTACTATATGCGAGATTGTGATTCACTCTTTTCTACTATATGCGAGATTGTGATTCACTCTTTTCTACTATATGCGAGATTGTGATTCACTCTTTTCTACTATATGCGAGATTGTGATTCACTCTTTTCTACTATATGCGAGATTGTGATTCACACTTTTCTACTATATGCGAGATTGTGATTCACTGTTTTCTACTATATGCGAGATTGTGATTCACACTTTTCTACTATATGCGAGATTGTGATTCACTGTTTTCTACTATATGCGAGATTGTGATTCACACTTTTCTACTATATGCGAGATTGTGATTCACTGTTTTCTACTATATGTGAGATTGTGATTCATTGTTTTTTGCCTTCTCTTTAGTTGCAGTATCGTGAACTGAAATTCTCACTTGACCTTGACCTATCCCTTAGTCTGTTAGATCGTTGGGGCACCACGCATGACTCGTCGACCGTCTTTCTTCATTCCTCCCTGTCTTTTGCCTCGTTTAAAACCTCTTTCAAGGATCGACCTGTCCATTCTTTTATGATGTCTTCCCATTGCTTTATCTGTCTGCCTCTTCTTCTTTTTTCCTGGTACTGTTCCCTGAAGGAACGTCTTTACAAGCCCCGTAGATCTTGTAATATGGCCATAGATTTCAAGCTTGCGTTTTTTTTACAATAGTTAGCAGGTCATTATGGGGTCCGATCGCTGCAGTAACCATGTCTCTATTCTCTTGGTTTGTGATACGGTCTTTGAAAGTGATGCCTAGGATCTTTCTGTAGCATCTCAGTTCCATTGCTAGGATACTCCTCTCTAGCTCTGCAGTCAGCGTCCAAGACTCTCAAGCATAAAAAATGTGGCCATGACCAGGGAGCGCATCCATCTGATTTTGGTGCCGATGGCTAAGCCTTTGTCTTTCCATATTATTTTAAGTTTTGAAAGGGCTGCTGTGGACTGTGCTATTTTGGCCTATTCTCACTAAATGGTCTAAAGTTGGCCCTCGTGGCACCTTGGCCGACTCTTCAGGGGTCGGAATCATCGGACTGCAGTACCCGCCAAGGCAAGAATTTTTTTGTCTAGTCTTCCACTGTTTTTCGAAAGCTCTCTTCCCATGTCGATCCCGGACATAGATAGATAGATAGATAGATAGATAGATAGATAGATAGATAGATAGATAGATAGAGAGAGAGAGAGAGAGATAGAGAGAGAGAGAGCTAGGTAGGTAGTAGGTATGTATGTAGGTAGGATAGGTAGGTAGGTAGGTAGGCTAGGTAGGTAGATAGACAGATAGATAGATAGATAGATAGATAGATAGATAGATAGACAGACAGATAGATAGATAGATAAATACATAGACAGATAGATAAATAGATAGATAGATAGACATAGATAGAGAGAAAGAGAGAGAGAGAGCTAGGTAGGTAGGTAGGTAGGTAGGTAGGTAGATAGATAGAGAGAGAGGGGGGGAGAGAAAGAGAGAGGGAGAGAGAGGGTTTGTGTTACATGTAGATGTAAACAAGAGCTGGTCTCATTCATTTTCACTGGCATATACAAATTGTAGTTCATGTCTAGCGCATTGAATGTTGTTTACAAAATGTGCACTAAAGTTTTTTTTTCCTACGTAGACCGCTAGAAATCAAATAGAAACTATCAGAATGACATTGTATTGACACAAACAATCTTCCACCGGAGACCAACCCACGGTGACGGTAATCCACCTCTTTTTTTTTTTTTTTATTGCCAACGGCGCGTTCCAGACACTGACACAGGTTCTATTATCACTTTTAAGAATTGAATCTTGTTATGAGCTAAAAGACAAGTCCGTCGATCTACATGTATAATGTGTAAGCAATGACATACTAGGTAAGAAGGAAATCTCGATAAGACTAACTATCGATTCAAGTGATTCTGTCTACATTGAATGAGGCTGCTAGCTATTTTCTAAACTTTAGAGACCGCTAGCGACTGCTATGTCAGTATGTGCTTCGGACTTTTTGTCTATATCAGATTTTACAATGTCATTTCCGGATTCTGGGTTATTGTACAACAATTGTTGAGTGCTTTTCGTTTTACTATCTGGTAGAATGTGAATTTCAACTCGTTACAAACCTCATCAAAAATGAAAGATACCGATTAGACATTGTTGCTAGTGGAGATTTTGCCTAAGCTACTTATAAACATTGAGTCGGACATACTCATGAGATCAACCTCATCCAAATTATTAACTTTAAAAAAAAATTATTTTAAACAAAAGCTTTAATGTCAATAAACACTCCTTTAATAAAAGGTGTTTTTTTTTTTTAAAGTTTGAGAACCTCTGGTCTAGAAGGTACAAATCTTAGCAAGAATTTTGGGGCTTCGAGGTAGATTTAATAAGTTTTATCATTAAAGGAAAGTGTGAAACCTATCAGCCGCAACATTTTGTAATTTAACTTTGAAACTGTGTAGATTGTTAGTGGGTAGAAAAATACACCTTACATACACATGTAAATCACATGTAAATCTAAAACTTTTGTATAAGATTTTTACTTCTTCTGTGGACACATTTTTTAAAGTTATGAATCTTTCAAAAATGCTAGACCAATATATATATATATATATATATATATATATATATATATATATATATATATATATATATATATATATATATATATATATATATATATATATATATATATATATATATATATATATATATATAATGTATGTGTGAATATAAATGTAGTTACCTGTTCATCATTAGAACTTGAAGGCCATGCATCTGACATTTTTACTATTCAATTATATTTATTAGAGATAAATTAAATCTGTAAATAGAAAGCATTTAAATATTCTTAACATTTTACTCACTTAAATTAATAAGAAAAATCGAGCTAGATCTCTTTTCCTAGGTGTTAAAACCAAGTCAAACCAAACAAAGTCAAACCAAATAAAGCCAAACCAAGCCTAACCAAACAACGTTAAGCCAAGCCAAAACCAAGCATCCCACAAATAAAAAAAAATCAATTTAATATTACAAAAAATATGACATTGTTTTTATGTTTAGAGATCCTCATTTTTATACAAGTTTTTATTTACTTCATGGCTGCAAAGTAGAAACAACTCCCTATGATAATTATATAAGACTTACCAAGACAAAGATAAATGGAAAAGTGAAGTTCTGGAAGAAGACTCTTATTTGCGTCAACGCTAGCACTGGATGGCCTTATATTGTTATCCATGGTTGCCATGAACGACGGTTTCTTTGAATACATCCGGAAATTATTTTTTTTTATTTAGGAGAGATTAGCCACGTGGAAATTAAAAATAAATCCCCCACCCTTTTTTTGGTTTATATTTTTCAAGAAACTTAAATATTATATCATCTTAGAAAATTCCAGTGAAGTTTAAAATAGAGTAAAAACAATAAACGAGTGTGTGTGTGTGTGTCTTTGTGGAAGTTTGAGATGGAGAGAGGAAAGGAGGGGATGAACAAGAAACAAATAAACAACTTTTAAAATAAACTTTATCTTTGCCTTAACCTATCCCTTAGTCTATTGGACAGTTGGGGCACCATGCAAGACTCATCAACCGTCTTTCTCCATTCCTCTTTGTCTTTTGCCTTAGTCAGAACCTCTTTCAATTCTTTTTATGTTGTCCTCCCATCACTTTATCTGTCTGCCTCTTCTTCTTTTTTTCCTGGTACTGTTCCCTAAAGGAAGGTCCTTGCGAGCCCCGAAGATCTTGTAATATGGCCATAGATTTTAAGCTTGCGTTGTTTTTTGTTTTTGTTTTTACTATAGTTAGCAGGTCATCATGGGGTCCAATCGCTGCAGTAACCCTGTCTATAATCTCTTGGTTTGTGATGCGGTCTTTGAATGTTTTAGGGTTCAAAGACATTAAAAAAAACCATTTCATGTAAAAAGGTATGCCTTTTTACAAAGCTTATATCGACTCTGTCTGTCTGGTAAAAAAGTGTGCACACGTTATTTCTCCCACTCCTAGTCTCAGATCAGGCTGAAACTTGACACAATTATTCATTGGCATAAACAAGACTTGAATCAATAAAAAAAAAACCAATGAGTCAAATTAATTAGGCCCTACTGGTAATTAATTTTGTTTGATACCAACAAGGGAAATTAATCATCCAGTATTCACAGATACGACTTAACATGTAGTTTCGTCCCCATAGATAACAGGCTATTTCTCCCATGCCCATTCTCGAATCAAATTGTAACTTAAAACAGTTATTTATTGTAACTAACAAAAGATTAATCACTTTGAAAATTTATTAATTATTTTGTTTGATATCGAATAAAGGAAATAGCTTCTACATTATTGAGAGACATTGTTGTAAGTGCGGAGTTCTTTCCTTAAAAAAAATTTTAAAGGATTTTTTGTATACTTTTCTTTATTATATATTCTATGTTTTTGTGTGTGTGTGAGATCTTCTGATTCTTGAAATCAGGCCCAGCGCCTAGTCCAAACGTTTATCAGAAGTCACGCCACAGTGCCATTATCTCTATGACCTTTGTAAAGGGTGTTGTTTCCTTTGCCAACGGACAGGCGTAGACTAGGAGCACTTCACGCCAAGCCCTATCTAAAAGTTCCAAAATTGGTAGAGATCTTTGTGAATACTGAATCTTACTATATGCATGGGGCCTCCGGATCCAGCCCACTCGCTATAAGTGGTCGAAGACCTTGTTAACCACGTGGGATTTATTCATGTTCCTTCATTGTAACCGCTACAAGCCGTGGAAAGACCGCCTTACCAGGTAGCCTAATTAACGACGGTCTTGTTATACGCGACTGTGGGGTCTCTGTTCCATCCTCATTCTAGAAGAGATATAAAAAAAGGGCTCAGCCAGGGTAACTCAACGGAGGCTGTGTTTACTGTCATTGGCCTAAGTGTCTATCTACACGTTTTGCCGTGGAGCTGGAATCCTCCGGGGCCCACCGTCTACTTTGCAACGCCACTGGCACGGACCGGTTACGTGCTTTCTCTGTGACCTTGCGTCAGTGAAGTCCTAATTATCTTGCCATCATACGACCTTGAATCGGAACTTTCCTTTTTTTTCTTACGTCAGTCTGACTCTCGATTCTACCCTCCGTATTAACGACCTTATTTACTCCAGGCGCTAAGTCTGAGCTATTAATAGATACACGTTTCAAAATTCCCATTTCATTTGATAATTGAAAATATCTCCATTTTAGCAGGATGTAAATCAGAGGAAATGGAAAGGTTTGCACAACAGTCTGTATGGACATGTGTTAATTAAAAAAATTTTGTTTAGTGTGTCTGCAAGTTTATGAATAAATATAAGCAGTGGCGTAGCTAGGGAATTTAAGGGCTCGGGTGGTTTGACCAGTTTAGGATCCGTGGGGGGGGGGCTTGACCTCTTTAAAGGCCCCTGCATTTTGACATTCTACATCATAACATGAAATATGGCGTAATATTTAATGTAAAAAACAATTTCGGGCACTCATTTGGTGCCCCCCCCCTCAAGTTAGGCCCGGTGGTATTTTAAAAATTGGATCCCCCCACCCTAGCTACGCCACTAAATATAAGGGTATCCTCTAGATTTGTAATCAATAGCTCACAGTAGGGCTCACATATTGAGGCATCGTTCCAGGCAGTGCATAGACACTCCTTAGAAAACATGCAGCATGTTTGAAACTAAAGATCAATAGTTGATTTCTAACAGAGAGCAGGTATACTTAATCTGTTAGGCCAAATGATTTGAAAATGCAAAAGCAGTACATGACAATAACACACAAAAAAATCCCAATCTAAATACAAACACGATACGCCGCTTTAAATAGCCTTACTATTAACATGCAGTCTTTATACTAGATCTCGGGTAAGATATTAATAGAAGCGAAGCTCAAAGTGAAAATGCGTTTTATCTACAGACCTATAGATAGTATACCTAGACTGGAAAAAAAGAAACAAATTCTTATCCGATAATGAGCAGATCACAGACCTATAATATATATATATATATATATATATATGTTTAAATGATTTTAGTTTTCAAAGTTTAGAAATAATGCAATGCAATTTTGCAGATTTTTAATTGAATGGGCCAATTACTTCTCGGAACTGCTTTCCCGTTTAGAGTTTAATGTTTGGGTTATTGTTCTTTACTTCATCAAAAAACTGTTTTTTCTCAGGCAAAGCAAGGGCACTATTAGCTGTTACACTTGCCATCTTGTTCGAAGCCAACCCAACACTTTCAGCACAGTTCTTCATAGCGTTGAATAAATACTGGCATGAGTTTAAATTTTTGTCTGAATGTTTCGAAATATAACCAATAAGAATAATCTTCGTTTATTTTTAAATTTTTTAGCACGACATTTAGAGACAATATTTCTTTGGCCTCTTCATCGTAAGTGATAAGAATCAGAAGTTTCAATAATTTAAATAGAAAATTAAAATAATTTAAAAAAAATATATTGGCATTTTTATATGTCTAATCTGTTGGCGCACCTGATTTTTGTGTATGTGTCCGCGGGCAGCATAAAACACTTCCGCGGTCCGTAATTTGCCCACCCCTGTTCTAACTGGCTGCCTGTTCGTGCGGTGTGCGCGCTGGACTGTCTTTCGGGCTTATCGATGGTTCATTAAAAAAAACTGTTTTTCTCAGTCAAAATACGGGCATCATTAGTTGTTACACTCGCCATCTTGTTCCATAACAACCCTAGTAAACTAAGCCTTTATATTTTGTTTGGCGTTAAAAAAATAAAGCATAAATTCAAAATGAGCTGGTTAATCCACCCCAATTCAATAGCGTTATTAGCGTGACGCTATCTCAACTTAGTTATCCTAGCACACAGCTATGTGCGAAATTTAGCTTGAAATAAATTATTTTTACTAAAGTTTCAAATTCCAAACAACTTTGTTGTTTTTTTTCATTTTTTTTTTCCACCCATCTTTCTTTAATAAAGAAATTTTAAGCTTAAATAGAGAATTGTTTAAAAAAAAATAAATGCGTGTAAACATTGGCCAGATACAGTTAATGGTAGGTCTAATCTATTGTATAGGGTTAGGGTGTCACTTGTGACATTGATTTTAAAAAGTTTCTTTAAATTCTAAGTTCTAACAATCTTGATTATTATACCAGGCGATGACGCGTTTATAAATGTCACTATTTCTTTATTCTTGAAACTCTTAAGAATACTATAAATCGGAAATACCCGAGCCTTACATCCACGTAATAATGACAACGTGGAAGTCACAACCAAGGCGCCCCTCCCCCACCCAACCCACTTAGAGAAGTGGAAGAAGTGGTCCTTATCAGCTGTGATGACTGAACCACCTTGTAGAGAGATATATAGACAAAGAAAAGAATAGAATAATAATATAGATAGATAGATAGATAGATAGATAGATAGATAGATAGATAGATAGATAGATAGATAGATAGGTAGATAGATAGATAGATAGATAGATAGATAGATAGATAGATAGATAGATAGATAGATAGATAGATAGATAGATAGATTAATCGTAACAGGGACAATACACATACCAGTGGATATATATTTGAGCTATATTCGAATTCTTCTTGACTACTTATTAAAGAGAACTCAATGCAAGTCTATTGTTTCCTTTATTTCCCATGCACACATTACAAAGTCAAGCTACAAAAAGCTACATGTACAATGTGAATAATTAAACCAATGATATTAGCACACTTACATTAAATACATACAAGTGATTAATAAAAACATTTATTCTGTTGATAGAGCAACAAAAGTAAACATCTTATCTTATTCACGGTATACTAATTACCTGTACTAAAAACTCATAATACCTAGGTGTAATAAGTTATCATAGAATGCCCATTTCGGTGAAAGGATTACAAGATTATACAAAACATTTTGGTTTATTGAAAGAAATTGCTACAATCAAACAATAAGAAAAATAAAACATAATATTATTGAACCTTGTCTAATACTAAGGCTTGTCTTCGAGTCCGAAGATTAATGAGGGATGCAGTATTTCCGGTGGCTGCGCAGCCCCAGCTGTGACCTTGTCTAAACCGATACCGGTATTGGAAAATACGTCTTTTGGCGGTGCCTACTCGGTATATTTGCACAGCAATTCCTTTAAGTGCACAATCTGAGATCGCACCCTAGCTCTAGTAACCATATTGCAATTTCTTGTTGTTTTATTCCGTTATGGTGGATGCTTGTTTCACTTTGGCAACTTCCGGTAGAACAATTTGTTGATCCTGCTTGATGGATTTCAACTGTTTACTACCACTACGCAGCCATTTTGAAGGGGTGCGACGGCTGAATGGTAAAGCCGCAAGCGCTTTGTTTGGCTTCCCGAGTTCGAATCCTTATGAAGACTGGGATTTTTAAATTTCGGGATCTTTGGGCGCCTCTGAGTTCATCCAGCTCTAATGTGTACCTTGGGTAAAAGTAAAGGCGGTTGGTAGTTGACACCCTCGTTAACCGTGGACCACAGAAACAGAAGACCTTTACATCATCTGCTCCATAAATCGCAAGGTCTGAAAGGGGAATTCTACTTTTTTTTTACGCAGTCATTTCGTCGCCATAGTTTTGTAGGGTTGTGTTGCAACAGGAAGCAAGTGATAGAGCTGAAGTTTGAGCTGGAGCTAAATGTGACATATTGTTTCTTACCCGGCAATTTTAAGGCCTGATGAGGGAATCTGGGCCCGTATTGGCCTTACAAGCCCGTGAACGATGTTGTGATAAGGTTTGCCAATTGTTTTGAGAATATTCCGATATAAATTGCCAGTTAATCATTACTTAATTTTTTTCCCCAATGTTTTAATGCATTTGATTAGTTATTCTTGGTTACCAATCATCAAGCATTATTAAATAGTTCATCACATTAAATGTTATATTCATTGTTTGGTTTGAATGCTAGAATGTCAGGGAATCAGGAAGACGGGTCCATGGCTTAAAATTACTGTACAACAGTGTATACCGTTTGGACCCACCAACACAAGAAAACGCGAAGAAATTATAATAGACGTAAAATAAGTTTATAAAAAATGAATATTGATATTTAATAATTAGAGTACAACCATGAATAAAAACATTAAATCCTAGACACACTTTAAGACAAAAGAATAAAACATAAAGTATCAACAATACATACAATTCTGAACCATAATTTAGAACAAATAAATGAAGTCTTAAAATACTCAGACACAAAGATAAAAACAGATTTCTTATTGCATTTGCATACGCTAGGTCAAATTCGTACAAGTGCTCCTTCTTCCTTAGTGTCATTAGAGCGTTGAGCTGGTTGCCTGAATTAGCAACGAAAACCAAAGACTTAGCGTTAGGGCTAGAATTTTAGTTTCTGATTAACATGCACGTCTAGATTAACACGAGGAAGGTCACAATGATTTTCCTTTTTCAAGGAAAGTCTGTAATTTATAAGATAATTTTTTAAAAAAAAGTAGAGTACTTAGATACAATATATAAATAAAAATCAACTTTGTTATTACTCCAAGACGAAAAACTTTATACAAACTATTTACTCCATAATAAAAATTCATTAATGCTAAAGGAATTGATTTTCTGTACTAGATATATCGTCTGTGTTGAGATTTCGTCTTGTAGGTATATAAGACACAACTGTAATTTATGTTTGGCTCTAAAGCTCCTCCGTGAAGATGGCCCCCTCTAAATCCTAGACAATACACGTGAGCTCCGCTACTGCCTGGACATGTACCAGCGGTGTATGTTAGCTTGGTCAGAACAAAGTTTTTGTCCAGTTTCTTTACCTTTTCATTCTCTCTCCATTCACCCAGACTCAGCTGTTTCATGCCCCCGTGAGGGTGTGACACGAGAAACATAAACTTGGATTGACTTCTGCAGTATTTAGGTCTGACTTCTTCCCAGAGGTCACAGCAGCGCCTCGCCATTTTGTACAGTTTGTCCCCTAGTGAGACATCGCACGTGACGTGCTTCAATTCACATTTGTCGTACTCGACACTTACGTAACTAACGCTGAATTTATTAAGAGCTTTCAGCGCTGGTCGACCTTTATTATGATAGAGCAATGTACATGTTGTGTTGTTGGCCTCTATCTCATCAAAAACAACATGCGCGGCAGTGTAAACAAATATTTCCCACCAGACTTCCTTGGGTTTGTCAGATTGGCCACATTTCTCACATGGGCAAGTGTTGTATGTCGCCTCGATTGCTTT
Source organism: Biomphalaria sudanica (assembly GCA_036873155.1). NCBI lineage: Eukaryota > Metazoa > Mollusca > Gastropoda > Planorbidae > Biomphalaria > Biomphalaria sudanica. The sequence continues at coordinate 725,959 of JAZGLO010000050.1, read as the reverse complement.
ATCTTTATTGAAAAAATTAGAACTTCTTCCTTGACTGTTATATCCACAGCCTTTGATGAATTTATACACGTCTATTTCCCCACTGCCTAGTCGCATTTTCACGTTTGTTCCACTAAAGGGATAAGGGTCTTCTGTATTTGGGAAAAACTGAGGTCTCCCAGAACTGACTTTCGTGACTCTGATTCTGACTGTGATGTCAGCTATTGCTTTGATGAGGTCATAAAGAGTATCGTCCTGTAAGTCTTCGGGTAGATCTGTTTGAGTAAATCTTGTAATAGGAATAAAATTGGCATGGCCTGGGTTTTTTCTACAACTTTCAACATGTTTTTGTATATCAGTATCATCTCCGTTATATCCTTCCACTTCATGTTGGCCTGCAGAAGATATTCGTTGTTAGCAGTCAAAACATACACGAAGTCATAGAGTCAGGGCCGGATATATGTTAGCAGAGGCCCTGTGCAGAAATTTCCCTTAGCCCCTACCTTATTGAATAATTTAACGAAAATCCACTGAACATTTCAATAAATTTAAAATTATGTCATAATTTTAACGAAAGAAAGAAATACTTTTATTAAATCTCATTAACTTATTTTGCATATTTAATTTAGGCCTACTATTTTATAAGCATGTTATTTTAGTTTATGCCCCCTCTCTTGAGGGTTAGGCGGCTTTAACCACCGGGTGGCCCATCAGTCTGCACTGTCGTGAATCCGGCCCTGAATAGAGTAATAGTAGGTCACGTTGGTAACTATGTTATAAATATAATAAAAATAATAAATCACTAGTTATAAATACTTCATTTAGATTTACAAAGACCTACCAAAGGTTTTCTTGGATAGTAGTTTCTGTTTTTTCATTCTCCTCTCTTTATTCTGTTGATTATATATAAATATCTGTCCTTATTTCATTTTAGAATTATGTCTCTTGTTACAGGTATGTCTCTTGTTACACTTATGTCTCTTGTTACACTTATGTCTCTTGTTACACTTATGTCTCTTGTTACAGGTATGTCTCTTGTTACACTTATGTCTCTTGTTACAGGTATGTCTCTTGTTACACTTATGTCTCTTGTTACACTAATGTCTCTTGTTACAGGTATGTCTCTTGTTACACTAATGTCTCTTGTTACAGGTATGTCTCCTTTTAAACAGACTCTTGTTACAGCTATGTAGATGGCTTGTAAAGCAACAGAAGATAACAGATGTCGTCAAATTGTCTCAATAAGACTTCACCATTACGATTAAATATGTTATTGCTAACTAGTCTTCATTAAATTTTTAACATACTTGAGCTATAAACTAACAACTTCATAATATTATTTTAATGTAAAAGGTGAAATAATTACCTGTTCACTTTCAGCACTCGAAGACCAACTTGTTCCCATGGCAACATTCAAATGTTTCTATGGATAATTACATAGAATAATATAAAATTACGTAGCATGGAAAACTATGAAAATAAAATACACAAATAAAGAAGAAGCAGACAAACCTAAACACAAACTTAATGTATTGTAGAGACAGTACTATAACCACTGTCAAAGAAACACAAAACTATACATGTATGGCCTTATCGCAAGGTCCTCAGGGTTCGCAGTGACCTTCTTTCACGGAACAGTTCCAGCAAAAAAAGAAGAGGCAGACAGAAAAAGTGATGCAAAGACAACGAAAAAGAATGAGCGGGTCTGCTATTGAAAGAGATTCTATTCAAGGCAAAAGACAGAAAAGAATGGAGAGAGACCGTAGACAGATCATTAGTGGTGCCCCAACGGTTCAACAGAGTAAAGGATAGTTGAAGTTGAAAGGTGAAGAGACATTACGACACATAATTATGTAGTGATAAAGGGTTTATGTAAAATAAATGCAATAATAAATCCCTAAATGGTTAATATTAGTCCTAGAACAAATTCGTTTTCTTTGTTGAGCTGTGACCTGGGAAACCACCAAAAAGCTAGCAAGAGACCGTGGAGAGTGGCGTGTTTTTGTCAAGGCCCTATGTTCCATGAGGAACTCAAAGGAGTGATGATGATGATGATGATACCTGGCCATGTTTCGCCAAGATTCAATAAAAGGCATAAATCGATCAATAAGAAATTCATTGTTCCACTTTGCTCAACGAATATTTATTTAGACTTTTTTTTCCTTTTAGCCTTGATAAGTTTGTTTTAAAAGTTTCGGATGTTTCTTCAGAAATGAAGATGAATATGTCCCCCCAAGGAGGGGGCTGGAACTCTGTCGAGACGACAGTGTTCAAAGCGCATACCACACGACCAGGCAGCCTCCCTGCTATCTAATTATGTTTGTTTTTGTTTTATCTGTTTCGAATATTTCTTCCAGAGCTTAAGATAATTACTTCCTACCCAATGCCATCACAAGACGACGTGGGGTTAGCAGCGTGTGAGGTTTGAGCCCTAGACCATTGAGACAACCCAATGACGGCGTCCCGAGACATGACGTTAAACTGCGCTCCTCTTTCCTTAGCACTTTTGGAGCTCAAAAGTGCTCTACTTCTTTTCTATCATTGTGTCTGCCTCCTCCTTTCCTCAATCTGCCTTCATTGATCATCACTCTGTCTCCTTATCTCTAAATATCTCACTACGTCCTAGACCAGTCCGTTTGCCGTGGACTGCGACGGGTAAGGGGGGATAAAGAGATCCTGGTGTTTGAGTGATGGCTATCTGAGGATAAGCCACCACAACACAATACTTTGGCTCCAAGTTCCCCTAGACCTGAGGCCCAGATGGCCCGCTCTGGGTCAACCGGCTGGTCATGCCGAGCTACCAGCATAGGTCTTCGACCTATGCTGGAGGGCGGTGGCTAGAGGGTCAATCAGGGAGCTGCTGTATCGGGCACATGTCCGATGCAGTAGCTGACTGAGTATAGCACCTGTGTAGCCCTGGCGGGCTCATTCTGGACTTCCGAATGGCCCGTCCCCTTGTTGGACTCGATGGCGGGTGGGGAGCACAGGTGCCGAACTAATATATAACACCCATGGAAAAAAAAACTTCAAAAAAACTACTTGCCCCAGACCTATGTCTGGGCAAGAGACGCCGCATGGAAGACAGAAAGGAGGAGGCCACAAAAAGCTGTGCTACCTGGCCATCATTTCTGGTGGTTAGGTGCACAGAGGAGGGGAAAAGTCTGACAAAGATGAGCCCTTTTGTCATCTACAAGGGACTTAAGTCAGTAGTGGGAGAGCCCAAGAGTGTGTCTAAGCTACACAAGTCTTTGGAACTTCTAGTAGAAGTTGATAGCAAGATACACTCTGATGGGCTTTTAAGATGCAGAAGACTCTGTGATCTCCAAGTGGAAGTCATGCCACACAAGAGTCTGAACACCAGCAGAGGTGTAATCAGCTCTAGGGACCTACTGGAATGTTCCGAGAAGGAAATAGTGGAGGGCATTGAAGGAGTCACCCATGCCCGGCGCATTACCAGGCGCAGGGATGGTGAGGAGGTCAAAACCGCCACTATTATCCTCACATTTGGAACTAGGACACCGCCAGAGTATGTGAAGGCAGGATACCTACGAGTTCCAGTGAGGCCCTACATACCTAACCCCATGAGGTGCTTCAAGTGCCAGGGTTATGGACACGGCGCGGCAGTCTGCAAGAGGAACACTGTGTGTGCCAGATGTGCTGGAGAAGGTCATGAGGACAAGGGCTGCACAGCCCAGTTCAAATGCCCAAACTGTCACGCTGGCCACTCAGCCTACTCCAAGGACTGCCCTGTGTGGAAACAGGAGGTTGCCGTGCAGGAGTACAAGGCAAGAAATGGATGTACCTTCAGCCAGGCGAAATCGGCTGTATTGGCCCAAGCCAAAGGCCAATTCGGCTTGACAAAGACCTATGCCCAGGCTGTTGCTAAGATAGGAAGATCCATAGCCACACAGACGGACACATTGACCCCACCACCCCCTCCTCCTCCTCCAACTCAGAAGAAAACACCGCCAAAGAACACACCTCTGAAGAAACAAGAAAGCCCTGTTGTCATGCTAAAGAACAGGTTCTCTGTGCTCGCTGATGAGAGCATGGAGACTGAGCAGCTAGTCAAAACCAATACTCCGGGAGAACCCGGAGACATCATGTCTGACACAGGTTCTCCTCAGAGAAACCAGTCAGACACCCCAACCTCTACCGAATTAGAGGTTGACCAACTCCCTAAGGGGAGAAATCAAAGCGGAGAGGATGCCCGAGGTGAGCGAGGAGGAAATAACCTCCGCTCTAACCAGAGGGATCTCCCCTCTCCAGAGAGAAAGACTTCCCCCAAAAGGGGGTTGTCCTCCTCTCCATCCAAACCCAAGAATAAAAATACCAAGGTCACTGGAATTAAGGGAAACCCCTCCGGGGGCCTCCCAAAGCCAAATAGCTCCAAGTAGGTCATCTAGAATAAGCCATGGATTCCAGAATTGTACAGTGGAATTGCAGAGGCCTCAAGGCCAATTATGAGGAGATGCAGCTACTGATGGACTCTGAGACTCCTGTAGCTGTCTGTCTACAGGAAACATTTCTGAAAGATAGCATCAGCTTCCGAAGCTACAGTGCTTACAGCAAGAATGTTGAGGATGCAGAGAGAGCATCAGGTGGAGTCTGTATCCTTGTGAAGGATAGCATCCCCCATGAGAGGGTTGAACTACAGACCATACTACAGGCCGTAGCAGCTAGGATAACCCTTCACAAGGTTATCACTTGCTGCAGCCTGTATTTACCACCAGGCGCTCCATTAAACCAAACAGACATGGAGGACCTATTGAAACAACTCCCCCGGCCTTACATAATCCTTGGGGATTTCAATGCCCATAACACCATGTGGGGATCCAACAATACCGACACAAGAGGCCGTATGCTGGAGGATATCTTCCTCCAACATGATTTATGCATACTTAACGATGCATCACCGACCTACTTGCACCCAGGAACTGGATCTCTCACATGCATTGACCTCACCGTATGCGTCCCTGGACTTCTGGACGACTTTAAATGGTCAGTTAGCAATGATCTACGGGGAAGTGACCACTTCCCAATCATCATTGCTAACAATCTCCCCTCATTGGGACGACCTCAGCGGTGGAAACTGAATAAGGCCGATTGGGAAGAATTCCAAAAAAGATGCTCAGAGGATATTACAGAAAATATCCTCGATGAGCAGAACCCAGCTGATACCTTTGCTAGCAAGCTACTTAGTATAGCCAGGAAAGTTGTCCCCCTAACCTCCGCAAATCCAAAACGGCCTAGCAAACCATGGTTTGATACAGCCTGCAAGGGTGCTATTGGCGATAGGAAAAAACGACTGGCTGCATTTATAAAAAATCCATCCCAGGAAAACCTAAAGCTATTCAGAATAGCTAGAGCAAAGGCTAGACAAACCATACGGTCAGCCAAAAGGAATTCCTGGAGAAGTTTTGTCGGCAGTCTGGATGCCAAAACTTCTGCTAGAGCGGTCTGGAAGGCAGTAAGGCGAATCAAAGGGAAAGAATCAAATGCAATAGGGCATCTGAAAAACCAAGGACGAACTGTCACGTCCCCCAGAGAAATAGCTGACTGCCTTGCATCCTCAATAGCAGAAAAGTCATCCACTGCACATTACACGCCAGAGTTTCAAAAAGTCAAAACCAGGGAGGAAAGACACTCCATTGATTTCAGGTCAGAAAACAATGAAGACTACAACAAACCGTTCTCGCTTGAGGAACTGAGGGAATCGCTAGACAAGTCACATGACACAGCGCCTGGAGAAGATGAAATCCATTACCAGTTCCTCAAGCACCTTCCCGAACCCTCATTGGCAGTCCTGCTAGGGGTCTATAACTGTGTGTGGCAAACAGGCGCTTTCCCAAACAGCTGGAGGAAAGCCACAGTTATACCGATACCTAAACCGGGAAGAGACGGCTCTGACCCAGCTAACTATCGACCAATAGCACTAACAAGCTGCATCTGCAAAACCATGGAAAGAATGATTAACAGTAGGCTGGTCTGGTACCTGGAGAGGAACAAAGTGATCTCTAACTACCAGTGCGGATTCCGGCAAGGGCGGACAACAACTGACCACCTGGTAAGGCTGGAAGCTTGTATCAGAAATGCATTACTCAGAAGAGAACATCTAGTAGCTGTATTCTTCGATATAGAAAAGGCCTATGACACAACCTGGAAACATGGCATTCTACGTGATCTGGAGCTTATGGGGCTTAAGGGACATCTCCCCCGTTTTGTGGGGGAATTCCTGAAAGACCGAAAATTTCAGGTTCGAGTGGGCAACACCACTTCTGACACTCATGACCAGGAAATGGGTGTACCCCAGGGCAGCATTCTGTCAGTCACCCTGTTCAACATAAAAATAAATAGCATCATAAATGCTCTGTCCCCTGGCATAGAGTGCTCTTTGTATGTTGATGACTTTGTCATTTTTACTTATGGGAAAAACATGAACACCCTAGAAAGAAAATTACAGTTATGTTTAAACAAAATTCAAAATTGGGCAAACGATAATGGTTTTAAATTTTCGGACTCCAAAACAGTTAGTATGCATTTTTGTAATTTAAGGGGACTCCACCCAGACCCTGAACTATTTATACACAAAAAGAAGATCCCTGTCGTGAAAACTACAAAATTTTTAGGCCTCACTCTAGATTCCAAATTTAATTTTCTCCCCCACATTAAGGAACTTAAGAGAAAATGCCAAAAGTCATTAAACATACTTAGAGTGCTCAGCCATACGGACTGGGGAGCTGACAGAGATACTTTGCTGCTGCTATATCGGAGTCTAATTCGATCCAAGCTAGACTACGGATCCATAATATATGGAGCAGCAAGGAAGTCGTACCTAAAAATACTGGAACCAATACAAAATGCTGCCCTGCGTCTCTGTCTCGGCGCGTTTCGTACATCACCTATCCCAAGCCTCCATGTGGAGGCTGGAGAACTCCCCATGGATATAAGAATGAAAAAGCTTGCAATGCAGTATATAGTCAAGCTAAAATCCAACCCTACGAACCCTGCTTTCGATTCCATATTTAACCCCACAGAGGTAGAATTATACAACCGAAGGCCTAACGTCATACAGCCGTTAGGCCTTCGAATGAGAGAACCCATCCAAAATTTAACCCCACCCATTAACCAAATCTCTAAAATAGAAACCCCTCAGAATCCTCCTTGGCTAATGAATAAACCCAAATTAAATTTATCCCTCCTTAATTTCAAAAAAGAAAATACAGACCCAAGCATACTACAAGTCCACTTTAGGGAACTGCAAGAGAGCTACGGAGATTGTGGCACCATCTACACAGACGGATCCAAAATGGATGGAAAGGTCGCGTGTGCCTGCTCCTTTCGGAACAAAACAATCTCCCGTAGACTCCCCGATGGCTGCTCCATCTTTACGGCCGAATTACATGCAATATCGCTTGCACTTATGGCCGTCAAAGCATCAGAAAGGAGGAAATTTATAATCTGCTCCGACTCCAAATCTGCATTGCAAGCTTTGGGGCGGATGAAGACTGACATTCCACTGGTACATAAGAGCCTGAAGCTGTTGGACCAAATAACAGCCGACCATACGGATGTCACCTTCATCTGGGTCCCTTCCCATGTGGGCATTGAGGGAAACGAAGCCGCAGACAGAGAAGCAAAGAGAGCCCTAAATCATGCGGTATCAGGAACTCAAATTCCCTGCTCAGACCTGAGACAAAGTATTGCCACTGCCATCTACCAAGAGTGGCAGGATCGATGGGAGGCTGAGACTCACAATAAACTCAGGCAGATTGTGGCGGATGTCAGGTGGCGGTCCACATCTAAGGGTCTGACAAGGCGTGGTAGCACGACCATGTCTAGACTTAGGATTGGCCACACCTACATCACGCACTCTTTTGTGCTGAAGAAAGAAGAGCCCCCACTTTGTGACTATTGTGACTCTCGCCTCACCGTGGAACATATCCTCATTGACTGCCCCAGATACCAGGATGTCAGGGGAAAATATTTTAGAGCCACTAATTTAAAAACACTATTCAATAATGTCGACCCTGGGAAGGTACTGGGCTTTATCCGGGAAGTGGGATTGTCTACGAAGATCTGATTTCTAAACTCTGTACTTTTTACATTATATTTTTACCAAATTATTAAATTTTTACTACCTCTACTATTTTAATTGTAAATAGACCTTGATTTTAATTATTTGACGGTATAGAATTTGACCTTTGTTGTGTGGAGGGAGAGTGGCCCTTGAGGGACTGCAGGCACGACATGGCCTAAATTGTGCCGATGTGCCCAAATCACAAATCACAAATCACAAACCCAATGACAGCCCAGAGCGCATACCACACGACCAGGGAGCCATCATGCTTCAAACAAATACATGCACAGGGCTTGATATTACCTTATACTATACATTCATTAAAATGACATTAGTCTAAAGTAAAAGATGTGAATAAAACATACTGTCACATATTACGAATTGAATTCTAATTTTTAAAATGGCTTGCCTAGGGGAACGTGACAATAGAAAAACAGTTGTGTCACTTATCTTAAGTCTGAATTTAATCAAAGACTTACAATGAATAACAAAAAAAAATGACACAAGAAATCGGAAGGTAAACTATCAACTTAATGTTTAATCAAATATAAAGTTACAAGAAAGAAAAAATAAACATTTACTCAATACAAAATTGATGTGTTGACCAAAACCCTTTTACAAAAATGGCATGTAAAAATATTACAATACAAGAGTTTGAAAATGTAATTACAAATACAAGCAAGCAAGGCCTTGACAAAAAGAAAAAAAAAAAATCTTAACTTACACGATCAAGTGGTATACCACGCACGGGTCACGCAATGTCTCCGCTATTCTGTCTCACGGCTGTCTCCGTATGTCTGTCTGTCAACGTTACGCGAGCGGTCTTATATAATCTACCGCGCGTCGATATCTCGTAATTTCTAGAATAGAAAGTCATAAACACCCAGATCTAGAACGCTCTTCAAAGAGACAGAAAAAAAACACCCTCCTTTCAACCAGAGGTACACACACAGGTCAAGGACCGGTCACTGTCTGTGTGGCTTGACGAATAAAATAAAAAAAAACTTATTACACAAGGGGCAGACAACCTACCCGTCTCTTGACCGCAACAGGTCAAAGAAAGAAAAAAACAACGCCTAGATACGTAACACCTCCCCCCTAAAAATAAAAAGTTTACATTTCCACGAAATGGAAATCTTTTTAGAACTACAAAAAAAATATTTACATTACAGAATGTATTTATCATGATATATATAAAAAAATATATACATCAAAATACTTTTTACAATCTAGACAAGGCATCGGCGATAACATTTTCGCTGCCTTTTATGTGTTTAAGATCTAGGTTGTACTCTTGTAAAAATAAACTCCACCTGAGAAGTCGTTGGTTCTTGCCAGACATTTTGTGGATAAATGTAAGGGGATTGTGGTCAGTAAATACAACCAGTGGCCATCTGGACCCACTGATATAAAAATCAAAGTGTTGTATAGAAAGAATCAACCCAAGACATTCTTTTTCCACAGTAGAATAATTTCTTTGATGTCTATTAAATTTCTTGGAAAAGAAACAAATAGGATGCTCTACTTGGAAATTATCTTCTTGGTAAAGGACTGACCCAACACCTGTGTCACTGGCGTCAATAGCTAACCTAAAAGGTTTTCCGAAGTCAGGAGCCATCAAAATGGGGGAGCTAGATAATATCTGCTTGATTTGGTTAAAGGCTTTCTGACATTCATCCGTCCAAGTAAATCGGACGTTCTTTCTCAGGAGGTTTGTTAAAGGACTGGCAATGACAGAAAAATTTTCGCAAAATTTTCTATAATATCCAGACATTCCCAAAAATCTTCGGAGTTGTTTCCGATCAGCAGGGATAGGGAAAGCTTGGATAGCTTCTACTTTGGCCATTACAGGTTTCACCTGGCCTTGTCCTACAATATGGCCTAAGTATTGGATTGAAGCCTGGCAAAAATCACTCTTACTCAGGTTTACAGTAATTTTTGCATGTAACAGTTTAGTAAAAAAAACAATGCAGTTGTTTACAATGGCTAGAAAAATCTTGGCTAAAAATTACTACATCGTCTATGTATGCGTGGCAATTCTCCATGTCAGCAAGCAGGGCATTTATCATTCTCTGGAAAGTGGCAGGAGCATTCTTCATGCCAAATGGCATCACTTTGTATTGGTACAGACCATCAGGGGTGACAAAGGCGGAGATTTCCTTTGCCCTATCAGTCAAGGGAACCTGCCAATAACCTGAAAGTAGGTCTATTTTGGTGATGTACTTAGCGTCACCAATACGATCTATGAGATCGTCTATCCTAGGGATAGGAAACGAATCGGTCTTTGTGACAGCATTTACCTTACGGTAGTCTGTACAAAAACGATAAGTCTTGTCCTGTTTAGGTATCAAGACACATGGGGAGCTCCAGCTACTGGAACTTGGTTCAATGAGGTCATTTTCAAGCATATACTTGATTTCTGACCTAAGTATGGCAAGTTTTTCAGGGTTAACCCTGTAAGGATGCTGCTTGACTGGAGTAGCCTCGCCAACATCTACATCATGCATTATAACATTAGTCTGTTTTGGTACATCAGAAAAAATGTCATTAAATTCATTAATGAGCTTCAGGATAACTGGCCTTTCTGTCGAAGACAGATGAGACAGTTTTACATCCAAATTCTGTAATACAAAAGAATTAGGTATTTTGTATTGTCCAAATTTCTCCTTTACAATATCATCATCAATAGGAGAAACATGGCTATTTGAACAACTTTTGACTGTATTTAAAACACAATTACTCTTCTCTGAGTGATCTGGCCTAGATACATAAGGCTTCAGCATGTTTATGTGACATAGCTGAGTCTTTTTCCTACGGTCAGGAGTTTTGATTGTGTAATTGAGGTCACTAATTTTGGTCTCAATTTCATAGGGACCAAAATATCTGGCTTGCAAGGGTTGACCTGGTATGGGCAAAAATACAAGCACCTTATCCCCGGGAGAAAATTCTCTAACACGGGCCTTTCTATCATACCAGCGTTTCATGCTGGATTGGGTGTTTTGTAAATTATTTTTGGCCAGAACACAAGCATCATAAAGTCTAGTTTTAAACTTAATTACATAGTCTAAAAGTCCTTCAGTGGCTGTTGGTGACAACAAAGTCTCTTTTATACATTTCAAGGGACCGCGCACCGAATGGCCAAAGACTAAGTCAAAAGGGCTGAATCCCAACGATTCCTGGACGGATTCACGGGTTGCAAACAGCAGCATGTGGATTCCTTCGTCCCAGTCTTTTTCGTGCTCAAAGCAATAGGTTCGGATCATGTTCTTGAGGGTCTGATGGAATCGCTCAAGAGCGCCTTGCGACTCGGCATGATACGCACTCGACATGCAGTGTTTGATGCCCAACTGAGTCATGACTTGCTTGAAAAGATTGGCCGTGAAATTCGTTCCTTGGTCCGATTGGATGGACTTTGGTAGACCAAATAGAGTAAAGAACTTGATTAAGGCCTTTACAATGTTTGATGCTTTTATGTTCCTTAGAGGAATAGCCTCAGGAAAACGAGTTGAAGCACACATAATGGTCAACAGGTATTGGTTGCCAGCTTTTGTCCTTGGGAGAGGACCAACACAGTCAATAAGTACTCTGCTGAAAGGTTCTTCAAAGGCTGGAATCGGCTTCAGAGGAGCAACAGGGATCTTTTGATTTGGCTTGCCAACCATCTGACAGGCATGACAGGATCGGCAGTACTGGATGACATCTTTCTTCAAACGTGGCCAGAAGAAGTGTGACATAATCTTGTGGTATGTCTTGTGGATGCCGAGATGACCTGACATTGGTGTGTCATGAGCCAGATTCATGATGTACGCTCGGTATCTTTCTGGTAACACGATTTGATGGCATATTCTCCATTCTTCTTCGTTGGATGCGTCTGGAGGTTTCCATTTCCTGAAGAGCATATCATCTTGGATGTAGTAGCACGTTGATGCTAGCTCTGCCTCTTGTGATGTCATTGCGGTTTCTCGGAGTTTGGCGAGCTCTGGATCCTTCTTTTGGTCCTCAATCAACTGTTTTCGAGTTGATGCCGGCTTTTCAGAATTTGGCGTTGGTTCTTCTTCAAGAGAAGCAAAGAATGTGGTGCTCAAGTCCACATCATCTTGGTTACTGTTGGCTTTGATGACGTTTTCTTCTTGAGATGCTTTCAACCTCATTGCCCTTGTTACTGCACACGCTGGATATAACTCTAGGTCTTCCTCGGGTGTGGCAGATAAGTCGGGTGTTTGAGTGACGATGGGTTCGGCTATCACCTTTCCACCTGCTAAGTCATTGCCTAACAGCAACGAGATGCCTTCCAATGGTAATGTTGGTCGGACACCTACAACAACCGGTCCAGTAATAAGATTTGACTTTATGTCGATTAGATGTAGAGGCACATCTATACATCCAAGCTCTACGCCTTGTAACAGGATGCTCTTCCCAGTCGATGATGATTTAGACAAGGGCAAGATACCCTCTAAAAGTAACGATTGTGAGGCACCTGTGTCTCTCAAAATGGTGATAGGTCGTAGACTTGTAGAATCACCGGGTAGTGATACAAATCCTTCCGAAATGAAAGGCTTAAAATCCTCTAATAAAACATCAATTTTGGTTGATGCAGACTGGACTTGGGTCGAACTCTCGCTGGAGTCATTGACATCTCTAGGAGACGCAGTGGAGAAACTCTTTCTTGAGTCAGTAGAACATCTTGTGGATGTATTTGGAGAACTCTTGATGGAGTCATTGGAACATCGGGGTGATGTCTTATGGGAACTCTGGATAGAGTCATGGGAACATCGGGATGATGTATTATGGGAACTCTGGATAGAGTCATTGGAACATCGGGGTGATGTCTTATGGGAACTCTTGATAGAGTCATGGGAACATCGGGATGATGTATTGTGGGAACTCTGGATAGAGTCATGGGAACATCGGCTTGATGTATTTGAAAAACTCTTGTTTGAGTCATTGGAACATCGGCTTGATGTATTTGAAAAACTCTTGGTTGAGTCATTGGAACATCGGCTTGATGTATTTGAAAAACTCTTGTTTGAGTCATTGGAACATCGTAAAGATGAATTTGAAGAACTCACTGTTGAGTCATTTGAACACCGTGGAGACATTTTCGGAGAGTCTTGTACAGTCAATACATTTGAAACAGGTGGTGTCGAGGTATTCTTGATATGACTTGAGGATGAGGGAGTAAACCTCGACGACCACTGTACTGTGCAAGCGCTGACTTTTGAAGGAGCTTTTTCGTTTCTCTTCCTCAGTTTCCAACAATCGTCAACTTTATGGCCTTCTCGTTTGCAGTAGGAACAAGTAGCTTTACTTGTAGTAGGTTTTCTGTCATTTGTACTGCTGTTCTTGATGGAGTTGCTAGCAATGGACTCAGGCTGTTTGACTTGTTTTGGCTTGACATCCGTCGTATACTTGGCAAATTGATGTGATATTATATAATCGTCTGCCAACACTGCAGCCTTGTGCACATCTTCCTCGCCACGATCAGCTATATGCGTACGGACGTCCAGCCGCACACAACTCTTGAACTCTTCCATCAGCATTAGGTTCTTGAATTTTGCAAAGTCGGTGCCGATTTCCCTGGAAGTGAGCCATTTCTCAAAGCGTCGCTCCTTTTCCCGCAGGAATTCTACATGGGTTTGGCCATCCGATTTGCAACAATCCCTGAACTGCTTTCGGTAAGCTTCCGGAACAAGTTCATATGCCTTAAGAATTAAGGCCTTAACAACATTATAATCTTTTTGTTGTTCAATGGTCAAAGAACAAAATACCTCTGCAGCTCTACCAGTCAAAACTGTTTGCAGCAAAGTGGGCCACAAAGTTTCAGGTACATTAAAATTTTTCACAGCAAGTTCAAATTGTGGAAAATAATTGTCAATTGTGGCTTCATTAAAGCGTGGAATTATTTTCAAAAATTTTGTTGCTTCAGCAGTATGACTGGCAGGGGAAGAATCTGGTCTTACATTAGCAGCTAACTCTAATTTTTTTAACTCTATTTGTAATTTCATTTCCATTTTTCTCTGCTCTCTAGCCGCTGCAAGCTCTAATTCTTTTTGTGCGGCCTGTTGTTTAATTTCCTTCTCTTTTAAAGCTAACTGGGCTTCTATTTCCATTTGTTTTAATTTTATCTGAAGTTCTAAATCTGATTTACCCTCATCGGGTCTAAGGGTTTCTAAAAGGTCTTCAGAAAACACTTCCTCGTCTACATAATGGATTACAATGTTATCTCTGATTTCTTGTTTAAGGGCATTTGATTTTATTTTTAACCCTAAATGTTTAGAAATAAGGACCAGTTCCTTCCTAGTAAAAGCATCAAGCTCTTCCACAGAGGGATTTGCAAGAAAAACCTGAATATCCATGACTAACTAGCAACTATTACAAGCAAAAAAATGTATACAATGTAAATATACAGTACAAAATCAGTACAACAAAAAAAAAAACCTTAAGAGAGTTTGGTCAATACTATTGATACTTTACTTCCGACTCTTTGAACCAATAAAAATTTTGTTAAAGTCAACTTCGCCTTTACAAAATTACTCAAGTAAGACGAAAATAGGTTCAGAAAAATATCCCGGACGAAAGCCCTCAAACTTCTTTTGTCACGTATTACGAATTGAATTCTACTTTTAAATGGCTTGCCTAGGGGAACGTGACAATAGAAAAGGAGTTGTGTCACTTATCTTAAGTCTGAATTTAATCAAAGACTTACAATGAATAACAAAAAAAAATGACACAAGAAATCGGAAGGTAAACTATCAACTTAATGTTTAATCAAATATAAAGTTACAAGAAAGAAAAAATAAACATTTACTCAATACAAAATTGATGTGTTGACCAAAACCCTTTTACAAAAATGGCATGTAAAAATATTACAATACAAGAGTTTGAAAATGTAATTACAAATACAAGCAAGCAAGGCCTTGACAAAAAGAAAAAAAAAAATCTTAACTTACACGATCAAGTGGTATACCACGCACGGGTCACGCAATGTCTCCGCTATTCTGTCTCACGGCTGTCTCCGTATGTCTGTCTGTCAACGTTACGCGAGCGGTCTTATATAATCTACCGCGCGTCGATATCTCGTAATTTCTAGAATAGAAAGTCATAAACACCCAGATCTAGAACGCTCTTCAAAGAGACAGAAAAAAAAACACCCTCCTTTCAACCAGAGGTACACACACAGGTCAAGGACCGGTCACTGTCTGTGTGGCTTGACGAATAAAATAAAAAAAAACTTATTACACAAGGGGCAGACAACCTACCCGTCTCTTGACCGCAACAGGTCAAAGAAAGAAAAAAACAACGCCTAGATACGTAACAATACAAAACTACACAAACCGGTCTAAGATAGTTTTGTTGGCTCAAACAAATGGAAATGATCCACCTCAGCTGTACTACTATTACAATTAAAATGCAAACACGAACAACATTCACACACAATCATACACAACCAGCCCTTGATGAAATAATCTTCTATGTACTTATCGACGAAGACAAATGACCTTGATTCACGTAAATGACCTTGAAACACCCTTACCTAAGGTCAGTTGATTCACGTAAATGACCTTGAAACTCCCTGACCTAAGGTCGATTGATTCATATAAATGACCTTGAAACTCCCTGACCTAAGGTCGATTGATTCATATAAATGACCTTGAAACTCCCTGACCTAAGGTCGATTGATTCACGTGTTGTCATCGACAATGAATAGTTATGCAAAGTTAAAACTCGATCCGAGAATGGCAAGTGGGAGAAAAAACGAGCTCAACATTTGTAACAGACAGACAGACAGAGTTGATATAAGCTTTGTAAAAATACTTAAGGCAAGCAGAAGTTCTAAATGGGGATAGAGCAGTTCTCACATCTAGATGAAGATCGTCTGTAGTTTTTTTTTTCGCCACGCATCCTGATAGAAGCAAAAAGAAAATAATCTAATTTGAAAAAAAAAAAAAAACACACAGAAAGGAATATGAAACCGCATTGAAGTAAAAAGCAAACAACAAACGGCTTAAGAAAAACTGACATGATATTCTAATGAGATGGTCCGCTGATCCGGATGAATGCGCTTCAAACGCTTGTCACACTGGTCTTAAGTTTTGAACCCATTTCCGTTCCTTTCAAATAGTTAGGACAAACAAGAAGAATACATACACACACAAAAAATGAATATCCCTCTCTACCCAGAAGAACTAAAGCAAATGATATTATATGGAATAGAATACATGAGAATTGGACCACCTCACATCCCAATTAAACGAAAAACGATGACTCTTATTATAAGTTATCCCGACATGACCAACGCATAGTATTTGGCCTTAGAAACGGACACAACAGAATGAGACAACATCTGGTGTCGGGCCTAGCGAAAATTGACGTTGTGGAGCATCACCAGAGAACGCTTTCCATGTGCTTTAAAACTGCATACTCTATAAAGAGGCCCCAACAAAAGTTTGATCACTAAACCCTACTATAGAAGAAAAACTATGGGAAATTGCCTAATCTGGAAACCACTGCGCGGTTCATCTCATATATAGAATCTAGGATTACTGATGTGAACTCTGAACCCTTCGACATGAAAAATTACTACAAAGAAGAAGAAAGAAAGACAAAGAAGTCATAAAAATTATTATCTTTATGTAGTGGAGTGGATACTTTTTCAGGCCACACCGGCCACCCAGATATCCACGTGACCCTTCCCTCTTGTGTCCGCGTAAAAAGGCAGAACAACGTGGGCACTGTCCATTCTACCGGCATCTCTTGTCGCTGTAGTGTCTGTTCGTTACTGGCTTACGTCGTCTCCACTCCCTGTTTGTGCCTGGTTCTACACCATGTGTTTATGGATGGCTGCAGGTCTTTAGTGTGTAATAAAGAAATTGAAATCGGACTACGAGCTGCCTTCCTTTCATCATTTAGAATTTGTCTTCTGCGCCAAACCCACCACATTTATTTTGAAAGGAATGTTTGAAAGTTAGTCGATCTAGAACTAATTGTGAATGGGAAGAAACCTAAACAATGAAATAGAACAAATAAAGTCAAAAGTGATTTAAATTTATGATAAAATAGCTAGTAACTTACCGAAAAAACAAAAGCATTAACTATGTCTTTTGGATATTTCCGTTTCACTATAACAAAGCCGTGACTGGCCTTGAGGAAATTTCCGGAATTCCCGGAAAAAATATGCAGGTAAAAGTAGATATGTGGGTCACAGAAGGTGACAAGTAGGACAGCGAGTGTGTGGGGGATAAAGAAAGAAAGAAAAATAGAACGAATGAGGTAGAGGAAACAAAAGATATATTTACTGTTACCGGCACAGGGATGCTGCACATGTAGATTGCACCTACTTACAAAAGCAGCAAATAGAAATACATCTAGGATTCTAAACTGCGAGTGGATTTTGTGTATTCGCTTCGACTTAGGCCCATTATAAAGTCCATTCAGAAATTTAAGTCTACATCTAATTCATAGGCTTATCATTAAGTCCTATTGAATATGCTTTGTCGGAGATTTAATCTACTAATTATAATTTAAGGCTTTTCTTCGAGCCCGTAGATTAATGAGAAATACATTATTTGAATACCCATTATTTCTCGTAGGTGTACAGTCCCAGCTGCGACCTATATAATTTGCCACACCCTGCGCAGACATAACCTTTGTCATGTGGTGGTCGATTTAGGTTCTCTTGTCGTCGTCTACGTCAACGGCAGTAGATTTTCTTTTGTTCTCAAATGTGTATCCTTCGCCCTTTATAAGAAACATCCAGCTGTCTCGTTCGGAATCCGCCTGCTGCCAGGTGCTCTATTCGATATCAGTTGAAGTTAAGTTGGCGCCTAAAGTGGTCTTTAAAATATTTCCGACCACCTTTCATCTGACCAAAAATGATTGCTCTTAGCATACGGTCGTGCAGATCTTAGAGAGGAAGTGGAGATGGATTGGTCACACCCTTAGAAAATACACCAACAACAGAGCTAGGCAGGCCTTAGAGTGGAACCCCCAGGGCACTAGACGTAGAGGAAGACCAAAAAGAACAAGACAACGCAGTATACTAGAGGAAGCTGAGAGGACCGGAAAGAGCTGGGAAGTCATAAAAAAAAACTAGCAAGTTACCGTGGAGAGTGGCGTGTTTTTACTGAGACCCTATGTTCCATGTGGAACGCAAAGGAAAGATAGGATGATGATACGGTCGTCCCCTGTCCAGCATAGTTGTCGGACTATAAGCGGTCCCTCTATAGTACTCTATACTGTTCATACCGGCATTCGCAAAAGCATCACTATTTGTGGTGCAGTCTTGCCATTGTATGCTTATGATAGAGCGCAGACATCTTTGGTGAAAGCGTACCAGAAATCTTAGTCGCTGAGTTTAATCTACAAGATGTATTCTTATTTTAAAGGTCCATAAAAGAAAAGGACTTGACCATATATAAATAAAGATTTAGATAAACTAGTCGACACATATTACTAGGCCTATTTAAGGATAGGTTGAGTGAAAAAAAATTGTTGCACAATATTATTTCATGATATAGGCCTAATGAATAATAAAACATTTCCAGTGAAAATTTGCCGTTTAGCTTGTATGCGAGTAAAATAAACGTATTATTTTTCAGATAACCAGCTGTCAGGTCATGTGGTTTGCGCGCTGGACTGTCGTTCGAACCCTGCCCGCTCCCATCAGGATGTAGATCATCTTCAATTTTAAAGGAATATCCAAAACATTTTACACCCGATGCATTATCCAAGGACCTAGAGTTCGTAGAGTCTTTTACTCAACTCTGACCACTAGTACCAAGAAGAATACGAATTAGTCTTCAAGTGTGTTCATTAACTTAAGTGGCATTAAAATTGATAAATGCATGGACCTTCCAAATAGTAGGACTGTAAATCCCTTTAGCCGTCCGGTCAGTAGATGCTGTGACGGTTAACGCTCTAATTATTTAATTTGAGAGAATAGCCGAGCACCCTTCTTCCCTAGTGCCATATTAGAACATGGAATGGGCTGCCTGAATCAGACAGGAAAACCAACGACTTAGCTAGAAGAGTTTAAGTCATTGATTAACATGCATGACTAGATTGACACATGAAATGCGTAGGACGAAATTATTTTCTTTTTTTTGATATTACGCGTAAGTAGCTATTTAATTCTTCAAATTAGATCTTCGCCTGTCCAGTGTACGATTCAGCGTGCTGAGTTGAACAACAGATCGAGACATGTGAAAATCGTTTGTAGATATCTAATGGAGGGGGGAGGGAACAGTAAAGAGTTTCCACTTGACTACTCTCTTTAGTGAGTGTCCGTTAGTGTCCAAAGGGAAGATTGATGTTCGATATACTGTAGTTTTAGTTGTAGAAACCACACACACACATACACAAAACTTTTTGCAACACTAACAAACCGTACCGGTACCATATATAAGTTTCGAAGTTGCATCACTGACATCAGGGCCGGCCTTAGATACTCTGATTCGAGACTCTAGACGAGGTGAATTTGGTGACACAAATTAAATAGAAAAATATTAAATATACAGCGAAAAAAAATAAAGTTATGTAATGTACTAAAAACCTAGTGTACTCCGTCAATAACACTGAGGACAAGTTTTACTATTTCTTCTCTAAAATTCGCATTGGGCAGTTTCCATTGGATTCAGTTTCTATCGATAATGACAGTCTCTTCCCAACTGGTGTAAGCTATTTTAATACTATTTAGATCTAGATCTAATACTGCCCAGAAATTGTGTGAGGCATGACTTAGTGCCATAAAGATCTAATACTGCCCTGAAATTGTGGGAGGTGTGGCTTATTATCGTATAGATCTACCACTTGGCTATCTATCAAGTGAGCTTGAATTCGAATCCCAACTCGACCTGAGTTGTATTTGTTGAGCACTTTAATTACCATGAAAAGCCAAGGATCGGCTAAATTTTATCAACTACTTCGGATAACCTTCGAAGATAGTTGGCAGATTGTTTTAAGATGGCAGCGCCCATCGCTTCCATGTAATAACAATGTCAATGATTAGATGTAAATTTGATTTTGTGAATTTTTATAGATCTACTAATTATTCATTATATTTAATTTCTAAGTCTTCATCTAAGCCATCTCTGACTCTAGATCTAGTAGACTCTAGAACTAGAAGTCTAGATTGACTAGAATAGATGAATTGTGAAATTATGATATCTAAATATTATACGTAACTATTTATATTAATTATATCTTTAATCTTATTATTTTATAATATTATTTCAGTGTATTATAATTATTATTAGAGTTTAGACTAGAGTATAGACAATAATACTAATAATAGTATTACTCTGAGTAGACTAGTAAAAACAAATCATCTATAAAATGTCTACTAAATTATAAATCTAGATCTAGTAGTACGTAACTACTATAAACTAGTAGTAGTAATAAGTAAATCATCTAGTCAATCTAAATCTAGATCTATTCTTATTCTATAATCTATATAAAATGATTTTATAATCATTATAATCTAAAAATCTAGTAACGTAACTAGAGTAGGACTATACTCTATAGACTCTAGTAAGCTATAATCTCAATACTGGGAATGTAAACTATATGAGTATATACTATAATATAGTATATTTACTACTAGATGTTGTCTATATTAGTATATTATGTCAGTGGCATCTCTAGAGTGGGTGTCACTCGGTGCGACAAGATCAGGGTGTCACCCCCCCCTCTGGCGTTCCACTTATTCTTCTATTAAAAACTATTGTTGTTTAGTTGTTGTTTTTTTGCAAAAATGCAACTCGTTGATTGCTAATCTAGTACTCAACGCTGAAATGAGTATCGACTGTATCTTTTTTCTCTAAAATATTAACGTTAATTATTACTTATCACATACTTTAGTGATGAAGAAGACATCTCTATCAGATGGGAGAAATTAAGAGATGTAATCTTCAGTTCGGCAATCACCGCCTTTGGGCCTCAAAAACACAAAAATGTAGACTGGTTTGAGGCGAATCTAGCACATATGGAACCTTGCATCGAGAAAAAGCGATCTGCACACCTCGCTCACAAGACAAAGCCAAGTCCAAGATCTTTGGAGGCCTCCAAAAGTACTAATAAAGAGGCCAAACAAATGGCTAGAAAATGTGCTAGCAACTTTTGGAGAGATACCTGCAACAGAATCCAAGACAGTCTCCACTCAGGAAATAGCAAAGCTCTATTTGATGGCATTAAAGCGGCCCTGGGTCCAAATCAGGAGAAAAAAA
This sequence comes from Biomphalaria sudanica, assembly GCA_036873155.1. NCBI lineage: Eukaryota > Metazoa > Mollusca > Gastropoda > Planorbidae > Biomphalaria > Biomphalaria sudanica. Next base: position 704,677 of record JAZGLO010000050.1, on the reverse strand, counting down.
ATTACAGATCAAACCAAGCAGCTAGAACGATGGACAGAACACTACCTCGAAGTCTATGCCACACAGAATACAGTAGACGATGTCGCCCTGGCTTCTCTACCAGATCTTCCAGTACTGGAATGCCTAGATGAGCTTCCGAGCCTTAGTGACCTCAAAAAAGCAATGAACTGCATAAAAAATAGAAAATCTCCTAGGAGTGATGGTATCCCAGTGGAAGTAGTGAAAGTCAACGAATCACTCCTGCTCCCTGAACTCTTTATTCTCCTCTGCCGCTGTTGGGAAACAGGTCATGTCCCACAGGACATGCGTGATGCAACTATAGTCACAATATACAAGAACAAAGGGGATCAGAGTGACTGCAACAATTACAGGGGTATCTCTCCTCAGTATAGTGGGCAAGATCTTTGCTAGAGGGGCACTATCCAGGCTGCAAGTGATAGCTTCTAGAGTCTACCTGAGTCTCAGTGTGGATTCAGGAGTGGTAGATCCACTATAGACATATCTTCTCTACGACTAACGCAGGAGAAATTCAGAGAGAGAGACAGACCCCTTTACATCGTTTTTGTTGATCTGACTAAAGCTTTTGACATGTTCAGCAGAAGTGGCCTTTTCAAACTCCTGAGGAAAATAGGTTGCCCTCCCAAACTACTGAAGTTCATTGAGTGTTTTCACGAGGAAACTAAATGTACTGTCAAATTCAATGGAGCCCAATCAGCACCTTTTGAGGTTTGCAGTGGTGTCAAGCAGGGATGTGTGCTCGCAACTTCTCTGTTTGGCATATTCTTCTCCTGTCTACTGCATTATGCGTACGACATAAACAAAGGTGTGTTTCTCCATACAAGATCCTCTGGAAAACTATTTAATGTATCAAGGCTGCGGGCAAAAACCAAGGTTAGGAAGCTACTCGTCAGGGAACTCCTGTATGCTGATGATGCAGCTATTGTGGCTGATTCTGATATTCAGCTACAGTCCCTGGTTGACAAACTATCTGCTGCTTGCCAGAAGTTTGGCTTAAACATAAGTCAAAGCAAGACTAAGATACTTGTCCAAAACACAAACACTGCACCTCAAGTAAGCATTAGTTGCCAACCACTAGAAATTGTTGATCACTTTTGTTACCTTGGCTCCATCATATCCAACAACACTCTACTGGATAAACAACAGGATAGCCAAGGCAATGGCCACCATGTCACGGCTGCAGAAAAGAGTCTGGGACAACATATTGCTGACTAGCAGTACTAAAGCCCTAGTCTACCGGACCTGTGTGTTGAGCACCTTGCTGTATGGAAGTGAAACATCGTCAACCTACTCATGGCAGGAAAAAAAGCTGAATGTTTTCCACCTCCGATGCCTAAGGCGGATCTTTAAAATAAGGTGGCAAGATAAGATAACCAATGAGGAAGTGCTACAAAGAGCAGGGTGCCAGGACATCCGCTCTGTTATCAGCAGCAGACGCCTTGGCTGGCTTGGCCACGTTCGTAGAATGCCAGTAGGTCGACTTCCACAGGACATCCTGTATGGTGATCTAATAGAAGGCAGGAGAGCCGCTGGTTGCCCACTTTTACGTTATACGGATGTATGCAAACGCAACATGAAGCTCTTCAAAATTGACACTGGCAACTGGGAAGAGGTGGCACTGGACAGATCCTCATGGAGAGAGAGCATAAAGGAAGGGTCAAAGATTGCAGATGTCATACACAACAGAAGCAGAAAGAAGGGTGAAAATGCAACGGCGCCTGGTGATGATATATGCCAAACCTGCGATCACAGCTGTGTATCAAGGATTGGCCTCTTTAGTCTCGAGACGTAAATGCCACAGACATACTTTAACATCTACGATTTTTAAATTAGAAACAAATTAAAAATCAACTGAACATGCTTTTCTTAGTAAACATTAAACAGCTCTTAGTGGAAACTTTTTTACATTATAGTGGTAGTTTCCTGAGGACGAGTAATGAAAAAAAAAGCCACTTTATGAAAAGTATATTGATGACTATGGTAGATTTTCTCCGTCACACCTTCAAAAATCGTTCTTTCATGGGTCCAACAGCAAAACGGTGAGCACACAAGCGAGTTCATTCATATGACACTCTATCATTAATTAAAATATCCCATCGATTGGTAGCAGCGCAAAGAAAGAAAATTAAATTTAAATTTAAATTTGGTAGTGTCTGCCTCAAGCAACTGTCACACATGACCTAATAGATGTATATATACATTGAAACCTAATAGCTTATAAAGTTTGTTTTTTTGTTTTAAAAAAAGCCATTTTGTAAGTTATTTTAAAAATTTCAAGTATAATCAATTTGTTCATAACAGACTTGAGAATTTTACCTCAATGATTTGGTTGTTTACATTGTGTACGATTTTTTAAATAAATTCTTTATTAAATTGTTGTTGTTTTTACACCAGGAATACTATTTAAAGGAAATAACATTTAAACGTATTAACTGCCCAAGATGGCTTATTCAGAGCATGACTTTAGTCTAGATCTGAACAATGTCGTAAAATGTGTGACGAAGGTCAAGGAAGAGACAGATTTGCTAACACAACCATGCCAAGAACAAGATTTCAAAATGCCAGAGATAAAAAGTGAAAAGCTAGATGAAGATGAATCAGACCTGTATACACAGCAATCAGAAAACTGTGATGAAACTGCTAACATCAAACTTGAGCACCAGGTATTCTTGTTTCACAACATGTTACACATTCAATGGTATTTGTTTAGAATGATGTCAAGTATAGATGCATTGTTAAAGCTTTGAGGACAAAGTCTTGTCCCCTAATATTCAGCTAGTGCCCTCATTGCTCACCAGTAGAGAGTATACTGATGAAGGGTTTCCAAATATTGCTTTGACTTTGACTAGCTGGGCAGGAATTTTTGAATTGGATGAAGTGTAGCAATTTTGTTGTCAGACATCTGGATGAAATCTAGTTCATTCTGTGCAGATATATTAACCCCTGCATTGCTGACTTTCACGTGTGTCAATAGACTTAATCTAGTTCATTCTGTGCAGATATATTAACCCATGCATTGCTGATTTTCATGTGTGTCAATAGACTTAATCTAGTTCATTCTGCGCAGATATATTAACCCATGCAGTGCTGACTTTCATGTGTGTCAATAGACTTAATCTAGTTCATTCTGCGCAGATATATTATCCCATGCAGTGCTGACTTTCATGTGTGTCAATAGACTTAATCTAGTTCATTCTGCGCAGATATATTAACCCATGCAGTGCTGACTTTCATGTGTGTCAATAGACTTAATCTAGTTCATTCTGCGCAGATATATTAACCCATGCAGTGCTGACTTTCATGTGTGTCATGACAAAATCTGAAGAACTGCTGAGGGATTTGACGTCAACTTCACTGTATTATAAAATGTTAAAAAATATAATAGCAATTAACTTCATACCAGTATAGTGCTGATAACAAATATAATGTCTATGGAGCTTAGGGAGTGATAAGTTCACTAAGATACAGGGGCATTTCTTGTAGTCATGCACTAATGATAAAGTGTGGCCACCTTCTGATTGATTCTTGTACTCACAGGGAGACAATCACCCATCTAAAACTTTTGGTTTGCTGGCATTTAGTTCCCTTACTTTTTGAGGTACAGGAAAGTAATATTTTGTTGATATTTGGCTCATGCATTTATTTTTTTTTCACTTGTCATAATCCCATATATTATCTAAGATTTTCTGATCTTTTAACTTCCTGTGGAGCATAGTTAGGCAATTATACTTCACCATCAGATTCGGTTTTGGTCAAAATCTCCTCAGTTGGGTCCATGTCCACTATCATCCTGTCTTTGCTTTGTCTACAGATCCCCTCCATGTTTGCTTTGGTCTCCGCCACCTTTCTCTTCCCACAGATTATAATTTGAGATTTGTTCTTCTAGAGACAATGGGTCTAAGAGTCTAAATCAAATAGTCAAACCATGCAGATGATGTAAAGGTCATCTGCTTCTTTGGCTGATGGCTAACGAGGGTGAGGTGTCATGGGGTCAATACAACAACCATCGACTTTTATTTTCCCCAACTGATGTAAGGTACCCGTTAAAGTTAGATAGATGCAGGGGCATCCAGGACCCTTGGTTCGGGAGTCAGGCACTTTACTTCTCAGCCACCATGCTTTCAGTGTTCAATTTCTATGCTTGTCTTGCTTTGGCTTGACTTGGTTCCTGTGGTTCGCTAGGGAGTTGCTAGAATACAATTCATTAATACTTGCTCAACTCAAATATGAACACTTAATACTTAATATTCTTCAACTCTAACTCCAGCTTTACAAGGAAAGCAATAATACTTTAATAACCAATTAAGCACACAATAAAATATCTCAATAAATATGAATAATATAAAACACCTGTCCAGGAAGTAAACGTCCAACCTACCGTGACCGGGAGCAAGACCTCACTAGCTCAATACACTCTCTCGCACATTCAACAAAGACCAAATCATTCAGTTCACAACATATGCAACACTATTCACATTTACAACAAGGGGATATAACAATCATACCAAAATATTCATTCTTGCTATACCTCCCCCCTGGCACATGCCCCATCTTTAGAAAATAGCATACACATGCATGAATTGTGGCAAAGTCTTCCGCTCTAGAATTGGCTTAATTAGCCACACCAGATTCTGCCCTGTCTCAAGACTAAACCAAAACCAGTGACTCATCTGGGCGCATCCATTGCCTTTTGAGACAAAAGGAGCCATAAATATTGTATTCAATTAAATTGAGCATATTTTATTATTTATAATATGTGAAGATGAGTATACCAAGTTTAATTTATTTTTAAATTGTTACAGGTCAATGACCACGAAGGAGAAATGACTTCAGAAAATTGTGTAATCTCTAGTAGTATGCAAGATCAAAAAGAACAAAATCTTCACGAGGAAACTGTTTTAGGAAAAGAGATGAACAATTCTTCGACTCATCAAAGTAAAAAACACTTCAATTTAAAAATTAGTTTACAAGAATTTTCACAACCTGCAGCATTGAAAAAACAATTCCAATGTGAAATATGTCTCAAAGTATTTGCTAAAGCTTCCTTATTTAATAGACATCAAATGGCAGTTCATTCAGGGGCAAAACCATTTAAATGTCAGACATGTCAAAAAGGATTTGCTCAATCTTCATATTTAAAAAGACATGAAGTGATTCATACTGAAGAGAAGCCATTCAAATGTGAAACATGTTCTAAAGGTTTTCCTTCATCTTCTAATTTAAAAAAACATCAGGTGACACATACAGATGAAAAACGATTTAAATGTCAAATATGTCAGCATCTATTTGCTACATATTTTGCCTTGAAAAATCACCTTCTAATTCATTCTCATGAAAAACCATTTAAATGCCAAATATGTCAAAAAGGGTTTGTCAAAAGTTCAGACTTGAAAAGACACCAAATGGTTCACACTGGTGAAAAGCCATTTAAATGCCATGTCTGTTTAAAAGAGTTTTCTCAATCTGGACATTTGAAAAAACACCAGCTAACTCATACTGGTGAGAAACCATTTAAATGCCAAATATGTCCAAAAGGTTTTTCTGAATCTAGGAGCTTGAAAAGTCATCAAGCGATCCATACTGGTGAAAAACATTTTAAATGTAAAATATGTCTGCTTCTCTTTGCTACATATTCTGCTCTGAAATATCACCAGCTAACTCATACTGGTGGAAAACCATATAAATGTGAAGTATGTCAAAAAGGGTTTGCCAAAACTTCAGTACTGAAAAGACACCAATTGGCTCATATTGATGAAAAAGCAAAGAACATTCATGTGTGTCTGAAAGAGCTTTCTCAATCTGGACATTTGAAAAATTACCAGCTTGCCATTTAAATTTCCAAAATGTTGTAATGTCATTTTTTTTTCATACTGTTTTATTTTGTGTGTGGCTAAAGGTGTTCTCAATATGGACATTTGTAAAAAAAAAAAAAAAAAACAGCACCTAAATCCTTGTGGCAAAGATTCATTGGTCAGATATTAACGAAATTGGGAAAAGATCATTTTTCACATATTCAACAAAACATGTTAGCTTTTCATAAAAATTCCCTAAATGCTGTAGTGTTTTGATACCTTTTTGTTTCTATCAAGAGCAGCATGAAACAAAGATGTGTGCCTGTTTATAAAAGGAAGACCCTGTCTCTAGCCAGAAAGTTTTGAGACTAGTCAGTAGACTCTCTATGCACTACTGACACAAAGAAAATGAAAGGACATGTCAGCCACTTGCGAGATATAAGAATTTCACAAGACATTTTCTGATAGGATAAACAAACCATGTTCAACATTTATGCTACTAGATCTGCACCAACAATTATGCACCAACTGAACCTTAGGACTATAAATAGAAATGTGAAGGTCTGTCAAGGAGTAGTGTAATGACTGTATGTGGACATTAGAAGTGTATTGAATAGTTTTAAGAACAAAAACATTCTGGCTCACTGCTATGTGATATGAAGCTTGATACAGGGACCAAGTAGTGTTGTTTGTATATTCTGTTCTAAGTAAAATAAGATATGATTTTGATTCTTGATGAATGTCATTTAATAATGTATTCAACTATTATTTCTCTTAAATTTGCAGCCATTCAAAATAAACTATTTTAAATTATAATAATTTTTTTATATAAATTTAATTAAGAAAATCGATTTCATGATAATACGATCCGGCTAACATTGTGTGTGCCTAATAATGGGCACCCATTCCAATATGTCCTCATAATATGTTAAGTTTGATAATGCATCGAAAACTAAATGTGTGCATTCATGGGCTTGTCATTGGTTTCTGAAACTTATTTCTGTATTTCTACCTGTAGGCTAGTAAGCAAATCTCTGAGTACACACACATTTTATAGTACCAATAAGCAAAAGCATAACATTTGAACCTTACTACTACTACTAATAATTATTTTATTTATAAAGCGCTGTTAACAAACAAAATGTAGGCTCAAGGCGCTGTAATAACATTGCAAACACAGAAATGACAGTTAATCTAAAAAAGTTTTAAACAGATAGGTCTTCTTAAAAGTGGTGTAGCATGTTGTCTGTCTGAGATCAATGGGGAGTGAGTTCCAAACCTTTGGTCCGTGAACTGAAAAAGCCCGCAGACAGTAGCTTTTGAGGGAGAAACGAGGCACTACTAAAAGCGTTGAGTCCATTGAGCGCAGGGCTCTCTGGGAGACATAAAGAGTAATCAGTTCGCTAAGGTACAATGGCATCTCGTTGTTATATATACACTGATGACAAAGTGTGACCACCTTGTAATCGATTCTCGCTTTCACGGGAAGCCAATGGAGCGTGCGCAAGAGCGTAGTAGCAGAATCTTGTCTTGTTTTTTCATAGGACTATTCATGCGGCGTTGTTCTGTGTACATTGCAGCTTGGCTATTTTGTCATCAGGTATACCTGCTAGCACGGCGTTCCAGTAGTCAAGGCGGGAGAGTATTGAATGCCACAGCTAGCGCTTTCGTTGACTTCGTTGTTAAATATGGTCGGATCTGGCCTAATCTGCGCAGCTGCAGATAAAGACTTAAGTGTGGGTCGAAAATTACTCAATTTGAACGGTATTTATGACGTATACAAGTAATGCTCCCCTTCCAGACGTGAATGTCGTCTGTTTCTGTGGTTAATGAGGGTGTCTTGTGGCCAGCACAACAACCAATTCTTGATCAAGTACCCATTAGAGCTGGGCGAGAGCTCAGAAGCGCTCTAAAGGTCCCAAGATGACTCATGAAAAGGATGTGGGTCACTGTTGATGAGGAAGTTGTTGTTGCAGACGTTATTTCTCTCACTCTTGAATCAAGTTGAAACTTAAAACAATTTTTTTTTACCTAATAAAACAGGAATCAATTTTTAAAAAATAAACCAATTAGTCAATAAATTATTGGTAATCAATTATTTTGTCTGATATCGAACAAAGGAAATAACCTATACATTATTGAGAGATATATATTTGTGCGTGCGGAGTTCTTCCCCTTATATATAACTTTTTTTTTAAAATACCGGTAATGTGCTTGTCTGGTAACTGTGTACATTACATAATTTCTAAGTGAGTTTGTGTGCTTAAGAAGATACGAAGGATGGGTTTTGTTGTTAGGTAATATGCCATCGTAATAAATTTTAAAAAAGTAAAAGCTGGAATTTTCAAATTTAGGCCAATGCCTACGGGTCGGATGACGTGAGACCTCAAATGGAGGACATGTTTTCCTTTTGCCGGATATCTGGTAACCGTATTCATAATTCTTCTTAATGTACTCTTTACAAATTTCAACGTATAGAAACTTCTTTCCTAAGCTACTTGCTTACAATACAGCGTAATCAAGCCGATGGCAAGATACGCCTCTGTACCTCTAGAACATTCAGAGATCATGCAACAATGTTCATTCACCTTGGTTAGGCCAATCCAATATTAGATTATGCGTCCTCCGTTTTGGGACACTGCAACTCAAGAAAACAAAGTAACCAGAACAGAAGCAAAATATTTACATTTGATTACAGTAACGCCATTAGCAAGATCGCTAATTTAAGAGACGTTTAATGATAGAAGAATAAAAAGCTAAGTAACAATAATACAAAACACTGAATTATAATTTACAAAAAAAAGAAAGTGCAATAAAATAGTGAGAAAAACACAAAAATAAAGACACATTTATTATTCTGATACATTTATAGGCCTACAAGTGCTCTTTCTTCGCTAGCGCCATTAGAGAATAGAATGGGTTGCTTGAATCAGCCAGGAAAAAAAACGACTTGGAAAAGTTAAGTCTCTAGTTAGCATACATGAATACATTGTCACATAGATTCTCGTAGGAGTAGGCTTAATATAAGACAAACCAAATCAATCGTATAATCTGCACACAATAGGAAACATTTAAACCATTTCCTAGGCATAGCACAAATGTTGTGGTTAAGTTCGTACGTAGCCTACATGCAAAATTGTGTATTTCAAGATCTCGTCTGATCTGGGGCGTAGACCACTAACCAGCTTCATTGCGGCGTCTCGGTTCCTGAGTCCAACTGTCCTCACATCTTGCCCATCCAGGCCGTCCTCTCTTCCTCTTGCCCTGGAGATAAGGGCTTGCAACTTGTGTGGCCTGTCCATCTTCAGCATCTCTGAATGATGCCTTCTACAATAGGCTGCTGTTTTAAGCCTACTTCTTTACCACAGTCCATCTGTCTGTGATGCTGTATAGCCTGGGTTACAGGTGTTAATGAATACCGTACCGTGATTTTTCATTGTGGCGATGATGGTTCTCCAGATCTCTGCTCCACACAGCAGTATTGAACTATAGCTCATGTCTCTGGACTAATGCTATGGTCGAAACGCTGACGTCAACACAACATTTGTCCCCTCCCCGTTTCTCTCTATCAGTGGCGTAGCTAGGGCGGGGGGATGGGGGAAAATTTGAAAATCCACCCCCCCCCGTGCCCCAAATGAGTGTTCGAATTTATTTTATTTTTTTTACATGAAATATTACGCAATTATCTCGTGTCAAAATGCAAGGGTCCCCAAAAGAGATCAAGCCTCCGGCCTCCAAAGGATGGCAAATCCTTAGCTACGCTACTACTCTCTATGCTGCGGATGTGTCGGCAAGCGCCGATACAGTTTGGGTTGAGCGCTTGGCAAGTTCTGTGCGCTGTAAGTTGAGTAGTCGTAGGCCTACAACTGTGAGTGTTGTGAGTCATCGGTAAAGTGGTATAAAATGCCAGTTGACTGTATGACACCGCTAAGAAGATATACGAACATGGAGAAAAGTAGACTGGATCTATAACCGATGGTATTTTAAATGCTTGTTGAGACTATCCTGTTTACCACGACACTTAGCTACCTTCAGTCAGGTAGGATCCAAGCCATTCCAGGACTATCCCTGCTAAAACCAATAGTGGCCATTTTTTTTAAAAATGTTATGCTCCAGATATTTAATAAATATAATGAACCACAGACTGTGATCTCTAATAATAATAATAATAAGGCTTGTCTTCGAGTCCAAAGATTTGCAAGAAGTGTAGTATTTCCCGTTTTGCCACATCCAGGGCAAGCATAACCTATCTCTAACAAACCATGAAATGATGTGACTTGTCCTACTCACTAGCGGTACTTAAAATGTGAATGATTTTAAAAACGTTTTTCTGGAGTTGTTTCCCATGTTCTCTCGACTAATTTTTTAAAAAATAATATAGGTTAGTGATTTGAAATCGCACTGTCTTCTGTAAGAAGATATAGATCGAGATTGTTTTTGAATCAATTCATGCCCTTCAATATCAGTTGTTTCGTCTGAGTTTAGAACTTCAGCTTAAACATACATTAATGTTTATATCAGATTTTACAATTTTAGTTGTTCATTGGATCATAATTATGAGGGGAAATTTTAACGATTTAATGAAACAATTTCCTAACCTTTTCTGCTTAAGAAACAGGCCAAGTCCCTCCCTTATAAATCAATACAAACATAATATGTGATGCATTTATTTGTTTTTGTCATACCAAGAGTCTACAGTAAACTGAGCTCACAATATGCAAAGCTTTTTGTTGTCTCGGTGCACCATATTGATAAACTAAACATTTTTTTAAACCATGTAATAACCTTTAGACACTTTCTTACTCCAGAAGAATCAAATGAAAAATCCAAATGAAAGTAATGAGCAGCATAACTTTTAGTGTGAAAATCTCTCAGTATTTTGAGCACTGTGGGAAGCGTGGTCGAGAGGCTAAGCGCACTAGGCTTGGCTTGGCTACCTAGAAGGTGGCTAGAGGTTTGACACCCGACTCGGGCAGTTTACTGAGCGCCTAAAGGCAGCACGGAAAACCAACTCCTAGATACCCCCACCCACCCCCACCGGTCCACAAATGAGATTGGACCAAAGCGCTCTGAGCATGCTTAAAGCATGAAAGTAGCGCTATATAAAAGCTATAAATATATATATTAGGAATTTTTTCTTTGTAAATAGTAAAACTGTCTCTGCTCAATGCCCCAGTGATATTATTAAGAAAATATATTTTACACTCAGAGAATTTCTAAATTGGATGACATTGCATAGTTTAAAAAAAAACACTCTATAATAGTCTTGTCAGATAGGGGAAGGGTGTGATGTGTCTGCATGCGGTGGGAGACCATATGAATTCTTCTGGACGTACCTTCAAATATTCATATTCTTCCAACAAAATAAGTTCATTTAGAACAAAATAAATGTGCAATGTGAGCAGTAGGCAGAATGAACAATTAATTTAATGAAACTTACAAGGAAGGGTACCTGAATTTAGTTGGGGAAAGTAAAGGCGGTTGGTCGTTATGCTGGCCACATGACACCCTGCTTGTTAACCGTTGGCCTTAGAAATAGATAACCTTAACGTGATCTGTATAGATGGCAAGGTCTAAAAAGTGAACCTTTATTTTACTTTTTCAAGTAAGCAAACAGTATAAAGAAATAAAACATTGTAACACAAAGCCATGTCTACAATGACAGGCTGGGATGTCTCAGATTTAAAACTGATCTTATGAAGAAAAGTCAGTGTAACAATAGGTGAAGGCATTGCCATTAAAGTATGAACATTATTTAATCCACAAAAAGATGATACAATAAGTTTATGTCAAAGTATCTAATACTGTAAGAAATGTTCAAATCTACCAAAGTCTTCATGCACTTCATAGCTCCATCTTTCTTAGATGCAAAGTTGAGCACTTACTACAAGTATACAGCATTAATAAAGTTTATCAGCTACATGACAAGTTTAGATAATAACCCTGAATAGTGGGGAGCGTGGTCGAGAGGCTAAGTACATGTTATGAAAATTATATATTCTTTATCGGTTGTTGTTCTTGTTTACATGTGCTTGTAACTCGTCCATATGAATGTGTTCACAAAATGTGTGTTGTGTAGTCATTCAGTATATTAAAGCCATTCAAAGGGGACATGGTTTTCGACTCTGGGTTATCATTATGTTCATAACAGTACACTTGAACTTGGCTACCTATGAAAGTTGGCACCCAACTTGAGCAGAGTTGTGTTTACTGAGCGCCTAAAGGCAGCACAGAAAACCTTCTCCCAGATAACCCCTACCCCCACTGGTTCACAAATGAGACCATAGCGTTCTAAGCATGCTATAAACATGAAGGTAGGGCTATGTAAAGCTAAAAGTTAGATTTAAATATCATAATGACATGAATTATGTCTTCTAATCAGCAGCATGTCATAATCATAGTTTAATATTTAGTAAGAGTATTACATATTGATTCTGCAGGGCAGTTACTTGTGACAAGACTGATAGGCTTTTAGAATAATAATTTTATTTATAAAGTGCTGTTAACAAACAAAATGTAGGCTCAAGGCGCTGTAATAGCATTACAAACACAAACACGACAGTAGAAATCATAAACTAATCTAAAAAATTTTTAAACAAGTAGGTCTTAATGTTCTTCTTAAAAGTGGTGTAGCATGTTGTCTGCATGAGATCAATGGGGAGTGAGTTCCAAACCTTTGGTCCGTGAACTGAAAAAGCCTGCAGTCCGTAGCTTTTGAGGGAGAAACGTGGCACCACTAAAAGCAGGTCTCTATGAGGGACATATGGAGTAATCAGTTCGCTAAGGTACAAGGGCATCTCATTGTTATATACACTGATGACAAAGTGTGTAGAGGAGAGACAACTTCAATGGTAATGTTGGACCAAAGTACTTGTTTCAGGGACATGATGAGAATAGAGCATTGGTTTCAGGGGCATACCTCATGTGTTTAGAAATGAGGAGAGAGCATTGGTTTCAGGGGCATACCAGTATCTATTAGAAATGAGGAGAGAGCATTGGTTTCAGGGGAATACCAGTATCTATTAGAAATGAGGAGAGAGCATTGGTTTCAGGGGCATACCTCATGTGTTTAGAAATGAGGAGAGAGCATTGGTTTCAGGGGCATACCAGTATCTATTAGAAATGAGGAGAGAGCATTGGTTTCAGGGGCATACCTCATGTGTTTAGAAATGAGGAGAGAGCATTGGTTTCAGGGGCATACCAGTATCTATTAGAAATGAGGAGAGAGCATTGGTTTCAGGGGCATACCAGTATCTATTAAAAATGAGGAGAGAGCATTGGTTTCAGGGGCATACCTCATGTGTTTAGAAATGAGGAGAGAGCATTGGTTTCAGGGGCATACCAGTATCTATAAGAAATGAGGAGAGAGCATTGGTTTCAGGGGCATACCAGTATCTATTAGAAATGAGGAGAGAGCATTGGTTTCAGGGGCATACCTCATGTGTTTAGAAATGAGGAGAGAGCATTGGTTTCAGGGGCATACCAGTATATATAAGAAATGAGGAGAGAGCATTGGTTTCAGGGGCATACCAGTATCTATTAGAAATGAGGAGAGAGCATTGGTTTCAGGGGAATACCTCATGTGTTTAGAAATGAGGAGAGAGCATTGGTTTCAGGGGCATACCTCATGTGTTTAGAAATGAGGAGAGAGCATTGGTTTCAGGGGCATACCTCGTGTGTTTAGAAATGAGGAGAGAGCATTGGTTTCAGGGGCATACCTCATGTGTTTAGAAATGAGGAGAGAGCATTGGTTTCAGGGGCATACCTCATGTGTTTAGAAATGAGGAGAGAGCATTGGTTTCAGGGGCATACCAGTATCTATTAGAAATGAGGAGAGAGAGCATTGGTTCCAGGGGCATACCTCATGTGTTTAGAAATGAGGAGAGAGCATTGGTTTCAGGGGCATACCAGTATCTATTAGAAATGAGGAGAGAGAGCATTGGTTCCAGGGGCATACCTTATGTGTTTAGAAATGAGAGAGCATTGGTTTCAGGGGCATACCAGTATCTATTAGAAATGAGGAGAGAGCATTGGTTTCAGGGGCATACCAGTATCTATTAGAAATGAGGAGAGAGAGCATTGGTTCCAGGGGCATACCTCATGTGTTTAGAAATGAGAGCATTGGTTTCAGGGGAATACCAGTATCTATTAGAAATGAGGAGAGAGCATTGGTTTCAGGGGCATACCAGTATCTATTAGAAATGAGGAGAGAGAGCATTGGTTCCAGGGGCATACCTCATGTGTTTAGAAATGAGGAGAGAGCATTGGTTTCAGGGGAATACCAGTATCTATTAGAAATGAGGAGAGAGCATTGGTTTCAGGGGCATACCTCATGTGTTTAGAAATGAGAGAGCATTGGTTTCAGGGGCATACCAGTATCTATTAGAAATGAGGAGAGAGAGCATTGGTTCCAGGGGCATACCTCATGTGTTTAGAAATGAGAGCATTGGTTTCAGGGGAATACCAGTATCTATTAGAAATGAGGAGAGAGCATTGGTTTCAGGGGCATACCAGTATCTATTAGAAATGAGGAGAGAGAGCATTGGTTCCAGGGGCATACCTCATGTGTTTAGAAATGAGGAGAGAGCATTGGTTTCAGGGGAATACCAGTATCTATTAGAAATGAGGAGAGAGCATTGGTTTCAGGGGCATACCTCATGTGTTTAGAAATGAGAGAGCATTGGTTTCAGGGGCATACCAGTATCTATAAGAAATGAGGAGATAGCATTTTTTTCAGGGGCATACCAGTATCTATTAGAAATAAGGAGAGAGCATTGGTTTCAGGGGCATACCTCATGTGTTTAGAAATGAGGAGAGAGCATTGGTTTCAGGGGCATACCAGTATCTTTTAGAAATGAGGAGAGACTGTCAGAGGTCAGTTCTGTGACTAATAAATAGCATTCTTGTGATACAAGTGAACTAGACGTTGAGATTCAGTGATATGTTTATGCTGATTTAATATAAAGTAAAGAACACAGATATAAAGGAATTTGTAAAATTATCTCCCTATAAGCACTTCATTGTTATTATTATTAAAAAAAAATTATTTCAATAATAAATATCATTAAATCGTACAACATAATGTTACAACAATAATAAAACAATAATAATATGTATTGTAAGGGAAGCAACTAACATATTTTCAAAACTTATTGAATGGCTATGAGGTTGTTACATAAACTGCCCTGCACTTACAAAAATATTGATTCGATATATTAAATTTAAATGGCAATAGATCTTTTTTCCCTTGGCATGTACTGCAAAAAAGCTCACAGCTAATGCCTACAGCTCAGCAGCAATAAGCTGGCTAGAACAACAATAAGTCAATAATGTACATTAAATCATACAACATAATATTAAAACATAAATAATCCTGATGCATTCAGAATTGTTTACAATTAAGTAAAAAAAAAAATTAGAATCGACTATAGTTTATTAATGATTAATCAACTGCCACTTTGAAGAAATAAAGCTTAATACATTACTAAATTACAAGCATCATCAATTAAGACTATATCTGATCTTAGAATTGCTTATTATAGTACAAAACTTATGTGTCTAGGTTCATCTCAACATAGCAATGATCCAGAACATTTTTCTCTAACCTTTTCAATTCCATAACTTCTTATACACACACAAAGACAGACCTTTCACATTGGTATCTATAATCGCAAGGATCTGTTCGTGCATATTTTGTAGATACATATTGCATGTCCCTATGGTTTGGTTATATGGCAAGCTCCATCAAAGAGTGTCTTAAAAATTCTTTTAACAGCCATCGGCTGACATGTCCTAGCATTTTCTTGGTGACTCTAGTGCATAGATTGTAAGGCCAGTCTCAAAACTTTCTGGTTTAAGTTATGTTTCATACTGCTTTCGATGGAAACAAAAAAGCTATCAAACTTTTGAATATTTTTGTGAACATCTAAAATGCTTCAGTGATTAAGTGAGATAGTCAGCTTTTTCCAATTCTGCTATGAATTTTCCCCACTATGACTTAGCTGGTGTTTTTTCAAATGTCCAGATTGAGAAAACTCTTTTAAGCAGACATCACATTTAAATGGCTTTTCACCAGTATGAACTATTTGGTGCCTCTTCAATTTTGAAGATTTAGCAAATCCTTTATGGCATACTTCACATTTATATGGGTTGTCCCCGGTATGAGAAAGCTGATGCTCTTTCAAATAGGAAGCACTTGAAAATACATTGTGACATGTTTGACATTTAAATGGCTTTTCATCAGAATGAATAAACAGGTGATTTTTCAAATGTCCAGATTGAGTAAACTCTTTTGGACACAATTGACATTTAAATGGTTTTTCACCAGTATGAATTCTCTGATGTTTTTTTAAATGTGAAGAACTAGAAAAACCTTTAAGACACGTTTGACATTTAAATGGCTTTTCACCAGTATGGGTAAGCTGGTGATTTTTCAAATGTCCAGATTGAGAAAACTCTTTTAGACACACATGACATTTATATGGTTTTTCCCCAGTGTGAACCATTTGGTGTCTTTTAAATTCTGATGTTTTGACAAATTCTTTTTGACATACTTCACATTTATATGCTTTTTCACCAGTATGAATTAGCTGGTGAGTTTTCAGAGAAGAATATGTAGCAAATAAATCTTGACATGTTGGACATTTAAAATGTTTTTCACCAGTATGCATTGCTTGATGACCTTTGAAGCTTCTAGATTCAGAAAAACCTTTTTGGCATATATGACATTTAAATGGTTTTTCATATGCATGAACCACCTCATGTTTATTCAAATTGTAAGACGAAGAAAAACATTTAGAACATGTTTCACATTTGAATGGTTTCTCCCCAGTATGAATCACTTCATGTCTTTTTAAATGTGAAGACTGAGCAAATCCTTTTTGACATGTCTGACATTTAAATGGCTTTTCCCCTGAATGAACTGCCATTTGGTGTCTTTTAAATAAGGAAGATTTAGGAAATACTTTGAGACATATTTCACATTGAAATTGTTTTTTCAATGCTGCAGGTTGTGAAAATTCTTTTAAACGAATTTTTAAATTGAAGTGTTTTTTACTTTGATGAGTCAAAGAATTGTTCATCTCTTTTCCTAAAACAGTTTCAATGTGAAGATTTTGTTCTTTTTGATCTTGTATACTCCTAGAGATTACATGATTTGTCGAAGTCATTTCTCCTTCTTGGTTAATGACCTGTAACAAATTAAAAATAAATTAAACTTGGTATACTCATCTTTGCATATCATAAATATGTTCAACCTGATAAATACAAATGAACAAGTTATTAGCTGTAGAGTATAGCCTCTTAGACCAGTTTGCCTCATGCAGAACAACTGTAACTTCTTTAAGCTGCCCATAAAGGGAAAAGCTAATTTTAGTTTTCAGCTGACAGTCAAGGCTAGGCTTCAACAGGCCCCTCGACCACAAGGGAAGAGAAGGGCTGGGAGATTAAAACAAACATGGAGGAGACCATAAGACCAAGAAGTGACAACTGAAATACGGACATAGACCCAACTGACGGGAAGAGCCCCAAAAACAGTCCACTAGGAGTCCAAACAAGTCAAGCTACACAAGTCCTCACCCATTAGGTAAAAATTGTTAATGCTCTTAGCTTCACGTTAATAGATATACTTAATTATAAATATGCTACTCAGAATAAACCAGAATAAAAACGTTTCCAGTCAAATATGTAAATGAATAAAGGACTCAAGGTAACTTCTATGAAGTTGTCTTATATGTTAGTAAACTTAATGATTATAAGTGTGGTCAAAGTTAAGCTGGTATGACTAAATTATAGACAAACCAAAGTAAGAAAACGTTTCAAAAAGTTAATCGTTTGTTTGTGTAAGTTTTCACAGGTTCTTTCAGAAAAAAAAAGATTATTTTTTTCTAGCCAAAGCTCCAGCAGGATTGTCTGGAGATAGGAGTGGAAGGGTAAAAGATATTTCCATGGTGATGACAAGTACTTACCTCACAACAAGGCAACCATCATTACCTTACCTTCTTATTTAAAAAAAACAAACCTTTGCAAAACAACACCCCATTTAGAAAGATGTCAAATGAGAACATAAGAAGTATAAAGATCTGCCAAATGAGAACATGAAAAGTATAAAGATCTGCCAAATGAGAACATGAAAAGTATAAAGATCTGCCAAATGGGAACATAAGAAGTATAAAGATCTGCCAAATGAGAACATAAGAAGTATAAAGATCTGCCAAATGAGAACATGAAAAGTATAAAGATCTGCCAAATGAGAACATGAAAAGTATAAAGATCTGCCAAATGAGAACATAAGAAGTATAAAGATCTGCCAAATGAGAACATAAGAAGTATAAAGATCTGCCAAATGAGAACATGAAAAGTATAAAGATCTGCCAAATGAGAACATGAAAAGTATAAAGATCTGCCAAATGAGAACATAAGAAGTATAAAGATCTGCCAAATGAGAACATGAAAAGTATAAAGATCTGCCAAATGAGAACATGAAAAGTATAAAGATCTGCCAAATGAGAACATAAGAAGTATAAAGATCTGCCAAATGAGAAGTGAACATTAAAAATATCTAACACTAGTTGTATTCATGACAAAAGTATGTTTTAAAAGTCGAGCAGAAACATTTTCTAATATTAATAAAACTATGACCATCAAAACTGTTCTGGCACCTTTCCTCTATGCCCATTCCCTTATTTTTCACAGTTAGGCCTCAAAAATAGTAACAACCATGGCACTTTAATAAACTCAACACACAGATGTAGGTTTTTTTCAGAGTTTTGTTCATGTATTTTTAGTAGTGTGATACAATGAAACTACTTATAACACCAAGGTCTAGTTTTTCATTACTTATTTACCTCACTCACAGACATTTCTAAGCCAGAGGTGTTTCCCGGCTTGATGATAGGTACAGGATAAAGACTGTTGTCCTCCTTCTTTGATACAGCCAGCAGTTTAGTGTCTAAGGACCATGGTTCATAACTATCTGTAAAGTGGCTTTTTTCTGTCTCTTGCTTTATCACAGTTTCCTGTAAGACAAAAGTGTACCTCATTAATCTATAGTATAAGTGCAATGAGCCCTGATTGATTCACTGACTGACTTATCACTTCCACTACAAAAATTTAACCAGTTACTACTTTCCCTGTGCCAACAACTAAGCACCTTTCAAGATCGAGCTGCGTGATAAAATTTGCAGAAAACAATTTTTTATTCTATGCTATGCAATTCTGGCCAGTAGTTCATGTTGGTCTCCTTTGTCTGAAACAATAACTCAGAGGATATTAAAAAACTTTTTTAAGTTACCAATTTTTTCCTCCAATACATTTTTAAAGCCCTGTTGCCAATTGCTCATAATGTGTTTTTTCAGCATTGATTTGTATACCATATATGTTGTGTACCTTTTGTGTATTGACATACTTGAAAGTAAACAACGCAGGGGTTAATATATCTGCACAGAATGAACTAGATTTCATCCTATCTGCTTGCTTTGACATTCATACTCTCAAGAATTGACTACTGTATTGGGATGTCTGACAACAAAATTACTACATGTCATCTAAGTCAAAAAATTCCTGCCCAGCTTGTCAAAGTCAAAGCAATATTTGGAAACCCTTGTCAGTATACTCTTCACTGGTGACTTATGAGGGCAAGATCTGAATATAAGGAGACAAGACTTTGTTCTTTAACAATGCATGTACATATTTGACATAATTTTGAATGTGTTACGTTATGTGAAAAAAGAATACCTGGTGTTCAAGTTTTACATTAGCCGTTTCAGCATAGCTTTCTGATTGCTGTGTATACAAGTCTGATTCCTCTTCATCTATCTTCTCAGTTTTTATCTCTGGCACTTTGAAGTCTTGTTCTTCACATGGTTGTGTTATTAAATCTGGTTCTTCCTTTTCCTTCTTCACATACTTTAAGACATGGTTCAGATCAAGAGAAAAGTCATGCTTTGTGTCAGACATCATGGACGTTTAATAGGTCCAAACGTTAGCTCATTTAAATAGTATTCCTGGTGTACAAAAAAATTTAATTACAAAAATAGATCATTTAATTAAAGACTGCTTTATGGAAATTTGTTGTGATTAAAAACATACTCTAATGTTAACAACTAAATCATTAATATTTAAAATTCTGAAATCTGTTATGTAGACATTGATTAAATATTGGTTTAATAAAACTCACAAAATGGCTTTAAAAAAAAAAAGAAATGTAAACTTTAAAAAAGAAGACATTTAGGTTTCAATGTATACATCTAATTAACAGTAGACCTCTGGTTAGCAAAGTGTAAGAATTGCAATGGCTACCAATCAAAAAGATTTTTATTTGGGAATCTTAATAGTCAAGTTGTCTGCAAGAAGAGGCGCAGTGGCGGAGCAGTAAAGCGCTTGGCTACTGAACCGGGGGTCCTGGATTCGAATCCTGGTGAAGACTGGAATTTTTAAATTCAGGATCTTTGGGCTCTAATGGGTACCTGACATTAAATGGGGAAAAGTAAAGGCGGTTGGTTGTTGTGCTGGCCCCATGACACCCTCGTAAACCATAGGCCAAAGAAACAGATCATGATGACATTTACATCATCTGCCCTATAGATCACAAAGTCTGAAAGGGGAACTTTACATTTTTGTCTGCAAGATGGAGTTTCCAAGTACTCTTGCCAGGACTGTCTTTTATATTTAATTTATTATTTTCTCTCATAACAATATTGCACCTAGTGTTGCCATTGTGTAACATGCAAGTTATGATGTATACTATATATACACACACTCACACATCGAATTTGCTTGACTTCATATCAGGCATGCACTGGCAAGTGTTGCCAATGCATAGTATGTAGGGTATGATGTATACTATACTGCTTCATAATGGATATGTGCTGGCAAGTGTTGTCACTGTGTAGTATGTTGGGTATGATGTATAAATATGCTTCACTCCCTAATGAACATGCTCTGGCAACTACCTTACAAATAATAATGCTCTCTTGGAGGCCGGTGTGGACAATATACAAGCACTACATATCATTCTAGACAGCTGCACTGAGTCAGGACACTTGACACTTAACCAGCAGGGAGGACAATATTATGCCAATGGTGATCTTTCATAATTACAGGGTGGGCAGCATAACAAAGATGCTCCTCATTAGGACAATAAAGATCAACTCATATGCTGATTTGCCTTAACTGGCATAGAGAGTCACTGGCAGCAGAGTGCCTTTGAAAGAGACATTTAGAGAGCTCTCACAAAGGATGAGGGACAAACATTTGAGTCCCAAAGAAAAGCCCTTCTAGTAGAAGACAGGCGCAAAAGACGTAAAGAAAACTTAAACAGACCATGGCAAACAGAAACTTTGTCCTTAATCTTTGGATATTTGATATTTTGGGTTTTTGGCACATCGGCACAATTTAGGCCATGTCGTGCCTATAATCCCTCAAGGATTATTCTCCCCTTTTAATCTTTGGAATTGAAAACATTGCCAATATATATATATTATACTAGTCGACCAACAGCGTAGCATACGCCGTTATCTTGCAGGGCCGGCCTTAGGCCAATGCAACCTATGCAACCGCAGTGGGTCCCCACACTTTCATAGGACCCACGCTAAGTCTAGGTGTATTTGTTATTTTGGGGTGTCATTCAATATGGAAAACGCCAATCTTATGTGTTATAGAGCGTGATCTATGTTTGAAATAGAATTTTTATGATATACTGTATGACTTTGATACATGCAAGGCTCATAAAGT
This sequence comes from Biomphalaria sudanica, assembly GCA_036873155.1. Classification (NCBI taxonomy): domain Eukaryota; kingdom Metazoa; phylum Mollusca; class Gastropoda; family Planorbidae; genus Biomphalaria; species Biomphalaria sudanica. Next base: position 683,135 of record JAZGLO010000050.1, on the reverse strand, counting down.
AGTTCTGTACGTAGTAAAGAATGAAAAAAATGCAAAGACCAATTTATTTTCTAATACAAACTCACTTATTATCGTATCCCTACCCAAACTTGGCCCCGCAAAATCCGTTTCGCATAGGGCCCCACAACAGTTTAGTCCGACCCTGCTATTTAGTGATTGGTGAATACAGAGTAGATTATATTTTGTTTTCCTCCCCTGCCCTCTTTTTTTTTTTTTCCCCGCTAAAACTATGTGGGGTAGAAATATAAAAAAGTGATCTTTCCATGACTTTTAGGTCACAACGGTTAAGTCCAGCCCTGCTTTATTGTGACTTGTGAATACTATTTGTTCTCTCCCCCCCCCTTTTTTTTTTATTATGCAGAAATAAGAGAGTGATCTTTCCTTTACTTCTTGCTCGTTCAAACTCTTGAGGGAAGGAGAGAATTATATATATAAAATTATATATAGATATTATTGAATATTTTAATATTATTACAAGTCATAACCTACATAGATCTATAATATATTTCTATAACTATATAATAATATATATATTCATTATATATGTATTGTCATTGAGCCATTTGTCTTGATTCCAGATGACTGTTGGTGAACCAGTTATCAGTGGTTGATTTGTCGTGTGAACCATGTTGAATGAATGAAATTGTATTGAATAATTTGTCTGTAAAAGTAAACAATTTTATATATTTATCAAATAGATCTAGACTAGACTAGTAGTGTAGTAGACTAGTCTAGTAAGTGTAAGACTCTAGTAGTCACTAGTGCTCTAGTAGGACTCTACTATTCTAAGTATTCTCTGAGAGTCTATAGTAAGTCTATAGACACTACTATAGTAAAGTTGAGGTTGTAGGCAATGTAGGTGGTATCTACTGATTCACTACTTTTTCTAGACTCTAGACTAGATCTATACCTTCTGCTACTAGATTACTAGATAAAGATATTATATTAATTTAAATAACTTTAATACGCTTTTTCAAGACAAATTAACTTTAGAATTATTAAGAGTATTTAGTAATAAGAGTTTAGAGCAGTGATTCCCAAAGTGGTCTATATAGACCCCCAGGGGTCTACGAAGACTTCCAAGGTGTCTACAAAAGTTAAAAAGGGAATTGGGGGTCTATGAGATGTGCACGGGGGTCTACGATAAAGAATTTCAATTCAGCATGTGGTGACTTTAATTTTGACATTTGGAATTTTTTCATACACACATTTATGATTTGTACATTAAAAATCCTTAAAATTTTATCCTGCTGATTGAATGAAAAATAGTTTTGTTTAATTTAATAACTATATTTAAATAGTGTAGTTTTGTCTAGTTATAACTTAAAAATAAATAAATGTAGACTTACAGCGTTAAATATTTGAAATTGAACTTCATTACTTCCTTGCCAAACAAGCGAGTGTTAATGTGCCATTTTTTTATGATGCTATGAAACCAATTAAGCTGGAGGATCATTTGAGATGATACCACCCTAATAAAAATATAAAAGTTTGCAACACTCAAAGATAAAGTTCAGAATACACCCACAAAAACTCTCTTTGATATGACATTGAGAAAATGATTATAGTAAAATACTGAAAACCTCACATGATAGGCAAATTATTGATTTTACTAGCCATTGAAGAAATAGTAAAAACTCTTACACAAACTTATATCATTAAAAGAATTTCATGTTTGGGTTTTGTGGCCGGTGTCTTGTTTTGTGGCCGGTGTCTTGTTTTGTGGCCAGCGTCTTGTTTTGTGGCCGGTGTCTTGTTTTGGGCCTCTTGATGAAGAATGCAATATTGAAGGCATTGGCGCCATTCTCTGGTGACACTCCAAAAGGACAAATTTCAATGGTCCCAATTTTGAGCTTCCGGAACATATGTTTTCTGATGTGAAAAATTCTAGGTTGTTCTATCAGGATAGTTTATAATAGGTGTCATCTTTCTTGTATATCGAATGAGAGCTTGTCCATTTCTCATTTTTACAATTCACTATTAGTTTCTTCTTTTCTTCCTGATAAAGTGTGATGTTCAAGTGTGTATTTGTTTTCTCACATTTGGCAAGTGTGTCAGCCTTCTATTTAAACATTGGAGAACAGGCCACACAGTATGTTTTGTACAAAATCTTTTGGATGTTCCTTCAGATTATAAGGATAATAACATCCTAACCCAAATCTCCGGACGGGAGATGCGAGCAGGCAAGGTGACCACCGAGCATCAGTCCAGGCATCATGAGTTGTTTCATTTAGGATACATCAGAGTTTGTCAAGCTTTGAATGACTATTTTTAATATTGGTCAAGAAAAAATTTAACTGTTTGGCGAACTTGGCAGATTCTCTAACATGGTAGATGTTAGCTCCAGTGCTCATATTTCTTCTCTGTGGTTGTCATAGAGCTCATTAGTTACAATGAACTAAATTTTTAAATTATTTTTTTTCCATTGGCCCATTCAATGAGTATTCCAGCTCCTCCGTTTGTGGTGGCTTTCTGAGAACCATCCATGCAAACTCTGACTCATTGGTTGTTAGGGCAATGGATTTGTAGAAGAGTTCACTAAATTCTTGAGCTCTGTTGAAATATAGTCCAATTTTTCTTTCTTCTTATATAAGTCTTTGCAAACGACATATTTAGACTGCAAACAACAAATTTCTCTATACAGCTGGCAGAGTCAAACTTGTCTGGTAATGATGTACTTTTTTATTCAAATTATTATGGCTCAAGAAATCCACGAAAAACTGCTCTTTGTGAAAACTTTTACTGTGATACTTAAGGCACATTAATATTTAATGATTTGAAGAACTACATCATAAAACAACAAATCCCTATATGAAAAATAATCTCCGTAGTAACGGATGGTAAGCTTGCAAACCTTTAAAAATGTGTATAGTGATAGTAACGATACATATTAACTGTTATATAATGGTTTAAATTTGAATTTTGTTAATACATTTATTTTAAAAAATTAATTCAACTTAAAATGTAGGTTTAAAAAACTTTTTCACTACTCGTGTCACTGGTTAGAAATTATTTTCAACAAAATGTGTAATTTGAAATTGATGAATTTTCAAAAATTCAATATAACTTAAGCAGGGGGTCTACGGATAACCAAAAAACATGACAAGGGGTCTACGAGACAAAAAAGTTTGGGAACCACTGGTTTAGAGACATTAGAGTTTAGATTTAGATTTCTACTGACTGACTGTGACACTCACTGTTCCTGCCATATAATTAATAAAATATTATAATATGATTACTGCAGATTACTGGGTTAGTGCCTTTTTATAGATCTAGTTAGTTATAGATCTATTAATTCTATAATATAGTCGTATAGAGACAATATATAATATATTATACTCATATATATCTATATATAGTTTATATAGTGACAATAGTCACTTATAAGTCTTATAGATCTAGACTATCTTATCTTATCTTATATAATACAGACGTTACTTCAAAAAAGAAGATAATTACGTCCTACGCGTCATGCATTTAGTCATGCATATTAACCAATGACTTAAATTCTGCCAAGTCACTGGTTTTTCTGGCTAGCTCAGGCAACCCATTCCATGCTCTAATAGCACTAGGGAAGAAGGAGTATTTGTACAAATTTGTCCTAGCATATGGGACGAGGAATGTGCCTTTATTTTTGTGTCTTTCAGAGTATTTTATTAAATTTTGTTTTTGTATTTGAAGATTATGGTTCAGTGTTTTATGTATAATTGCTACTTTACTTTTGAGTCTTCTGTCCTGAAGGCTTTCTAAATTTAGTGATTTTACTAAAGGCAGTAAAGGTGTTACTACTGTTACCCTAGTCAAATGTGAATATTCGTTTGTTATGAATCTCACTGCTCTATAGATCTAGAAAGTGGGTATCTTAATAATCTGGTAAAACTTCCCATCGAAGGCCCCTAGTTTTTCAGGTCAAGTAATATTTGGCTACTTTTACTAACTTTTAGTATTTTAAGTTAGGTCTAAATTCTAAATCTAGTTTTAAAATTTATTTTTAAACAGTTTTAGTTAGATCATAGATGTGGTACTTACGGTACTTTTAGGTCTAGATCTAGATAGATACCGATAGAATCTGAAGATCTATTAGACTAGATAAAAGAGATTATAGAGAAATCTAGATCTAGACTAATTACAAAAATTAATAATTAGATTTAAAGCTACATGAAATTGTCATGAAAGCAGTGGACGCGGCCATCTTAACACAAACTGTCAACTACTTAAGAGGTTATCCGAAAACTTTATTCTTTGTGTATCTTATCTTCTATGATACAGACGTTACTTCGAAAACGATGTATCCATATCTTGTCTTATAAATTACAGACCTACACATTGTAACTTCAAAATAGACTATAAGAATTACGTCCAACGCGCATATAATACCGGTACATGTGTCAATCTATAGTCATTAGCGTGGTTCAGACTTTAATGTAAAAGAAATTATTTTTAAAAATCGTACAGCATTGTTGTTTTTTTATTTACATATTGTGTGCAGATTACGAAAATGTAAGACTTTTAACAGTTGTGTTACATTTGCTTGGTGCTCAACTTTCACAAAGGTTGCCATTATTATCAAGAACTTAATTTAATTAATTTTTTATCAATTAATAGTTATTCTAAAAATTAAATGTTGTTGTTCTTTTTATTTCAGATCTATTCTTGTAAAATTTAAACATTTGTAATGGCGTCAAGTACAACAGACAATTCTGGATGTGTTACAACAAGAAGTATGTCAGAATTATGGTTAATTGGACAGACAGAGCCGTGTTTACCACAGAATGTTCTGCCCACTTATGGTCAAGTATTACGAACTGTTCTTCACAATACCAAGATATTGAAAAAACAGAAGACAATATCATACAGTGTGCAACAAACAGTTGATGATCTTCTCAGAATTTGGAGCAATGCACGCGTTCCTGTAGCCTTACGACAGAACATAGTAACAAAAATGAACGCTTTAGTGGATGAGTATAATTTATTGAAGAAAAATAAAGGAAGATGTTCAGCTACACAAAGTGACAGAGAGACAGTGTTTAAAAACAAGCTGAGTATAATATTTGATATAGCAGATAAGGATGCAGACAGGATGATTAAGATAGAAGAAGACCGGATTTTCTTAACAGATCAGAGAGGACCTAGATTAATGAAAATGGCAGGCATCGACAAGAACTTAACTAGACAGGAAGAGAGAAGTAGGCAAAGAAAGGAGGCAGAATATGAGAGAAGAAAGCGTGAGCAGACAAGAAAAGCAGGCGAAGCAAGTGTCACTGTCAGCACCTGGCAAGAAAGTGGTAGTGAAAGTAATGACAGCATGGACAAAGTGTGACAACTGTGAGTGTGGCAATGATTACATTAATTGTAATTGTATTGTAATATGGTAATATTATATTGTATGTTACTATGTCCTAAACTTTGTCTTATTGTCTTTTATTTGCTATCATTGGAAAAATTGGACAATTTGAGCATATATTTCAGCTTGTCAGAATCGTGTAATTTTTGGCTCAGACGTTAAACTCATCAATAGGAACAAATTGAATCACAATGCATGATAGATTCATAGAAATTTTTTTTTTGAACCACCCTAATAGTCATGCATATTAATCATTGACTAAAACTCTGCTAAGTCTTAGTCGCTGGTTTTCCTGGCTGATTCATATAACCCATTCCATGCTCTATATAAAAAAAAATAGAATATTATATATTATGGCATGGAATGGGATATATAATGGCACTAGGGAAGATTGGATATAGAATAAGAAATGTGTCTTTATTTTTGTGTCTAAGTATTTATTTTCTTGTGATTTTGAATTTGCAAATGGTATTATTTACTTTTTAAGTTTTCTGCCCATTATGTCTTTAAGTTGTGTTCTCTTTTTATGGGGCTACCCCTAAATTTGTCATTTTCTTAGGTTTAATGTGTGACTATAGATTGCTTGTTTCCATGCTGCGCTCTCAGCAAAAACTTGACTTATCAGGATTTGAACTCAAGCCTCTTTTATAGACAGCCAAGCAGTCTGTGCTACTCAGCCAGAGAAAGTGGGCACCAGTTGAATAGAAACTGCCAAGGTTGTAAGAGACTAGGGTTGCACTGAAGCTGAGCTGTTTTTGTAATACCGGTAACTGTAATAATTCTTTTGGTACTTAACTCAATGATGTGAATTTCACTAAAACTTTAGGAATTTCTCACATTTCCCCAGATTCATTATTTTGTTCAGAAAATGTTTAATTATGCTTGTTTGAGAGAGATGTTGACATGTAATGAAAGCACAATTCTAACAAGTTCAGACTGCCTGGGCTAGCTACTAAAGTTAGACTCAAGAAAACAATATATACCGGTACTATTAATGGTGTTTGCCTAGAAATAGCTCTGATAGTTTATCAGACTGAGTGCAACTATGTGGGGATAAGTTGCACGCTTTCTATTAAACCTTTGTATTTAATTTTCGTTATGTCCCCAAAATAACCAGATTTTATACATAAAGCTTAAATACCAATGTTCAATATTAAATTATCTTGTTTTTTTTTATGTCCTCCTTTATAAGACTGTGTCTTCTTTAAGTCCTCCTATAGGTGTGATGGTGTCTATTAAACCAAAGTGATTCACTCAGCATAAGATGGCTGCCTGGTTGTGCGATTTGCACGCTGGATGGTCGTTCCGACTAATTAATGGTCCCAGGTTGAAACCCTGCCCACTCCATCCCTCCTCGTCCTGCTGGAGGTTTGGACTAGGAAGTAATTATCTTCAACTCTGAAGCAACATCCGAATCATGTAAAACATTTTACAAGATTATTTAACAAGAATTAAAAACTGATGAAGAGGTGGGAAATATAATAATGTAAAAAAAAAAAAGTGGAAGAAGATAATTTTTTTCTTTGCTTTATGATTTAAATTAGACTTAGGGTTAGTTTTATTGAAACATTATTCTCTTGTTATTTAATGTGTCTAAAAGAAACTAACAAAAATAATTTAAAAATAAAAAGCAGTCTACTACAGAATTATGAATTACTTTGAACTTCTGTGGCTGTTACCTGTGGACAAAATGTTTTTGCATCTTTTATTTTCTCATTGTAGACTAGTTAGAAGAAACTAAACAAAAGGAGTATTACTAATGTTTTTTTTTAATATTCCTCTCGGCCCCACATCTTATATAATCCACACAAAAAAAATCACTAACTATAAAATGTTTGTTATACAGGAATATTATTACATTTTAAGTCTGAAACTTATACAAACAAAATATAATATTTAATTACAAGGGTATTCAATGTCAAGATGAAACAAAATTTATAAAAGATAACATGTTTATTAATCCAAGATACTCTAAATCAAATGCCACTTAAGTGCACGTAAAATAATAACATTGAATACATTACTAAATTACATGTATCATGAACTAATATTACTAATATAAGTCAACTACAATTGCTTATACCTGAACATTCAACAAAACTTGGTCACTGTGTCTAGCTTAATCCCACATCTAGTAGTGATCTAGAAGATTTTTATTTAAACTATTCAATTAATTTCTTATACACACACAATGTGTCTACCCAGCTCTAATGGTAACCTGACATTAGTTAGGGAAAAGTAAAGGCAGTTGGTCGTTGTGCTGGCCACATGACACCCTTGTTAACCGTAGGCCACAGAAACAGATGACCTTTACATCATCTGCCTTATAGACCACAAGTTTGAAAGGGGAACTTTTGTTTACACACACAATGTTACTATATAATTCCTTGACAGACTTCACACTAGTAGCTATAGTCCTTAAGGAATTGTTTGTGGATATCTAGTAGTTGTAGATAAATGTTGAACATGGTTTGTTTATCTAGTGAGATTCTTATATCTGGCAAGTAGCTGATGTGTCTAAATTTTTCTTTGTGTCAGTAGTGTATAGAGAGTGTATTACTCAGTCTGAAAACTTTTTGGTAAAAGACACAAGATCTATCTGGTTAGATAAACATAAAAACCACAGATAATGCCTTGGTGTGTGGGAAGTGAGAGCAGCAGCAGCAAACATTAAACACAAAAATGAATACATTTTTTTTTTCGCTTTAAGCAAGGTTGAAAAGTTCTCATGCCTGTCTTTCTTACAAAAGCCAGGTTAGAAAGTCCTCATATCAATATTGGTATAGACTCCTCTGTACCAAATAGTTCTCATCTAGCATAGGTAATTAGGTATAGACTCTTATGTACTGGAGCTGGTACCAAGGATTGAACAATATATTGTTATGCCAAAAGACATCCATGTTTCATCCTTTTCTTGATAATTGTAACAAAAGCTATCAACCCTTGTATATTAAAAGCAACAACCAAACTGTTTCATTGATATAATAAAAGTTAACTCTTTCTAGTTCTGCAAGGATGCTACTTAAGCAAATATTTTGTTTTTTCACCAGTATGAATAATAATTTATAAAATGTTTAGATTTAGCAACCAGTCTTAGACACAGACACAAGTGTCATTTAAATGTTTTTTTTGTCAGTATGAGTCATTTGATGTCTTTTCAATTTTGAAGATTTAGAAAAGCCTTTAAGGCATATGCCACATTTGAATGGTTTTTCACCAGTGTGAGTCATTTGGTGTCTTTGCAATTTTGAAGATTTAGAAAAGCCTTTAAGACATATGTCACATTTGAATGGCTTTTTACCAGTGTGAGTCATTTGGTGTCTTTGCAATTTTGAAGATTTAGAAAATCCTTTAAGACATATGCCACATTTGAATGGTTTTTCACCAGTGTGAGTCATTTGGTGTCTTTGCAATTTAGAAGACTTAGAAAATCCTTTACGACATATATCACATTTAAATGTTTTTTCTTCAGTGTGAGTCATTTGGTGTCTTTGCAATTTTGAAGATTTAGAAAATCCTTTTTGACATACCTCACATTTAAATGGTTTCTTACAAGTATGAGTTAGCTGGTGATTTTTCAATTCTTCAGATAGAGAAAATGTTTTTAGACACACTTGACATTTTAAAGTTTTTTTGTCAACATGAACCAATTGATGTGTTTTCAAAGTTGAAGACGATCTAAAACCTCTGTGACATGTTTGACATTTAAATGGTTTTTCACCTGAATGGATAAGCTGATGACTTTTCAATTTGATAGAGTTAGGAAAATCTTTGTGACATGTTTGACACTTGAATGGCTTTTCATCAGTATGAATCTGCTGGTGAAGTTTCAAGCTTGAAGATGTTAGAAAACTCTTAAGACATGTTTGACATTGAAATGGTTTTTCCCCTGTATGAACCCTTTGGTGTGTTTTAAGACTCGAAGATTGAGTAAAACCTTTATGACAGGTTTGACATTTAAATGGTTTTTCACCAGTATGAATCAGTTGATGCCTTTTCAATAGGGAAAATTTAGCAAATTCTTTTTGACAAGCTTGGCATTTGAACGTTTTTTGATCTGTGTGAACCAGCTGATGTAATTTCAAATTCCTAGATGTCTTATAACCTTTATGACATGTTTGACATTTAAAAGGTTTTTCACTAGTAGGAACCTTTTGGAGTGTTTTCAATTGTGAAGATGTAAAACGTTTATGACGAGTTGGACATTTATATGGTTTTTGACTTGTATGAATCAGCTGATGGTATTTTAAAGTTGAGAACGCCTTAAAACCTTTATGACATGTTTGACATTTAAATGGCTTTTCACCCCTATGATTCATTTGGTGTAATTTCAAAAGTAAAGATGTCATAAAACCTTTTTGACATGTTTGACAATGAAATGGTTTTTCACCAGTGTGAACTAATTGGTGTCTTTTCAATTTTGAAAATTTATCAAATTCCTCTCCACAAGTTTGACATTTGAATGTTTTTTGACCTGCATGAACCAGTTCATGATATTTTAGATTCATAAATGTTATGAAACTTTTAGAACAAGTTTGACATTTAAAAGGTTTTTCCTCTGTATGAAGCATTTGGTGTACTTTTAAATGTGAATTATACATAAAACCTTTATCACATGTCTGACATTTAAACGGCTTTCCACCAGTATGAACCGTTTGATGTTTTTTCAAAAGTGATGGGAAAAAAAAATCTTTAGAGCATGCTTGACATTTGAATATTTGTTTGCCTGCATGAATCAGTTCATGTTTTTTTAAATTTGAAATACTAGAAAAAACTTGATGACATGCTTGACATTTTAGTGACTGTTTTTCACAAGGGTGACTCCTTAATTTTGAAGGTGTGGAAAATCCACATTGACATTGTTGACATTTAAATGGATTCTCACCAATAACATGAACCAGCAGATGATATTTTAAATACGTAGAATGTAAAAAACCTTTATGACATGTTGGACATTTAAATGGTTTTTCACCTGTATGAACAGTTTGGTGGGTTTTTAAATGTGCAGCTCTTGCAAACCCACGTTGACATATTTGACATTTGTAAGGTTTTTCACCCGTATGAATCATTTGGTGTTTTTTCAATTGATAAGGAAAAGAAAATCTTTTACAACATATTTCACACATAAATGGTTTTTCACCAGTATGAACAACTTGGTGTCTTTCCAATAGATAAACTCTAGAAAACCCATGTTGACATATTTGACATTTGAACGGTCTTTCACCAGTATGAACCATTTGGTGCCTTTCCAATAGAGAAGAATAGCAATACTTCTTATCACATTTTTGACATTTATATGGTTTTTCCATGCTATGAATCAATCTATGTTTTTTCAATTCTGATAAATCATAGAAATTTTTAAAACATATTTTACAGTAGTAATTTTTACTTCGCTGCCAAGATGAGATTCTCATCTCTTTTTCTGATTTAGTTTCATCTGGATGCTGTTTTTTGTCATCTTGTATTGTACTAGTAAGTACAGAATCCATTCCTTTGTCTTGCTCAATGTCTTTACCCTGTTGAAATGAAATGCTCAACTTAGTATTAGATTATTCTTGTATCATAAATGTGTAATGTACAAAAAGGTATAAGCTCTTAGGTGAAGGTTCTAAGGTCATATATTATAGTAAAGAGCTTCTTGAAGCAGCTCACAAAAGTAAAAGGTACTTTTTACAAAGTTTTTAAAAACTAATTACAGTAAAATCCACCCAGATATCCCTTTCTTTCTCCCCCCTCCCCCACACTCCATTTTCCCAACTGGTCCAGATCGGTGATAGGATCATAGCATATTGAGAAGGTTAAAAAAGCAGGAAACGGCACTAATCAAACCACAATTTTATCACAGCATTTATTATTATTTATTTATTTCATTTACAATTTCTTATTCTTAGACCCGATTTCACCACCAAACCCCACCTTTTCCTCTTCTCGCTAAACACACTGGCAACCAAGTCGTCATGTTCCTTGGCGTATCTCCCCTTCTCTTAGTATGAATGTCAAACCACATTTGCTACTCACCAGTTTGCCAATCCGGGCAAGCCCCCATTATTCTATTCTAATGTAAAGTCTATCAACCTTGTTGACTTTATCACTAGCCAAGTCGATCTGGGCTCCTTTCATCTTGCGAGGCAGCCAGGCTGTCCCTTCCCCTTTGTCTAGACCCTGAACGTATGTCACGCTTGACCTCTAGACAGGTGTTCTTAATACCTTATTGGCAAATGAGTGGGAAAAGCTAATCTTGACAGGATGTCACATTATCTATCTTGAATTATCACATGTTCTATCACATGCTGTCTATCCCAATCCCTATTTCCGTTCAAGGGGCATATAAGGCTCAAGCTGCTCCAATTGCGAGCAGTCGCCACATTTTTTTAATGTTGAGGGATGTTAATTAACAGATTCCATTCATTGTGCTCCTTTCACTTGAACGTTGTGCCTGATTGCCACTGGAGACTTGACTGGTTCCTGTTACGTGGCATTCCTGCCTGCCGCAGAATCCACACACTTCCTGTCACGTGGCATTCCTGCCTTTCGCAGAATCCCCAAACTTCCAGTTACATGAAAATACAGTTTGCTACTTGATCAGAATCCTTGATCTTCCAGAACTCCTGTTCCTGTTGAACCCACCCTTAACTCCGTGGCTGAGTACTAAGCTCCACATCTGAAGTCAATTCTCAGCACCCGCAGCCTGCCTGATCACCATTAATTTTGCCCCACCCCGCCGTGTCACTCCCACTTTGAGGACACCGAACAGAGGCTGGGCTACTCTCAATCCAACTGCAGCATTCCAGCTGGAGCTGGCACCTCTCAAGCTGATGCTCATGCTAGCAGACTAAAAGGGTCTACAGCATCAAGGCAGAGAGATAAGCTCCTGAGACCATGACACAACACAGGGAACTCAAGAGCTAAGTTAATAGGGCATTCACACATTTATAGCCAGCAGTCAATATGATGAGTTAACCATGTCATTTATCTATACTTACTTTGTATATTACTCTAGGTTGTATGATTTTACTCCTCACTTTTCGTAATCCCTCCCCCCTTTCATTTTAATTACATTAAACTATTTTATCTTGTTATCAATTGTATGCTAACGTGTGTTCTGTTTCGGATCTGTAAAGCGCGCTGGTCTATGGTGGCATTAGAAACCCCTAGACCTAACGTCTCCAAAGCTAAATTATTGAAAATAATTTTTAATTATTAATCGTAATTTTTAATTAAACACACCTCCCAGAGCCCCATGATAATGGAGGCCTTTCCCAGCGGTGCGTGACACCCACTCACAGGCACATTGGAGACAGGACTGTGCCCTAGCATAGTGTCAAGTACAGGATGAAGACTCTTGCTGGTCTTTAGTGGTGCAACCAGCATACCACTTGAAATTAAGGACCTTGGTTCACTACTGTTTGTAAAACGAGCCATTTCTGTCTTTTGCGTTACAGCATTATCCTGTAATACAAATAGATTTTAGTTATGAATTACTTACAAAATAAAAAATAATAAACAGAGAACAAGATGTACATATAAATAAAAAAGATGTATTTTATAAAAGACAAATTCTTTAATAACTTTTTAAATTCATGTTTTTATGTGCATTGAAAACTATCCTCAAAAATAGACAAAAATTATACTTAAAGAATATTAAAACTTTAATAATATTTTTAAGAAGAAATAACGTTTTGCTTATGAAACTAAGATCTAGGCAACTGGGGATGTCCTAATAAAGACTAAACGTAAGAACAATTTGCAAAAAAGGTCTGTATCCAAAACACTGATTAATTATATAAGTAAGTCCATAAAAATGACGAAAATTAACGATTTTAAAGTGTCATTAAGTTAAAATGACAAAATGAGCAACTTAGTTTTTCCCTCTTTTTAATGTGATCCAGATTTTAAAGCAAAAACAGAAGCTCATGTCAGGAAATAATAACAATTCATAGCAGCTATTTTAGACTAGACCTTTTAAAACTAAAATCAACAACAGTCATCATGAAATTGCTCTGGCTATTTATCCTAATAATTACTAAATACACACTAGCTGAACACAGAACTAGATCTACCTCAGTCAACACTAAACTTAAAAATGAAGCAACAGTCATAATCAATCATCACACTTTAGATCAATGCAACTTCAAAAATAACCTAACATACACATCAATAACATTAAAGAAGATTACCCATCACAAATGGAAGTTCTCAATCAGACACAGTAGAAATAAATACCTTTCACTGTTAATATTAATAGCAGGAGATGTAGAGTCAAATCCAGGGCCTAGATCTAAAGATAGATGCAACATCTGCAAAAAAGTATGCACCATGAAACAGAAAGCCATTCAATGTGACACCTGCGATGAATGGTACCATGCATCATGTCTCCATATGAATACACCTGTGTATTATGCCTTAGGCAACAAAGATGCATCATGGCACTGTGTACCCTGTGGGTTACCTCAGTTTACATCAGGACTGTTTGATTCCTTTGATGCGGACACTTCTAACCCATACAACATCTTAAACACCATCCCAAAACCAACTCACCAACCACTAGCCAGATCCACTCCTGTTAAACCTAAATCTACTAAAATTAATACAACAGCCTCACTAAACAAACCTCCTAAAGAAGTAATACCAAAATACCTTAAAACCTTAGTAATAAATTTTCAAAGTATTAGGAACAAAACAGCAGACTTAGAAATTTTATTAGAATGTGAGAAACCAGACATAATTGCAGGAACAGAAACTTGGCTACATCCTGAAATTTATAATGCAGAAATTTTCAATAGTAATTATGAAATTTTTAGAAAAGATAGGGCTGATAATCATGGAGGAGTTCTTTTAGCAATAAAAAACACTCTTATAGCTGAAGAAATTACCTTACCTAACTCAAAAAACATAGAATCTACATTTTGTAAAATTAATACCACCTCAACATCCCTTATAATAGGCAGCATTTACAGACCACCAAATTCTAGTTTAGAATACATGCAGGAACTATGTAATCAGATTACTACACTTAAAGAGACAAATAAAAATGCAGTTTTTTGGATTATGGGTGACTTCAACCTACCTGATATAAATTGGAAAACACTAACCATAGATAAACACCAAAACCTTAAGGACATAAATGAGCTTTTCATAGAAACTTTACACACCTAAGTTTAGATCAAATCATTAAAAAGCCAACTAGATTAAACAACACATTAGATCTCTTCTTAACCAACAGACCTGGATTAGTAGTTGATTATGATATTATCCCTGGTCTATCAGACCATGAGATCATAAAAATACACAGTCAGATAAAAGCAGTAGCCAATACAAAAACCAAAAGAAAAATCTTACTCTGGAATAAATGTAACCTAACACAACTACACCAAGCTGCATTAAACTTTCAACAAACATTCTTATTAGAAAAAGACATTAACCAACCAGTCGATGACCTCTGGAATTTCATTAAAAACCATCTTAAAAGCATTATAGAAAATCATATACCAACTAAATACACATCAAACAAAATAAATAAATGCTGGTTTAAAAATAGACTAAAGAAGCTTTGTAAACAGAAGGAAAACCTATATAGAAAATTTAAAGAAACCAAGGCAGAAAGAGTTTACAAAAAGTATATAAAAATTAAACACCTAACCCAAAAAGTAAGCAGACAGCTGCAGAGTGAATACATAAACAATGTAATATCTAAAGATAACAACAAAAACCTATGGTCATACATTAAGTCTAAGAAAATGGAAACAACAGGCATAGCACCATTAAAAGATGAACATAACATAATACATAATGATAATGAAACTAAAGCAAACATCCTAAACAAATACTTTGCATCAGCATTCTCAGCCCCAGGAGACAAAGACATATTTCTTAATTTGAACCAAGTAGACAACATAGAAGATTTAGTAGAACAAGAAAATGGAATTAAAAAACTATTAGCCAACACCAAACCAAATAAAGCGTCTGGACCTGATGGTATTCCAGCTAGATTACTCAAAGAACTAAGCAATGAGCTAGCCCCAGTGTTCAAAATACTCTTTCAGGCATCGCTTAACCAGGGCAGAGTACCAAAGGACTGGAAAGAAGCTAATGTCACCCCCCTATTTAAAAAAGGAGAAAAATCTGATCCAGGAAACTACAGACCAGTATCACTTACCAGCATCACATGTAAAATACTAGAACACATAATATGTAGCAACATCATAAACCACTTAGACAAACATAATGTCCTCACCCCATACCAACATGGCTTTAGGAAATATAGATCATGTGAAACACAACTAATAGGACTAATTGATGATTTCTCAAAAGGTTTAGATAATAGTGAACAAATAGATGCTATCTTACTAGATTTTTCCAAGGCTTTTGACAAAGTTCACCACCATAGTTTGCTTAAAAAATTAAAATATTTCAGCCCTAACGGTCCACTGCATCAGTGGATTAAAGATTTTCTGATAGGGAGAGAACAAACTGTAATAATAAATGGCTCTAAATCAACACCAATAACAGTAAACTCAGGTGTACCTCAAGGAACAGTCTTGGGTCCACTACTATTTTTAATTTACATAAATGATTTACCAAATTGCATTAGTTCAGGAACAAAAGTCAGATTATTTGCAGACGATTGCATAATATATAGAACAATAAAAACAAAACAAGACACAGATATTTTACAAAGAGAATTAGATGAATTACAGAAATGGGAATCAAATTGGAGCATGTCTTTCCACCCAGAAAAATGTCAGTTGTTAAGAGTAACAAAAAAAATTAAACAAATTAATTCCACTTATCTTATTCATGGCAAACCAGTAACACAGACTAAAAACTCAAAATACCTAGGTGTTATAATAAATGAAAAACTGTCATGGAATCCACATATTGATGAAACTATAAAAAAATCCAACAAAGCATTAGGGTTTATTAAAAGAAATTTCTATAAATCAAATAAGAACATAAAACTAAAATGTTATTTAACCTTGGTTAGGCCAATAATAGAATATGCATCCACCGTGTGGGACCCCTCAACTCAAGAAAACATTAAGAAACTGGAACAAACACAAAATAGAGCAGTGAGATTCATAACAAACGAATATTCACATTTGACTAGGGTAACACCATTAGTAAAATCACTAAATTTAGAAAGCCTTCAGGACAGAAGACTCAAAAGTAAAGTAGCAATTATACATAAAACACTGAACCATAATCTTCAAATACAAAAACAAAATTTAATAAAATACTCTGAAAGACACAAAAATAAAGGCACATTCCTCGTCCCATATGCTAGGACAAATTTGTACAAATACTCCTTCTTCCCTAGTGCTATTAGAGCATGGAATGGGTTGCCTGAGCTAGCCAGAAAAACCAGTGACTTGGCAGAATTTAAGTCATTGGTTAATATGCATGACTAAATGCATGACGCGTAGGACGTAATCATCTTCTTTTTTGAAGTAACGTCTGTATTATATAAGATAAGAAGAAGAAGATAAGCTAAATTTATTTAAATAAACTGAAATACATGAATGAGAAAATCAGGATCTCCATGTACAATGATCTATGTAAAAGAAAAAGGTGTATTTGTTGAAAGATTTGAGATGGTATGAGGACACTACAACCTCAACTCAAAACTTCTTTATAATTTTCCAAGCACATTTATATAAATATATATATATATAAAATGAAAAAATTCTAGAAAAAAAAAATATATATATTTCTAGAATTTTTTTTAAAATTCTATAAGATTTTAGAATACATAAAAAAAAGTTCACAGAGGGTTCGAGTTCCTAAGGGTCTATGGAACTTATACCACCACATGTCAAGTGTGATTTCTTTCCCTTGTTGAAGATACCAAACAAAATAATTAATTACCTAAAGTTATTTAACTAATTAGTTGTTGTTTTTTTAATGATTTTTGTGTTGTCTGCTAAAAGAAATAATAGTGCAAAATTTCAGCTTAATCCTAGACTACATGTGGGAGAAAAAACATGTACTAACGTTTTACCATAAAGACATACAGAATATTTGATATAAGTTTTGTAAAATATAAGATGCATCTATGGCTTACAAAAATTCTATATCTGGCACTATTAACTAATTTTAGGTGTTTACTTGTTTTACTCTTAATAAAGTAGTGGTGTTTTTTTTTCATAATAAGTTTCAAGAAAGATTAAAATTATTATTAATGGCTTGCAGAAAATGTATTTACTCATATTTACAAGCTATGCCATTGATAATATGTTCATTGTTCTGTAAGTAATAGAATATATACCTGATACTCAAGGTTCATATTAAATGTTTGAACACAGTTTTCTGATTGCTGTGTATACAAATCTGATTCATCTTCCTCCGTCTCCTCGATTTCCATCTCTGACACTTTGAAGTCTTGAACTTCACATGGTTGTGTCAACAAATCTGGTCTGTCTATTTTTATACTTATTTTTTTGAAGACATCGTTGGGATTAAAAGAATAGTTATGGTCAGTGTCAACCATCATGGAAAGTTAATAGGTCTTTATTTTCTAGTAAAATATTTACTGCAAAAAAAAAAAAAAAGTAAAACATTACAATCAACTTCGTTGAACTTATTAAGTATTCTTTGATCAGATTTTTTAAAACAAATATTTTACGAAAAAATATTTTAAATTGAACTAGATGTGGTAATTTCATTTATTTATTAACTTCAAATCTTTCAAGTACTCTTTTAGGTTTAATGTTGATTTGTAAACTTTGTAATTATTATTAATCACTATCAATTTTATCAAGTCCACTGGCTCTCATGTCATAAAGAATTAAAGAGGTTTTTTGCATCGGGTGAGAACAAACTGACGATTAGGTTCAGGATTTGTCATTTGCAGTTGATCTCTCACTGCCATGGTCACCTGCAAGATCTGAATTTGAAACTTCAAGGTAAAGACAAAGTTGTCACAACTGTGTGTGATGATTTGAAGTGCTTTCAAAAAAGTTACGATTGAGGATAAACCAAACATCAAGAGAAAACCTTGTTCACTTCTCAACGTGTCAGGAACTAAAAAGATTAACTACGGCTGCAACATTTGGTAAATGTGTCCTAAACCTGGAATCATTACTAAATGCTTTAAATGACCATTTTCATGACTTCATTTCATACGAGCAAGGACCTTCATTGTTGGTATCTCTATTTTCATTTGCTCCTGAAAATTCTGCTGATAATGTGCAACTAGAGCTGATAGATATATATGCAGTCAGATTTTTGTTGAAAGCGAAGTATATAGAAGTGCCAGTTATTTTCCTGAACAGTACATGGAATTGCAGAAATTTGCAGCTAGAATTCTTGCTATGTTTGAATAGACTTTTCTCTGTGAGCAGTTCTTTTCATAATGAAATCTCTACAAAAAAAAACTCTGTTGAGATTACCTGATGAATTTGTCATCAGTGATGAAAGTGTCAGTGACAAACAAACTTCAACTTGACATTAACTTGACTTGGCCCTTCACCTTCAGATCATACTCATAGACGTCATAGTAGTTAAGTAGTCAGTATGTTTAATAGTTAGAAAGTTATGATTTTTTTTGTGTCGTTTTGGCTTAACATAGGTTGACATTGTCAGTCATAGGATAGTTAGTTTTTAGTGTGCCCCATGTCGGCCATGTACTGTAGCCTTTTTTTTTTTACATGAGTTTGACATGCCTGTCATATAAGATTTACTTACTACTAGATCTAGATTTACTTAATTTACTAGATCTAGACTCAGATATAGATAGATCTGGATATTTTAGTAAGTCTTACTAGAGTCTAGATCTATATAGATCTAGAGTTAGAGTAGAGACAGTAGGCTGAGTAGGCAGTAGATCTAGATAATCTTTCCAGTTTCCGGACGTAGAAAATATGCGTTGTCAATTATCCATATTTTGTCACCATATCTATCTATCTATCTATCTATCTATCTATCTATCTATCTATCTCTCTCTCTCTCTCTCTCTCTCTATATATATATATATATATATATATATATATTTATATATATATCTATATCTATCTATCTATATATATATATATATATATATATATATATACATATACATATATATATATATATATATATTTATATATATATATATTTATGTTAATGATCAAGATATATATAGTATATAGATTTAGATCTAGATCTCTTTATATATAATAGATATAGATCTATAATCTACTTAATCAACCTTTAGTCTTTACAAGTAATGTTCAAAAACTTCAAATATTTAACTCTAGACTCTTAGACAGACTGATAGACATCAGAATAATAATAATAAGGCTTGTCTTCGAGTCCGAAGATTAGTGAGGAATACAGTATTTCCCGTGGCTGCGCAGCCCCAGCTGTGACCTGCATATTTTGCCACATCCAGGGCAAGCTTAACCATTATCCGCAGGTGGTCGATTTAGATTTTCTTTTCGTCGTCTGCGTTTGTCCTCGGCAGCAGATTTTCTTTTGGTCTCAAATGTGTATCCCGCGGCCTTCATGAGTGACCTCCAGCTGTCTCGTTCCGACGCTTTGCAGACACACTCTTCGAAGGACTTCAGTATCTGGTATTTTGTCTTGCCATTTGACATTTAGTATTTTTCTCAGACATGTCATGTGGAAGTGGTTCAGTTTCTTTGTATGTTTTCTGTACACTGTCCATGTTTCTGAGGCATATAGAGCAATGTAGGGACGATGACGGCTCTATAGACCCCTAGCTTTGTATTTGTGGTGATACCACGTCTGTTCCAGACATTTTTAGACAGTCTGCCATAGGGTGCACTGGCCTTGGCGATACGCAGGTCGATTTCACTATCGATTTTTCCATTTCTGGAGAGTGTGCTGCCAAGATATGTGAATTTGTCCACTGCGTTTATATCCTGTCCATTTATAGTGATGCTTGGATTCGAGTAGGCTTTCCCAGGAGCTTGTAAATATAAGACTTCAGTCTTGTTTGTATTAATGGTAAGGCCAAAGTCTGAGCATGCTCTTGAGAAGTCACTGACGATGCTCTGCAGATCATTTTCAGAGCAGGCATTTAGGGCACAGTCGTCAGCAAATAGTCTGACATAAATATGCAGTATGACATATCATCAATCAAATCGATGTTTGGGCACCAACTCATTTGCATGATTTGTCGACTTAAAATTGGTACAACAACAAATGTTTAAATTTTTCAAAAGTTTTAAAATGTAAATAAGCTGAAATTGTAGCCAGTGGTGTAGCTGGGTGGGGGGAGATTTGAAAATCTCCCGGGCTCCAACTTGAGGGGGGGCCCCAAAATGAATGTTTTTTAAATTAAATATTAAATACCAGTATTGCACTAAATGCAGGGGCCTTCAAATGATGGTTAATTCCTAGCTACGCCCCTGATTGTGGCAGACGCATCTCAAGAAAACTGAACATTGTTTAAATGTCCAACCACAGTATAGTTCCATGATCCAACTCGGAAGATGAAACACTTGTCTTACAAACTCCTAAATATTTAAATTTTGTTTTGTTGTTCTTTTTTCTTTGTTACTACAATGAAATAGTCCCTTGAAGAGTAAATTATTTGGACTCGCAGGTGATTGTGTCCCTCATGGAAGGATATCACACACCCCTGCAGTTTTTTTTGGACATCACACACCCCTGCAGTTTGAGAAATGCTGCTTTACAGTCAAATTTTATCTATGCCAGAGATGGGCAACCCATTTGTATGGAGATCGAGCCGCATAAAAATTAGTTCTTTTTAGCGGCCCCCGAAAGGGAAAAGACGCTATTAGGTTTGTGCGAAATGTCTGTCTGTCTGTCCGTCCGTCCCGATTAGATCTCGTAAACTAGAAAAGATAATGAAAATCCGGCATCACAATATTTTAGACCATTCAAAGTTCTGATGCAACGGCTCCTTTTTTTTTCTGAAAGCGAAAAATCTAATTTTTGAAATCAGTTATGCAAGCAGTTTTTTAAAGAGAAAAAGCTAATTAGTATGCATCATAATTTAGACATAATTTAAAACGAATAGTAATCTTGTAAACATCGTTTTCCTAAACCTTTATTTTTATTGCCGAATTTTTTTTTTCTTTATTGAGGATTCGAATAAGAGATTGAGCTTTTTCAAAACAATTAGATCAATTATAAGACATCAGCTAGGCCAGGGGAGGCGCGGTGGTTGAGCGGTAAAGCGCTTCCGAACCGAACCGGGTTTGAATCCTGGTGAAGACTGGGATTTTCAACTTTGGAATCTTTGGGCGCCTCTGAGTCCACTCAGCTCTAATGGGTACCTGACATTAGTTGGGGAAAAGTAAAGGCGGTTTGTCGTTGTGCTGGCTACATGACACCCTCGTTAACCATAGGCCACAAAACAGATGAACTTTACATCATCTGTCCTATAGACCACAAGGTCTGAAAGAGGAACTAGTTATGCCAGGTTCACATCTAACTTTACATTCACTTTCACCTATCCTTTGATCTGCGGGACCGTTGGGGCACTACACATGATCTGTTAACCTTCTTTCTCCATTCTTATCTCTCATTTGTCTTTGATATAATTTCATTCGGATGTTCTTTCTGAAAATATTGAAGCCTGCTTGGGTGGACCACTTCGGGGGCCGATTTTGAGTTTGTGTTTCCACACAAACTGTCTTTTGTAACCTTGTTTGTTTTTGTTTTTATGAGGGTCCGTGTATATATAGGCCTATATATATATCTGTGACATTTTACGTCTCGAAAGACGATCTTTTCCCTTCGCAACTTCTTGTGTGACTAAAGAGGCCAATCCTTGATACACAGCTGCGATCGCAGGATGGGCATATATAATCACTAGGGGCCGTTGCATTTTCACCCTTCTTTCTGGTTCTGCTGTGTATGACATCTGCAATCTGTGACCCTTCCTTTATGCTCTCTCTCCGTGGGGATCTGTCCAGTGCCACCTCTTCCCAGTTGCCAGTGTCGATTTTGAAGAATTACCTTACCTAACTCAAAAAATATAGAATCTACATTTTGTAAAATTAATACAACCTCAACATCCCTAATAATAGGCAGCATTTACAGACCACCAAATTCTAGTTTAGAATACATGCAGGAACTATGTAATCAGATTACTACACTTAAAGAGACAAATAAAAATGCAGTTTTTTGGATTATGGGTGATTTCAACCTACCTGATATAAATTGGAAAACACTAACCATAGATAAACAGAAAAAAACTTAAGGACATAAATGAGCTTTTCATAGAAACTTTACACAACCTAAGTTTAGATCAAATCATTAAAAAGCCAACTAGATTAAACAACACATTAGATCTCTTCTTAACCAACAGACCTGGATTAGTAGTTGATTATGATATTATCCCTGGTCTATCAGACCATGAGATCATAAAAATACACAATCAGATAAAAGCAGTAGCCAATTCAAAACCCAAAAGAAAAATCTTACTCTGGAATAAATGTAACCTAACACAACTACCCCAAGCTGCATTAAACTTTCAACAAACATTCTTATTAGAAAAAGACATTAACCAACCAGTCGATGACCTCTGGAATTTCATTCAAAAACCATCTTAAAAGCATTATAGAAAATCATATACCAACTAAATACACATCAAACAAAATAAATAAATGCTGGTTTAATAATAGACTAAAGAAGCTTTGTAAACAGAAGGAAAACCTATATAGAAAATTTAAAGAAACCAAGGCAGAAAGAGTTTACAAAAAGTATATAAAATTAAACACCTAACCCAAAAAGTAAGCAGACAGCTGCAGAGTGAATACATAAACAATGTAATATCTAAAGATAACAACAAAACCTATGGTCATACATTAAGTCTAAGAAAATGGAAACAACAGGCATAGCGCCATTAAAAGATGAACATAACATAATACATAATGATAATGAAACTTAAGCAAACATCCTAAACAAATACTTTGCATCAGCATTCTCAGCCCCAGGAGACAAAGACATATTTCTTAATTTGAACCAAGTAGACAACATAGAAGATATAGTAGTTCAAGAAAATGGAATTCAAAAACTATTAGCCAACACCAAACAAAATAAAGCGTCTGGACATGATGGTATTCCAGCTAGATTACTCAAAGAACTAAGCAATGAGCTAGCCCCAGTGTTCAAAATACTCTTTCAGGCATCGCTTAACCAGGGCAGAGTACCAAAGGACTGGAAAGAAGCTAATGTCACCCCCCTATTTAAAAAAGGAGAAAAATCTGATCCAGGAAACTACAGACCAGTATCACTTACCAGCATCACATGTAAAATCCTAGAACACATAATATGTAGCAACATCATAAACCACTTAGACAAATATAATGTCCTCACCCCATACCAACATGGCTTTAGGAAATATAGATCATGTGAAACACAACTAATAGGACTAATTGATGATTTTTCAAAAGGTTTAGATAATAGTGAACAAATAGATGCTATCTTACTAGATTTTTCCAAGGCTTTTGACAAAGTTCACCACCATAGTTTGCTTAAAAAATTAAAATATTTCGGCATTAATGGTCCACTGCATCAGTGGATTAAAGATTTTCTGATAGGGAGAGAACAAACTGTAATAACAAATGGCTCTAAATCAACACCAATAACAGTAAACTCAGGTGTACCTCAAGGAACAGTCTTGGGTCCACTACTATTTCTAATTTACATAAATGATTTACCAAATTGCATTAGTTCAGGAACAAAAGTCAGATTATTTGCAGATGATTGCATAATATATAGAACAATAAAAACAATACAAGACACAGATATTTTACAAAGAGAATTAGATGAATTACAGAAATGGGAATCAAATTGGAGCATGTCTTTCCACCCAGAAAAATGTCAGTTGTTAAGAGTAACAAAAAAACTAAAACAAATTAATTCCACTTATCTTATTCATGGCAAACCAGTAATACAGACTAAAAACGCAAAATACCTAGGTGTTATAATAAATGAAAAACTGTCATGGAATCCACATATTGATGAAACTATAAAAAAAATCAAACAAAGCATTAGGGTTTATTTAAAGAAATTTCTATAAATCAAATAAGAACATAAAACTAAAATGTTATTTAACCTTGGTTAGGCCAATAATAGAATATGCATCCACCGTTTGGGACCCCTCAACTCAAGAAAACATTAAGAAACTGGAACAAACACAAAATAGAGCAGTGAGATTCATAACAAATGAATATTCACATTTGACTAGAGTAACACCATTAGTAAAATCACTAAATTTAGAAAGCCTTCAGGACAGAAGACTCAAAGGTAAAGTAGCAATTATACATAAAACACTGAACCATAATCTTCAAATACAAAAACAAAATTTAATAAAAATACTCTGAAAGACACAAAAATAAAGGCACATTCCTCGTCCCATATGCTAGGACAAATTTGTACAAATGCTCTTTCTTCCCTAGTGCTATTAGAGCATGGAATGGGCTGCCTGAGCTAGCCAGAAAAACCAGTGACTTGGCAGAATTTAAGTCATTGGTTAATATGCAAGACTAAATGCATGACGCGTAGGACGTAATCATCTTCTTTTTTGAAGTAACGTCTGTATTATATAAGATAAGAAGATAGGAGCTTCATGTCGCGTTTATATATATATATATATATATATATATATATATATATATATATATATATATATATATATATATATATATATACATATATATATGTGTGTGTGTGTGTGTCTGTGCGCGCGACTGCGTGTATGTGTGTGAAATTTCCGAATACTTAAGTAGTTCTCTGAACTGCATGTGGTTTAAACTTAAGACCTAGCCCTAATAAAGTTGATCACTGTGACAATTGGGTCAATAACATGTTTGATATTCAATGCAGTTTTGCCCTAACTTTCCTGAAGAATGACACATTGAAAAGAGAAGAGTGTATTGCTCTTTAATTTCATTATGTATCAACTACAACTAACCTAGTTCTTCTTGTGGCCTAGCATCAAACCAACTTCTTTAGCAGCTTCTTGTGGCCTAGCACCAAACTAACTTCTTTTGCAGCTTTTTGTGGCCTAGCACCAGACTAACTTCTTTTGCAGCTTGTTGTGGCCTAGCACCAAACTAACTTCTTTTTAGGCTTCTTGTGGCCTAGCACCAAACTAACTTCTTTTGCAGCTTCTTGTGGCCTAGTACCAAACTAACTTCTTTTGTAGCTTCTTGTGGCCTAGCACCAAACTAACTTCTTTTGCAGCTTGTTGTGGCCTAGCACCAAACTAACTTCTTTTGCAGCTTCTTGTGGCCTAGCACCAAACTAACTTCTTTTGGAGCATCTTTTAATGATAATTGTTTGCTGTTTCGTCAATTTTTTTAATAAACTCCTGGCTTTTTTTCTTTTTTTATTTGTGAGATTGCATCCAAAATCAAGATGCTTTGTTTGGTTGTTTGAAATTGTACCTTAAACACCGCAATTGGTTCACAACTCAGAAAGCGCACTGCTTTACCACGAGGTTTTGTAAAAATACTTAGTGGTGCATTCATCGTTAAAAACACGACATTCATTTTCTTTTTTTTTTAAAGCATTCATAATGTTTATTTCCAATCCAACAATACTTTAATATTCAAATATTACTCTTTTTTTTTTACATGACTTTGAAACAATGCAAAGATAACTACATAATTTGCAAAAAAATGCTGTTTGAGTCTAATACTGAATGCTTCGACATATTGCCAATGAGAATAATTTTTGTTTCCTAAAAAAAATATTTTTGAATTATAAAGAATGTTTTCTTTAGCTTCTTCTTCATCAGATTTAATTATTTTGTAGACAGAAGTTTCAAAAATTTTGAAGATATTTAAAATTATCCATTTTAAAAATATATGCATTTTTATAGATATAATCTGTGGATGCATGGAATTTCTATAGGTGTTCGCGAGCCGCATTAAATGCTCTGGTGGGCCGCATGTGGCCCGCGTCTCATAATTTGCCCACCCCTGTACCAAATGATTAGTATTCTAGTAAACTTAAGGCTGACAAGTCTTAGTAAATCATTAGTGTGTTATGACTTATAGTAAAAAAAAAATCATCTAAAATTACTCTAACCACTAAAAGCTACCAGAGTTATAGAGGCACCGGGTATATTTATAAGGTATGATCAAGTTCCCGCCTTGGCCATTTACCTCTTAGTAGAAGAACAATTTTAGAGTTAGGCCTACATAGAACCTCTTAATAGAAGCAGAATCTATAAAGACCAAACTTATCTTAATATTCCCCCGCCCCCCCCTTTTTTTAGTCAATTTAGATATAAAGCTATTTCTTGTATGAGTTATGTATGTGAGTTGTGTGTTACAATCCACACACTGTTCCTCAAGGTGGACACCCGCACATCTAATGTGCTACCAGGTACAGAGAAGGAACGGTGTATTCAGTTTTTCGGATCACCACTAGCCCATTTGTGGATACAGGCCATCAGAAAACAGGGATGTGACAAATGCATATATCTTTCTCCAGTACTGGTACAAAAAAAGTGTCCCATTAGCCTAAACAGAGTTGAAGTTTTTCTTTTCATTTCAAGTGTAGACTATTCACTTCTTCAGCGTTTGTACTTTTATAGTTTATCAATAGAAAATGAATTGGAATAAATGGAATATATACATTCCTCAGTATCATGGGAAAGACTAAGTTAACCCTGAGGAAAATTCAGGAGCCCATGCCCGTCAAGCAATTTGCAACATGCGACTCCGCTGATCCCAAACTGTATCGGCACTTGCAGCTTCTTTGGATAGGCCGTCCACTAGCTGCACGAAGAAGGAAGAACTGATTTGTTGCCCAGGCATTCATCTAATTTCCATGAGATGATCCTTAGTCGCTTAGCAACTGAAGGAGGCCATACAAATTATTGATCTGGAGTTAACCAATCTCCTGGTTTTGCATATGTAATTAGATTTAGTCGACCTTTTCTTTTTCCTGAGATATCTCACCCGACAAGCACTTATCCTAGATCCCTCATATTTAACATAATGTTACGAATCTCACTATGCAGGCTCTCTGCAAACTGCACCAACACCACCAACTTAAAGAACTTGACAACTCCGGGCTCCAAAGTAACGTAACACTTTAATAGTTGAATAAATAACAGCCAATACTGTACAATTGGCAACACGTACACTGTAAAAATATCTCTCCGATAACACCGTTCCGCCGTATCAACTCTTGCACTGGCCTCTCCGTCTCGTTCCGGGCTTGCACTGGGTTCAACAGTTCAGGACTGACTTCACAAACTAGGCTCGTTGTGTCGGACTCGGTCGCAGACCAAGATCTAGACGCCAGTCGTCTCAACTGTACTTGACAGTACTCCGCACTGAACCGTCGTAATGCTCCGTACAGAACCACACCGCTGAACTGTGTTGTAATCGTCCGGACTGTAGTGAACCGGGCTCTGAACCTTGCTGTATTGAGCCCCTTTTCTCGACCGTCTTGACTGCGACACCTCCGCTCTTATATAGGGTCCCTGCTGGCCTTCTCGAACCGGACAGAACGCCGCTCGACGTTTCGAGGTGGTCAGATGACTACAACTCTCGTGACGCTCCAGAGCTCTGTTCACGACGGCGATCCTACTCGAACCTTCATGTTGACACTCGTCACGGTTGACCACTCGTCTAGCGCTGGCCTGGGGCGATTTGCGTCGGCTGACTACACACACACCACTACCCCCATCTGTGCCACCACCAGGTTTATAACAATAATTTAACAAATTAAACACGCACAAGAATATTAACAATATGTTACTATCTACTATCCAGTGAACGATTTGTCAGTGACCAATTTTAAATCTCACATTGATTGTATTAAAACTAACATAATTTAATAAAAATAATAAAAATGAAACATAATTTAACAAATTAAACACGCACAAGAATATTAACAATATGTTACTATTTACTATCCAGTGAACGATTTATCAGTGACCAATTTTAAATCTCACATTGATTGTATTAAAACTAACATAATTTAATAAAAATTAAACATAATTCAACAAATTAAACACGCACAAGAATATTAACAATGTTACTATTTACTATCCAGAGAACGATTTGTCAGTGACCAATTTTAAATCTCACATTGATTGTATTAAAACTAACATAATTTAATAAAAATTAAACATAATTCAACAAATTAAACATAATTCAACAAATTAAACACGCACAAGAATATTAACAATATGTTACTATTTACTATCCAGTGAACGATTTGTCAGTGACCAATTTTAAATCTCACATTGATTGTATTAAAACTATTTTTTAAAGCCTCAATACTCAGAAAGTGAAAAAAAAAAGTTCCCATTTCAGACCTTGTGATCTATAGGGCAGGTGACGTAAAGGTCATCTGTTACTGCCCAGGACAACGAGGGTGTCATGTGGCCAGCACAATGACCAACCCCCTTTACTTTTCCACAACTAATGTCAGGTACCCATTAGAGCTGAGTCGCCTAAAGATCCTAAATTAAAAATCCCAGTCTTCACCAGGATTTGAACCTGGAATCTCCAGTTCGGACTGCGCCTCCCTTAATACTTATAAAACAGCTTCAAAGTTGTAATCATTTTATTCAGAACTTTATTATCAAGATCCTGCTTAATAAAAAACAAATGGCACAAAAAAATCACATGAATCTCGTTGTATCTTCTTTAAAACAAGCCAGGTTAAAAAGTCTTTGCATTAGCGTAGGATACAGACTCCTATCTTAAAAGAATTTCACAACTAATTTCCATGACAAAAAACATACTTCTTTTGTCACATTTTTTCACCAAATAGCAAAAGAGTTATCAATTTCTTTTGAGTCTTAAATATTTATAGGAAGAGCTGGTGAGTGGCTAATTTTGTGGGACACTCAAATTCTTCCAGTACAGCACTTGGGCTTATTTAGTGGAAGTCCTTGGTATTTGGAGTTTTGACAAATTTGAACATTATAAATATATCTAATGACATGTATGAAATTATAATAGATTATCACCAGATTAATTCAGCAGTTGTTTGCTAAATATCAAAATTTGTTTTTCTTAGAAATGGTCTTTTAGGAGCCAAATCTTGAAAAACTTCTATGACATTATTTGAATAGATTTCCCTAATATAGAAAATACTTTGAACACCTTCACATTTAAAAGGCTTATCACTACCGGTTTTGTGGATTAGTTAGTGTCTTTTTTAACATGAAGATTTTTAAAACGTCTTTTAAACATACCGGGTATTTAATTAAACATTTAAATGTTTCATCCCCAATATGAATTTCTCAATATGGGATAAATCCATGCTGACAAATGCAGAATTTTAATGTTTGTTTCAAACGCATGACTGAGCTGGTTAAACTCTATGAGAACATGTGACATTGAAACGGTGTTTCAACAGTTTGTTTCATTTATCCGTCTTTAGACAAACGTCCATGCTGCCAATTTAACATTTGAATGATTTTTTTCCCAGTGTGAATTTTCAATATCAAGAGAAGCCTTTATAACACATGTAACATTTTAATGCTTTTTCATCAATACAAAATTAACTGGTGTCTCTTTGAATACAAAGATCTAGAAAGCTTTCCAACATTTCTTTGTTTGTTTCATCAGAATTAACCAAATGTTGATTTTTTTAGAATAGAAGATATTTGATATTTAAGAGGTTTCTTCCCTTGTGTGAATCTGTTGGTGAACTTTCAAGTATGAAGAGCCAGAGAAAGCTTTAAGACAAGTTGGACATTTAAAAGGTTTTTCCCCTGAATGACTCAGCTGGTGACGTTTCAAATGCGAAGATCGAGTGAAGCTTTTATGACATGTTTGACAAGGAAACGGTTTTTCACCTGTGTGAGTCAGCTGGTGGCGTTTCAAATGTGAAGAGCAAGTAAAAGCTTCATGACATGTTGAGCATTTATATGGTTTTTCTCCAGTATGAATTCGCAGATGACGATTCACATGTGAAGGACAGGAAAAAGCTTTATGACATATTGAACACTTAAATGGTTTTTCCCCTGTATGAACCAGTTGGTGGTTTTTCAAATATGTACGGTGAGAAAAGCCTTTATGACACATTGGACAAATAAATGGTTTTTCTCCAGAATGAACCAACAGATGTGTTTTTAATATTGAACTTCTGGAAAATTGTTTAAGACAGAGAGGGCATTGATTATTGATAGTTGGCTGGCAAGAAGCAAATTTAACTTCTTTTTCGAAAACAGTTCCAATAGGATGGTTTTCTTCTATTTTTTCTTGTATTCTACTAGAAAACACACCCATTTCTATTAGTGTTTCTTTTTCTTGTTTAAAGTTCTGTACCTGTTTGAAAATAATTAAACAAAGTAGATGAATATTAACTTCTCATAAATATACGGGTAATAAACATAAAAGAATTGAACAATTTGTGTGTGATATTTATTAAAGACTTGTAAGCAATGTCAAATGTCAGCATTTTTTTTTAGCATTATGTAATGTGTGTTCATCTGTCATATTGAGTTTTCAAGAACTGTATGAAAAAGATTTCACATTAACTGCTCAAAATAGCTTCAAGTTCCTCTGTTCTTTAGAAAGAACACCTTTTGCTTTCAATGTTAATATTGTATACTGTATTTCTTCTTATACAAAAAAAAACAACATTTTAAAACTAAGATTTAAAATTCCTAGATAGTTTTACTGCTAAACAGTACTCGCAGGTACATATATCAAGAAGACAACAACCTCAACAAGCATCATATTTTGCCCCGGATTTGTCTTTTATACAAGATTTGTTAAAAAAAGACTTAACGTTTGAAATGATGAAAAAGCCTGTACCTGTATACATACTAAGCAATTAACAAATAAGATAAGGCATATAGTTCATATAGACGAATGCATACAATAGCGTGAATATATTCGGATGAATCAATACATTAGCAACCTTTACATAATGATTTTAAGGACAGGTACAACTGGATTCTCATCAAATATATGTTACACTATTTGTGGGCCAGGTTGTATGGTAATGCCAGAGCCAATTTTGACACCCAGTTCACCCCTGCTCTTAAGTGCACCGGTACATCATGTAATAGAGTCAAGAGCAGGGGTTCTCAACCTGTGGGTCACGACCCCCTTGTGGGTCGATTGACGATTGGCCAGGGGTTGCCTAAGACCATCGAAAATGTGGATTGTTATTGTCTACTTTTCTATTGCTCTGTGTGTGTGTGTGCGGGGGGGGGGGGGGCGGGCAGAGTGGTGGATTGTAAAAAGGGGTTGCCGAGTTTAAAAGGTTGAGAACCGCTGGTCTAGAGCTTTAAGGACATTTCATAGCCATCATGACTTGTGAGGTTTTTACCACTAGCAACAAAAACAAGCAGAAAACTTAAATGTTATCTTTTAAATTTGTGTGCAATAAAATAGATACAATATCAGATAGTAATATATTTGTTTATACTGAAAAAAGAAAAAAAAAAAAGAATAGAAAATTATGGCTTTAATTATTTTCTTAATAATCATTACATTTTTTAAAAAAGGGGTGGGGTGTTAAACTGCATAGTATTTGATAGAATTATTGTTAAAAATTCATTTTTATTTAAAAAAAATAGAATTGTAGCTATTATATCACACTACTTTCATACTTATAGCATGTTCAGAGCGCTATGGTCCATTCAGAACAGTTTGCAACTCTTTATATATATATATATATAAATGCATATGGCTGCCTGGTCATGCGATATGCGAGTTACACTGTCATTCAGACTTCTTGGCATTTTCATAATTAACTATAGGAGCCCCAAGAAATTATGGATGACAAGAAAATAGTCATATTTATGCAACGCATAACATAAAGCATTAAAAATTCTTTGTAAACAACTACACTTTGTTAAATACTTTAAAAAAAAATAAAAAAGCTTTCTAAATAAAGGATCTCCAGAGGTTATAAAGAGAACTAATAGAATACACATTTTAATTTATATTATTGAACTGAAGATGCCAATGTAGTACACATACAGAAGCAAATTACAGATAAATATATGGCTGAGCTAAAAGAGAAAGAGTTTGGACCAAACTAAGTTTGATATGTTTCCTTATTTTTTAATCTAAAGATTGAAACAATTGTTTTCAACCTATTTTGCATAGAAAAGGCTACAAGAATTTCATGGTGCTTTCATGTGTGAAGATCAAGAAAATCTATTCTGACATAATCCGCATTTGAAGTGATTTTCACAGGAATTAATCTAAAGGTGTATCTTCAAATATGAAGTTGAACATCCCTTTAGCCAGGATTAGACATTTGAATTGTTATTTTGACCTATATAAACCAAACTGGTGATTAAGTAGCTGAGAAAATCCTATGCAACATGTTTGAATTTTAAATGATTGCTGACAGCTTTTCATAATTGAAGATGCAGAAAATACTTTTAGACAAATTTGACATTACAATAATGTTTCACTAGTATGAATCAAATTGTGTCTTGCCAAATGGTAATTGGATGAAAAACTCTTTAGACATATTTCACATTTGAATAGTTTTTCACTCACATGAATCAAAGTGTGTCTTTTCAGATGTGAAGTTGAAGCGAATCCTTTAAGGCATATATTACATTTAAATGGTTTTTCACCAGTATGGATCAAGCAGTGTCTTTTCAGATGTGAAGAAGAAGCAAATCCTTTGAGACATGTTTCACATTTAAATGGTTTATTTCCAGTATGAATATAACTGTGTGTTTTCAAATGTGAACTCTGAGAAAATTCTTTTGAACATATTTCACATTTAAACCGTTTACTATTATGAACTCGCTGGTGATATTTCAAATTTGCAGATGTAGAAAATTCCTGTTGACAAATTTCACATTTAAATGGTTTTTCATTGATATGAGTTGGCTGATGATTTTTCAAAACTGAATCTTTAGAATTTTTTTTTAGAGATATTTGACGATTGATTTTTTTTTTATTGGCATGAATTGAGGTGTGTCTTTTCAAATGTGAGGATGAAGCAAACCCTTTGAGACATAGTTGACATTTAAAAGGTTTCTCACCAGTATGAATGAACTGATGCCTATTCAAATGTGAAGTCTTAGAAAATCCTTTTAAACATATTTGACATGTATATGGTTTTTGACTGGTATGAACTTGTTGATGATGTTTCAAAACTAAAGCTGTAGAAAATTCCTTCTGACATGCTTGACATTTAAATTTTTTTCTGTCATGAATCAAATGGTGTCTTTTCAAACGTGAAGCCGAAGAGAATTCTTCATTGCATTTTTTACATTTAAATGTTTTTTTAACATCATGAATTCTTTGATGATGTTTCAAAATTAAAGATGTGGAAAATATCTTCAGACATACTTGACAGTTGAATTTTTTTCTGGTATGAATCAAATGGTGTCTTTTCAAATGGGAAGAAGAATAAAATTCTTTTCGACATATTTGACATTTGAATGGTTTTTCCCCGGTATGAATCAAATGATGTCTTTTTAAATGTGATGAGGAAGAAAATCCTTTAAGGCATATTTGGCATTTAAAAGGTTTTTCTCCAGTATGAATGTAAGTATGAGTTTTTAAATGTGAACTTTGAGAAAATCCTTTTGAACATATTTCACACTGAAATGGCTTTTCAATGCTACGAATTGGCTGGCAATTTCTCAAAATGAAAGATTTAGAATATCTTTGTTGACATCTTTTACCACCAGTATGTCTTTTTAAATGTGAAAGTTTAGAAAATTGTTTTAGACATTTTTGACATTGATGATTTTTCTTAGCTCGAGAATAAGTGGAACTTTTCATATTTTGTACAAATAAATTTCCATTCCGTCGTTTTTCTTCTATCTTATCTTGTAAGCTATTGCAAAAAAAGCTCTTTCCTGATGCCACTTCTTTCTCTTGTTTAATAACCTGCACCTATTTAAAGATAATTAAATGTAGTAGTTGTAAAAATGTATGATAGTAAATAGTGATAACTATAACAAATTGTAAGGTTGTCTAACTTTGCTAATCATAAAGAATGTAAAAGTGTTTAAAATTATTCTTCAGAAATAAAATTGGAGCAGTTTGTTTCTATAATAAGATAAAATAAATTTTCAGCAACAATTTGTAACATTATGTAACTGTAGTAGGATAGGTTAAAAGAGCATCCGTATTTAAACACATCTTAAATGTTCATCTTTCCTGGGATAGTCTTCACTGTGAATTGGTAATCCATTAGTTTTAAACTCATTTTCAGTTCTTTGAAAATTTCTTTCATGCTTACAGATGTTTTTTCCATGATTTATAAAAGACTCAAATAGTGTCCATGCATGAGATTGTGTGCTTTCAATGTCTGAGCAATCAAGGAATAGCTCTTTTGAAAGTACTAATTGCAATTACTAATCCAAAGGTCATATAGTTGACTGGAAAACTCAAATCAACTTTGTGAAGGCTGTCAATGGTTTCTGCTCTTTTCTCAACTAAATTTCAAATACCATACTGTGAGTCGACTGATTTGATTAAACAAAATTGTTGTCAAGTGATTTAGATATTACTGGGTCTGTGACATAAAGTTAGTTTTACCCAACACAGTTGTATCCCTTTATGAACATGACTAGAGGTTCAATCTTACAGCCACGTCAATACTTTCATGAAAGTGAGGACCTACACAGACGACTTGCGCATAGATAGGTGACTTCTGTCCCTTTAGTAATGTCTGACTTTTCAAAATGTATTTTAACACCCGAGGTCTTACAGCACAGTGTTAATGCCTTCATGAAGATGATGGCTAGTTACACAATGGCTTGCACAAGCAATTTATTTTGATGCTCATAACATTACATGGTAAGAATAAGAAGCTAGAAAGTATTGGCTTATTAAGGGAGACTCGGGAGCAATAAAATCTGTAAATGGCACAATCAATATTTCTAGATTGTGAAGCAAAATCTCTTTACTTGACCATTATAATTCTAAACTGTTTAAAATTAAAGGTGAAAGCATTTGTCCCATCATTTTTGACAATATTTTTAAAATTTCTTTGCCACAGTCCTTCTCCTTTTTCCAAGAGTAAAAAAAATGGAAACATGAGATGAAATTAAGAACCTAATTCGCTGATTATAATTTTACAACATTAGAGTGAAGTAAATAAATAAAGGACTTAATTATATTTTATTTAAATTGTCTTAATAGCTTATAAATAAAACTAATGACTCCATGAGAGAATCGGTAAAACAAGAGAGTAGCCAAAGGTAATTGTGGAGAAAACTTAAAGATCAGAAAGCAAAAGTAAGAAAATGTTTGTAAAAGTGACTCCACTACTTAAATAAAGCAAATAAAAACAAAGCTTATCTGAGGGAAAATACTGTGTACTTACAACTATATCTCTCAATAATATAGAAGTCATTTTCCTTATTTAATATCAAAGAAAATAATTGATTACCAGTAATTAACTAGTTGGTTAATATTTTTTTTATGATTCATGCATTGTCTATGCCAATGAACTATTGTGCAAGGTTTCAATTTGTTCCAAGAATGGGTGTCGAAGAAATAATGTGCACAGACTGAGTTGATTTAAGCTTTGTAAAAATGAAATGAATTTTTCGCAGGATATGTGGAAGTAAGTAGTCCTATCACTAAAAGAAGTATGTTTTAGGGTTTTATTTCAAATAGACACATGTTCCAATTGCTTTGAAAGATTGTGTAAAAGTAAGATAATCAAAATGACTGAGCTCCCTCAGTCCTTCTTTGCTAGTTTGTATCAGGGCTGGGTTGTCACAATGGAGCCAATAATAGAATATGCATCCTCTGTTTGGGACCCTCAACTCAAGAAAACATTAAGAAACTCGAACAGACACAAAATAGAGCAGTGAGATTCATAACAAACGAATATTCACATTTGACTAGAGTAACACCTACAGTAAAATCACTAAATTTAGAAAGCCTTCAGGATAGAAGACTCAAAAAGTAAAGTAGCAATTATACATAAAACACTGAATCATAATCTTCAAATACAAAAACAAAATCTAATAAAATACTCAGAATGACACAAAGATAATGGCACATTCCTCGTTCCATATGCTAGGACAAATTTGTAAAAATGCTTCTTCTTCCCTAGTGCTATTATAGCATGGAATGGGTTGCCTGAGCTAGCCAGGAAAACCAGTGACTTAGCAGAATTTAAGTCATTGGTTAACATGTATGACTAGATGTATTGTATAAGAAAAGATACAAGCAACCAACACTCTACACTAAGAAGCATGAATTCTTGTTTCTAGTCTGGTAACTACTATGTATTTTAGAAGTAGTATTATTTCAAATTCCCAGGACTAGTTTTTCATTTCAGTTGATATTTATTTACCTCACTCACAGGCACTCCGAAGACAGGGGAGTGTCCAGCCATAAAGATAGCTACAGGAAAAG
This sequence comes from Biomphalaria sudanica, assembly GCA_036873155.1. Lineage (NCBI taxonomy): Eukaryota > Metazoa > Mollusca > Gastropoda > Planorbidae > Biomphalaria > Biomphalaria sudanica. The sequence continues at coordinate 646,523 of JAZGLO010000050.1, read as the reverse complement.
GACTGTCATCTGCCTTCGCTGTCCCAGCTAAGAACCATGGATTATTACAGTCAGTAAAATTAGTCATTTGTATCTCTTGCGTAATGGGGCATTCCTGTAAAACAATCAAAATGTACCGGTACTTAAAAAATATTAACTGAACCTAAATTTGTGTCAATTTAAAATAACTATACTAATGGAGACAGACTATGAGTGCTAGTTTGAACCTCGCCGCGAACAAAAGAAACAAAGTGGCCTTAGTCAAGAGAAAGAAAAAGAAAGCTGCCCTATTAGCTAGCTCTAAAAAATTGCGTATATATGCAAGAACCGTGGAAAACTCTGACGCTCCAGAATTGGCTTGATTAGTCACACCAGATTCTGCCCAGTCTCAAGACGAAGCCAAAGCCAGTGACTCATCTGGGCGCATCCATTTTCTTATGAGACATAAGGAGCCAAATATATACACCTTTAATGTATATTTCACTTACAAGTTTTCTTCACATCCTACAACTAGTATGAACATTTATTTCCTTTAATCTCATTCTAACGGTTTGTTATGTGTAATGCACCGATTTCTAAGACTCATTTCCAGGAGGATAATAAAGATATTATTGTTATTAAATGCAAATTCTATTTTAAATAGCTCATTATTTTGAAATTAAAGCTATGTTTAAACCTAAGCAAAAATAACAAATCTTTTTGCTTTCTTGACCTATTGAACTGGTGATCAATTAGACCACTTGGACCTAAAAGGGACAAAACTTGAGTGGCTCTTTTTTACTACTATTTCACTATCAATGTTTCTTACATTGGATGATTGGCTTAATAGAATTAGAAATAACAATACTGAAAAAAAAGTATTCACACTCAATACTAACACTCAGCTATTTTATAACAAGGCATTTTTTTTTATTCCAAAGATCAGTGCAGTATTTCATAAAACTACACAGACCCAGATGGGACCTGTATATTTAGTCACATCTTATGTAAACAAAGCTGTTGTGCTCGAAGCATCTATCTATGTTTTCTTTCTGTCATCTGCACATATCTTCAGCAAGGTCCTTTTTTAGGTGACCTTTGTTATGCAGTGGTCTCTTCATCGGCCATCTGCTGCCAGATACATCCCTTTACACTAGTGAGGGCTAAAATGTTGCCTGAGTTGATCTTTATGGTGCTTCCAGGGCATCGTCTGTTACATAGTCCTCATTAAGCTCTCTAGCAAAGATCAACTTTGCTTGTGATCTTCCAGAATATGAACTAAGTGTTTGACCCAGCACAACTGTAGTGCCTCTGCACCAGTGTTTTCCTAACTTTTTCCTTAACGGAACACTTCGTTAATTCTGAGTATTTACTGGAACACTTAACTAATTTTTTAAGAGGGGTTAATTCATGGGTGACCTACTAGTTAATCATTCCAGTAGTCTATATGGCAGATGATGTAAAGGTCATTTGTTCCTTTGGCACCCTCGTAAGCCTATGCATCAAAATCTATTAAAACTTGATATTTTTTTGGGAAGGTTATTAAAAAAGGAATTTATGATATTTCAGACACACACACAAAAGTATTGTATCCCATGCAATTCTGGCACAAGATGGATGACCACTGACCAGCAACTAATTGACCTTTCTCACTAAAGAGTTTCAAATAAAGGTCATGTTCATCTATCTAATGTAATGGTGTTGAATACATTTTTGGGTCGCCATTATCACTCAACAATTGTATCTTTTTTTTTTGGGGTACAAAGTTTGCTATTATGCTCTCCTGGGCCCATGATATAATTGTACCATGATAACCCTGGTCAGTCAGAGGTGTTCAAATAGCAGAAGACAAAGCTGTTCAAGAGAATAAAACAACTATACTAGTCCATTTATTAAATTACAAATGCTCCTTCTTCCCTAGTGCTATTAGAGCATGGAATGGGTTGCCTGAGCCAGCCAGGAAAACCAGTGACTTGGCAGAATTTAAGTCATTGGTTAATATGCATGACTAAATGCATGACGCGTAGGACGTAATCATCTTCTTTTCTGAAGTAACGTCTGTATTATATAAGATAAGAATTGACTTCAATTCAATGAAATCACGATATAACTATTTTTATCCAATATACCACAAAATCCTTGTTTCTCCAGTTGAACTTTTAGTAAAGTCCATCTTTCTAGACGATATAGATTTTTTGTTTGTTCTAACCGCAATGGTATTGTGATGTTCTTAGATACGTTGTGAAGAGAAAATAGATCTCTTAAATCACAAAAAAATAAAACATTAAAAAAAAAAAAAAAAAAACACTGCCCAAGAAAGTTAATGCAAAAAAACAAAAAATTCATGTAGACACGGTATAAAAAAAAAGGTTAAACAAAACTGAAATACCCTCCTGTTTGAGAACTTTTAAACTTTGTTGACTATAATTAAGTTATTGCCCTTGTTAAAATGTTCACAACAACTTTAAACGAAATGGATTCCACTATGTAAATCTCTTACAACTGGAATATCAATGGCACTGTTGCAGAATGTCAGAAAAAAATAACTAGATTAGAAAAATTTGATCATATTAACAACAAAGCTAGACAGACAGTCATTACAATTAACACAACAGAATCGATCATTCAATATGAGTTATACTCCATGAATTCATCTCACTGTGTGTTTCTTCTAAATAAAGTTTTTTTTTTTTCATAAAACTTTTTAACTCTATCCATTATAGATTATGTAACATTTTATGCAAACAATGGAATACCTGATGTCCAAGATTCACATTAGAAGTTTCTGATTGCTGTGTATACAAGTCTGATTCATCTTCATCTATCATCTCAATTTTTATCACTTGAAAGTCTATATCTTCACTTCGTTCTGTTTTTTCTATTTCTTCACTTGGTTCTATTTCTCCTATTTCTCCACATGTTTCTGTTTCTTCTATTTCTTCACTTGGTTCTATTTCTCCTATTTCTTCACTTCGTTCTGTTTCTTCTATTTCTTCACTTGGTTCCATTTCTTCTATTTCTTCACATGTTTCTGTCATTTCTACCTTCACATGTTGTAAAACATGGTTCAGATCAAAAGTAAAGTCATGCCCTGTATCAGCCATCATGAACAGGTCTAAATTTTAGAGAAGTTTTACATCTGAAAAAATAAATTTAAAAAAAATTCAAATTTAAGATCTAGATCAACTTCTTTTTATAATGTTAGCACTGGTTTACTTTCTATATTATTATAGTATTAGTTATTTGTATCTATCTAGTCTTTAGATTCTACTTATAGATAAAAGGTTAGATTTTATATCTACCTATATTTTAGATAGATCTACATCGATAATAGATCTAGATCTAAATGTCAAGAGTTTAAATCTAGAAAGAGAGAATAGATAGATCATCATAGACTCTAGAGATAGTCTAGATCTTCCAGCCAGTGAAGTGAAAAGTGAAGATGATCTTGTATTAGTATAGTATAGTTATATAGATCTAGATCATGGGCGGAGCCAGGAATTTTTTCTCCCTCCTCACGCAAAAAAAATTAATATGTGTGTGTATGCATGTGTGTGTATAATTCATCCATTCATTCTTGTGGAAGAAATTTATTGTACCCTAGAATAGGTTCTTTCTGGAGTTAGTGGAAAAATTGTAGACTTCAGGCCAGCAAGGAAGTCTGGAGGTGCGTCGTGAGCTGCCCAGCGCAGGGCAGACCCCCACCGCCAAGCACTATTTCCGGTATTAAAAGCCAACAAAATGCATTTTGGGAGGTATCTACAGTGCATTATCCTGCTATTAAAAAGTTTTACTTCAAAAACCTTATGTGCTATTTTTACTGACTTAGATCCTCTCACATCGTTGGGCGCATTGGGCGGCAAGCTGCTTCCATAAAAAAAATCTGTCACTGGCAATGTCTGAAGCCTCTTCCCACCTGCTCTGCTTTTTTGCTATCCTCGTAATTGCCTCCATGTCATCGCAACTCTTATTTTCAGTAATTCATTTTGTCCAAGAACATGTCCTGCAAACCTCATGCGACGCTGTGGGGGGGGGGGGGGGGGGGGGTAAACTAAAAAATATGTGGAGGTTTTTTTTTAAATTCAAAACTCCATTAGCTACAGTCATAGAATTTGGTGACTGTAGTTTGCTTTAGAATAAAATTGAAGAGAGGTTTTCAACCTCAAAACTCTCTGTATGAGGGTATTTAAACTCAAAACCATCAGGAGGTGATTTAAACTTTAAAAAAGCCCTCTGGAGGAGGGGGTTTAAACTCAAAACCCCTTTGGCTTGGCTACGCTTATAGAATTATAAAAGTGTGTAATTTGCTTTTTTTTTTTATTCAAGAGGTATTTTTTTTAGCTTCAAACCCTGCTGGAGGGGGGTTTAAACTGAAAACCCCTTATGGCTACAATCATAGCATTTTGAGTGTGTACTTTGGTTTTAGCTATTAGATAAACACAAACCCCTCTTGGCTACGCTCATAGAATCTGGTGACTGATGAATATTTACAAACGTGGCACCCCTATATCTTAGGAGGGAGAGGGCAGTACTCATGGCCTACGAGCGCTATAAAAGGGGCGACTCTAGGCTACCCACCTCTATATTAGTGCGACAGTGGAGAGAGAGGAACCGCATCGAAATGCGATCGTTCCTCCACATAGCGGCCAAATTGTCTAAAACAGCTGGACTCTCCACTGACAGAATACCTATTAGGAGAATCAGTACGTGCCCCCCGTGGAGGAGATTGCCGGCCCCACAAATAAACCTGTCCCTTTTAGGGCGATTAACACCAGCCATTCTACAAAATTTGGCATCTATAACAATAAAGTCCTACCCATCGCATGCCATTTTCTGCTACACCGATTTTTCGGTAATGAGGGACCCCGATAGATCGGGGTATGGGGTCCTTATAGTATACCCCGACCAGACTGAACAAGACAGGCTCTCTGGTCCATGCGGCTACGCCGCATGCTCCATGGACGCCGAATTAACAGGGATAACTAGAGCTTTCGAGGCCATTAGAGCCCGAATGCTCCAACGCGAGACTAGCGCCACTACGGTGGTGCTGGTCACCGACTCTCGCTCCAGTCTCCAAGCTATGGGTGGCGGCGGGGGAGGGTCACCCGTAATAGAAGAGGCAGTCAGCGCCGCAGATAACATCCTCCGAGCTATTGGAGCTGTCGTTTTCATGCAGTGGGCGCCTTCTTATTGCGGCGTGAGGGGCAATGAAACGGCAGACGCAATGGCAGCCACACACCTTGAAGCACCAAGCATGTACTTACAAGCAACGGCACAAATCCGAGCACTTATTCATGAGAAGTGGTTAAAGTCCTGGGAGGAATCCGACAGAGCTGAAACAGTGGCGCATGTCTTGTACGAGTGTCCCCAGCTCCGTGAGCTAAGGGGGGACCTGTCTGTGCAGTCACTCGACTTGTATGGTAGCTATGAGGCACTACGCCGGACGGCTAAGTTTCTTGCCAGAGCACTACGGGAGGACTAGTCCTTCCTGCTCTGATTTTTCAATAGGAGTTCATCTCAGGTGACTGATGTATAAATAGTCGTATATTGAAGAGGGGGTTTTAATGTAAATTTTGGAGGAGGTTTTAAATTCAAAATTTTCCTTGCTATAGATATGTGAAAATCCGTAAAACCGGAAGTAAAAAAATGGCGTCAAAATTTGAGATTCGTTTTTCTTACTTTCTGTACATAGGCCCTTGATTGATATCGATTATGATTTTAAATCCATTGAAATCGTTGCCAAAATGGGTGAATATGGATACATTTTATATTGAGGAACATTTTTTTTTCAAGTGGACTTTAAAAAAAATGTGTATTTTCTTACTTTTTTTTAACTTGAAGGTATATGTATTTTTATTTTTACTGACACTCTTTTCAGGTAAGTCCTAAGAAGTTGATTTTTTTCCCCATAATAGATTATATATCTGGCCATATTTCTGCCAAGTTTTATCACGACACATTGCTTTCTTCAATTGTTATCGATTTTAATGTTGACAACATAAATTTGCACTGCTCCTTATGGACTTTTTTTTTTTTTTTTTAAAACTAGTCTTTCCAATGAATAAAATCATGCATAGGCTAGTAGATATAACAACTATGCATGTTTCTTGATAGTTTTAGAAGAGTTTTAATGTTTTAATCTATTTTATTTATAATTTTAAAGCCAATTTGAAAAATAATTGTTTCAGACGATTTGATCCCACTTTTTAGATATTTTGTTATTTTCTGCCATCACAAAGCCGCCATTTTGTCCACACCCCTCTGACATTTCTTGTAGCTCTAGACCCGATAATTTGTTTATTTCATCAATATTTATATTCTAAACAAGTGGAGTTCATAAATATAAATGAAATCACATTTGTGAGCTAGAAATTTACTACGAATACTAGGTCTACAATTAAATTTCTTATTTAATAAGTAGATTTATCCTCTACGAAATTCAATTCCAATTTTTAAACTTTTTGAGTAGGGTGTGTCTCGCTGGCTGAGCCAGCGAGACGCTCTCATTTTACATGCTCCATGTCAACCAATGCTAGGTCAAAACGCCAGAAAGAAAATCATAACTTTCTAACTGTTCAACTTAAAGTCATAATTTATACACCATTGGAAAGTTCTTTCAAAGTATTTTAATGATGTACTAACGAAAAATTGATTTTTCAAAGATAATTTTGTTATTTCACATCCCTACTTGGCCTTGGAATTTGGGGATTGTCGTTTGCATTCTTTTTTTTTTTGGTTTTGTTTTATAGAAGAGTGGGATTTGATTGCAAAACCCCCTGGTAGGGGGTTTAAAACTCAAAACCCCTTTGGTGGTGCTGGGTCAAGTGACGGTTAGTCGGTTTAATCTCAAAAGTTGAATATTAAAATCTCACCAAAAATCCAAAATTTAAAATAAAATTTAATAATAAATAATAGAATCAAAGCAAAAATTAAGTCACTAAATTACGATCCCCCCTGGCTACGACCATGATCTAGATTATTTATAGATCTATTAAATTGGGGTATTAGTTTAAAGTTTTATTACAAGTAATGATGCAGATTATTCTAGACAGAGAAAAAGTGAAAAGAAGTAATAGTGTATCGCCACTGTAAGTGGCCAGATACCTAGACCGGTCGCCATCTTGTTGACAAGCTTATTAATCTCCCTTTACTAGATCTATATTAAACTTTTTTTTGTGAGAGTTTTTTGTTCTTATGTTGCCCACTATGTTGATTTTTACGTTTATTTGCTGAAATGAAGGTCTACAGAACACATGCAAATTAAAAAAAAAGAAATAAAATGTTAACATCTTTGCATTCTTTTTTGGGGGGTTTGTCTATATATGATTTACAATTAGATCTATAATGATCTATTTTGCCACTATATAAAGCGAAATTATGATAAAATAAAAAAATAGGCATGAATAAAATGAAACACTTATATCTTCATGTTTAATTATTTTCTTTTCAACAATATGCATAATGTCTTAATGATCTATAGAGAAATGACAATAGTAATGGGCATGTATTACTATAATATAGTCCGCATGCCAGACAATCGCCTTCTGAAACGACTTCGGTACCGGAAGCTGTGTGCAGGAAAACGCTCCATGAGGGGGGGGGGGCAAATCAAGCGCTATAAATACACGTTTAAGAGCTCCTTTAAGGAGTGTAATATTGACATTCACGGCAGAGAAGCACTAGCTCTCGATCGCTCATCACGGCATGAAGCTGTGAGTGTCGGAGTCTCGAGATATGAAGCAAGGAGAGTGGCCAGCATGAAAGATCGCCGAACCAACAAAAAGCTGAGAGAAGAAGACGGCTTTTTCAAACGAGGATCGGACTTTACAGTCATCTCATTGTGTAGTCTACTGTCTGCAGGCAGGGCTGGCATTACGTAATTTGAGGCCCTAGACGAAGTGAAAAGGGTGGCCTCAAATGAAATAGAAAAACAAAAAAATATGCAATGATTTAGGCGTATAAACTGTCCTGTATCACCTGTATCAATATAAAAATCAACAAACTCACATAGCGCAGATAGCACTTTATAATGTGCTTTATGGACAATTCTGTCAATTCATGATCACCACAGGATAGAAATAAAGTTTCACCATTCGATCACCATAAGGAATAAACATATGTAGTATAACAAGTAGCTACATCAAAACATTCGTGAATAAACTTTAAATCATAGTAGAGAACTAGAGGATATCTGGAAATTTAGGCACTGGAAAGTTAGGCACCAGTAAATTTGGTACTTTTTGACAAGGTGGAAAATTAGGCACTCTTTAATAAAGACCTTAATTTTGAACATAATTAAACAATTTTAACATATAATTTATCATTAGGCTTTGGTCTGTTAGTGGCTTATAAAAAATACAAACTAAGACGATTTCTAACTGCATTTTCATGAGACAAAAGAAAAGCTGACAAAACGGGAGAAAAAGAACAATCATGAGAATACGGGGAAAAAGGGCTCCGGATTAAGAGTCATTTTATAATATAGACATAAGTTTTAAAAAAAAGTAAAGTTCCCCTTTCAGATCTTGAGATCTATAGGACATAATGTAAATTATACTGAATTTGTTGATACTAAATTTATTTTCCCCCTATAACTGCATTTTCTGACCTTTCGAGTAGCGATTTCAGAAATAAGTGTATATATTTCACTACTATTTTCGCACTAAACGGACAGAACAGCAATTGAATGCATAATTTACCTTTTTTTTTTTTTTTTTTTTTTTTAGAACTTCTTTATTTTTTTTTTTTTCTATCGCAAATTTGAAAATGAATGCTCCCTTCAACAAACTCTTTCTAGTGAAGAAAGAAATAGTATACATACATTTATTCCCCCCCCCCCCCATTTATTTACTATAATTGCATTTTCTGACCTTCTCACTCAAATGACAGAACAGCAAGTGAATCCATAATTTAACCTTTGGCGTAGAATTTCATTAGTTTTTTTTTTTTTTTTTCTTTGGCAAATTTGAAATAAAAATTGTTGCCTCTAAAAAAAATCTTGCTGGAGAAGTAAGCAATAGCCACAGACATATATGCATATAATATATATATGTCTATTATTGTCTATGGATATAGCATACATACAGCACGCTTTATCGCTTGCATTTAAAACTGGTCATTCACGAATGAAACATGATAATTTTGTAGGTTAATGAAATCGCTTACGTGACTGAGAAACATCGATTTCAGTAGTTTGGTAAAAAATAGGTTATCGAGATTATTTTCTCATCTTAAGACTAAAGACTATTACTGCTTTATTGATTCTTATGGAAATTTGTTGTGATTACAAGGACTCTTTTCTCATATCTTATCTTATTTTATATAATACAGACGTTACTTCAAAAAAAAAAGAAGATGATTACGTCCTAAGCGTCATGCATTCAGTCATGCATATTAACCAATGGCTTAAATTCTGCCAAGTCACTGGTTTTCCTGGCTAGCTCAAGCAACCCATTCCATGCTATAATAGCACTAGGGAAGAAGGAGCACTAATACAAATGTGTCCTAACATATGGGACGAGGAATGTGCCTTTATCTTTGTGTCTTTCTGAGTATTTTATTAAATTTTGTTTTAGTATTTGAAGATTATGGTTCAGTGCTTTATGTATAATTGCTACTTTACTTTTGAGTCTTCTATCCTGAAGGCTTTCTAAATTTAGTGATTTTACCAAAGGTGTTACTCTAGTCAAATGTGAATATGCGTTTGGTATAAACCTCACTGCTCTATTTTGTGTCTGTTCCAGTTTCTTAATGTTATCTTGAGTTGAGGGGTCCCAAACAGCTGGATGCATATTCTATTATTGGCCTAACCAAGGTTAAATAACATTTTAGTTTTATGTTCTTATTTGATTTATAGAAATGTTCTTTTAATAAAAAAATATACAGACAACACAACAATTGACACATAAATAAAACAGACACAACATAAAAAGTTTATTCAGCGACTACACACAGGCATCTTGGTACTTTTCATGTTTCTTGATCAACGAGTGGCGTTGATATAGTCTGACCGAGTGAGGTACGAACGAGTTTTTGTACCGCTCTGTTCTTATCTTGATTGACAGAAGTCGCCCACTTCGCGACGACTTGACGCAGTTTTGATGGAAGACAACAACCACTGATGTCTTCCAAGATTTTTGCGTTTTTTTCTTAGACGTTTCTGCTCATAAAGTTCCTTTAAATATGGTAATGTTGTGCGTGTGATTTTTGATGCCCTTTTTATAATGTTTTCTAGGCGCAACTGCTTAGATGAAGCGTTGTCTTGCCAACAAGTTATTCCGTATGTTAGCAGATTTTGTATAGTCGCGCCGTAAAAAATTATCTAGAATGTGCTTATTTAGTTTAAAGCTGAATTTTCTCTTCAAAGTGTTTCCTAACTTCTGCACTCATGTAAAGCACTGCCTACACACCCCAGGATCGAACCACTACTTCTGTTATTTACATTTTGGCGCGTGTAAATTCATATCTCAAATAATTGACTTCAGTTTTTAATCTTTTTCGCAAAAATCGTAAATATTTACACTTGACAAACGATCGTCCCGCGTACACTGTAGCAACAAAATTCAGTCGGCGAGAAAAAGAAAAAGCCGGGGTGTAGTGGAGGGGGGGGGGCGTTTACAAAGCTTTTGTCAACTCACTCTGTCTGTCTGGTAAAAAGTGTGTACACGTTACCTCTTTCTCTCCTAATTGACGATGCCAACGTTAATTTGACTCCCATTAGACTAAATTGGTTTTCGCATTTATAAACTTTAATTTGTGTTTGAGTAAAAAGAGCTTGCCTTCTTTTATCATTGAAAACCAAATAGAACATTTTCTGATAACAAACAAAAACGTTATTGAAGTTTAATTATACAGGAGAGTGGAATACAAATGAGCAAAACGAATAATACTATCGGAACGAGGAAAATAATTACGGAGATAAAGAGTTAAAAGGATCTATACTTACGTACTCTATGCTCACCGGGTAGGCCTAGGCCTACACCAAAAGCTTATTTATAGATAAGCCTCGATCTATGAAAATCGCTATCAGAATAACTTTGAAACCCACTGCATATTCAAACAGAACTCTAGCAAAACAATATACTAGTTTTGCTAACTTAAATAATAAAAAAAAAACAACCAATTACAGCACTAGCGGCGCAATTTTCAAACAATTGTTGGCAAACCTTTCTCTACAATTTCTTGATAGTAAGAGGATCTCCGAAGCCTCATTAACTCCCATAACATTTTAACTGAGACTAATGAAAGCCGACTAGTATTTCTAGAATCTTTCTCTCGAAACTAATGACCCAGATGTAAATTACAGATCTAAATTTAGCTTTTAACTTAACTAGCATTTACTTTTGTACTTCTTGCTTTGTGTATTTTCAATGATTAAAAAAAAATTTCTAATAGGAAAATTCCAGGTTTTCTTTTTTAGTTTCAAGGGGAAATGGGACTTTTCCTATGATTTCGAGGTATATTTTGGCAAAAACAAATTTCCTGTGTTTTTTTTTTTAATTTCCGTGTTATGTGGCCACCATGTGTTCAAGATGCAATATATATTAAGCACTTAATACATGGAATTTCCAATCAATTTATTTCATTATGTTATGGTCCCATACTTTAGGTGAAGTGGGTTAGCTTAGTAGCCTATATCTGTGCATTTCAACTGTAAACAAGGCAGTTAAGTGCGTGTAAGTAAGACAATAACGTAACACATAGATCTACCGAGTTTCCATGTTCAGCTAAAGGGCTATTGTAGCCGAATGTTACAGCTTGTAGGCTACATTCAATACCTGGCACTATTAAGAAGAATTCACATGCTTTATATTCCACGGCGCTACTCGATAAAAATCCTTTAAGAGACACAATTCTGTTACGCTGTGGGGGCAGAGTTTGTCTAAAGAAAAAAGGTAAAAAGATCGCGATAATTTCCAGTACCGTAATGAAGAATTTTGCTTCCTTGTCCAGGCACTTATGACTATGACTTAAACAGACATGCTTAGAGCAGGATGTGATTAAGAAAAAAAAAAAGCCTAACCATACGATAAACTAACCCTACCTACTTATTTGTCACCAGTGAGATTTATGTTAAGCAAAAATTCACATTTGACTATAGTAACACCATAAGAAAATCCTTAAACTTAGTTACACTTGAGGACAGAAGAATAAAAAGGACACACAACTCTGGACCATAACTTACAAATATCAAAACACAACCTGATAAAATACTCAGAAAGATACAAAGATAAAGACAAATTCGTACAAGTGCTCATTTTCCCAGGTGCCAATAAAGCATGGAATGAGTTGTCTGGAAAATCAATGACTTATCAAGGTTTAAGTTTTTAATTATCATGCACATGGACACGAGAAGAACATTATAAATATCTATCTTCTGAAGAATTGTTTGTAATATATATATATATATATATATATATTTATATACAAACATATATCTGTGGCATTTTACATCTCGAGAGACGATCTTTTCCCTTTGCAACTTCTTATTTGGCTTAAGAGACCAAGCCTCAATACACAGCTGCGGTCACAGGCTGGGCATATGTAATCACCAGGCGAAGTTGCATTTTAACCCTTCTGCTGCTGTTGTGTATGGCATCTGCAATCCAAGACCCTTCCTTTATGCTCTCTCTCCATGTGGATATATATATTGTTATAACCTTGCCATGCACACGGCCATCCAAAACAGTGAAGAAGGTGTGCACTATTAGAGACTAGACTGAGAAGGATGTTGACATTTGAAGAGAGAACGTGTTCCGCCCAAGTCTAGAGCTGATGAAGATGCTGTGCTCAAGGCAGACGTTGGTTTATGTACGTGTGATGTCCTCGTGTAAATAAACATTTGTCTCGTTAAGTTCCCTCCCTTCAGTTTTTACAATCTATACATATATACACATACAAAATGTATTAGTCGTTAAAAAAAAATCTAACAAAATTGACATATCATAGAATTGTTTAAAAAATTATTTTTAAAAATAATCTTTAACTGGTGTATTTTTTAAAAAACAAGAAAAAAAAATACTTTAAAAAACAACAACAACAAAAGCTTATTATTAATCGCAGTAGAATCAGTTAGTTTGGATCAGTCTTTGTATTTAGATTTGTAATAGATTTAGACTAACAACAATAAATCTGCGCGATTGCAAGTATTTTTACTAACTGTTTTTGTTTAGCCTAATTTTTGATGCTTTCTCAATGCACTATGCTCAATGCTTATCAAGACCAGTTGGTAAGGGGGTAGGAAGAGAAAGCAGGGGGTATCTGAGTGATCGCTTTTCGAATGCATTTAAAAAAAAAAAAAAAAGTGAACGACCTGAATTCAAACTCGAGGGGTAAGGGCTCCTCAAGCCAATATACTACCGGTATCTATTCTGCCTGCGAATCCCTTATGAAAATAGGTTTTAAGTTATCTATTGTTAGCTTCAAACTTTAAAGGGTGACTTACAGAGTAAAAAGAGGGTTAATTCAACTTATACTAACACACCAGTCAAGTACAATTTAGTTCCCTTGTTCAAGATAACAAACTAAATAATTAATTACCAATAGTTAATTAACTAATTGGTTAATTTTTAAAAATTATTATTGATTCTTCTTTTAGTAGGTAAAAAAAAATAATTGTGCAAAATTTCAGATTGATCAGAGATAGGGTGTGTGAGAAATAACGTATAAGACAGACAAACAGACTGACATATTTGTCATTAAAATATTTTTTCATCAGGGATGTTTTTTCAAATATGAAAGCTGCAGAAATATATTAAAACATATTTGATATTTCAATGCTTCTTTATCATTATGCAACAACTGGTGTTTTTTTACTTCAAAAAAGAAGATGATTACGTCCTACACGTCATGCATTTTAACCAATGACTTAAATTCAGCCAAGTCACTGGTTTTCCTGGCTAGCTCAGGCAGCCCATTCCGTGCTCTAATAGCACTAGGGAAGAAGGAGTATTTGTACAAATTTGTCCTAGCATATGGGATGAGGAATGTGCCTTTCAGAGTATTTTATTAAATTTTGTTTTAGTATTTGAAGATTATGGTTCAGTGTATAATTGCTACTTTACTT